>CM047811.1:29219897-29482201 GCA_026214975.1 Gentiana macrophylla | reverse complement strand
TTGTTTGTGTCGTGTCTTTTATTTTTCTTGTCTCTTGTTGGTCGTAGATCGCTTTGTGTCCTTGAAATGAAGGATTAATTGTTTGTATATAAATGACCCACAATTGGTTCCCTGTGGGATCGACCTTGATTCGCTATAGCTATACTATGATGGACCTAGTCCTCTTGCTAGTATTGGTTTATGGTGGTCAAGTATTTTATTATCACTTGATCTACGTCATCAAGTTTTTGGCGCCGTTGCCAGGGAACCAATGGTCAATTTTATATATAAATAATTTTTTATTCATGTCAAGTTTTCTATTTTAGAGTCCGTTTTTACGTTTTTGAGTCCCTCTGGTTGTCTGTAATTTGTGAAAATTCAAGATTCTGGAGAGCCTGTTTCGCTCCCAGCAAGGGTATCACTCGCTGCCTGCGAGCCAATCACTTTTTCTGGGATTTCGTGTGTCTGTTTATCTCCGTATGTTTAATCCGTAGGTCTGATAGCAGCATGGGAAACCATGTTAACGTCAGTCTACGGTCTGTTTTGTTTTTGTTTTTCTTCTGTTTGCAGAAACCAAGGAAGCAATAATCTGAGTCGTTAATTTTCATGGGCGAGAGAAAGAACCCGACAACATGTGGAGCTAAGAATCTACGATGGGAAAAGGGATGGAAGAAATACCTTTAAAGCACCAAGATGGCTCTGGAAAAAAGAAAGATTTTTTAGAATGCTAGAATTCTTCGTGGTATAATGTTGAAGGCAAGGTACTACCTTTTTTGCTTATGTTTTACTATCTTTTGGTTTTTTGAGCATAAGTTAGCCTATACATGATCATGTGTATGAATAATGGCCCGGAGTGAGTTTATAAGATTAATTTTATTAGTGTGGAAGGTTCTGCCCCAAATCTGTCTCATCTAGAGGGTGTAAGGAAACATGTAATAGTTGAAGGAAGCAGTGAATAAAGAGTTCCTCATAGTTCTGTCAAAATCTCGTTGTCCTATGCATGAGATTGCTTCTACTGGCCATGGTAGCAACAATTTGTGTAGTTTTAAGAATTCGCAATCTAAAGAAGACGTTGAGTTTTGAGAGAGCATAATGAAGCGAAGATTATAAAGGATGTGATTAAAGGGTCCCTAGGACCAAATCTCCTTAGAATTCATTAGTTCCTAAAACGAGAGCCGAGGTAAGAGCTTTGTATAAATGGTATGGATAGATGTCGTTTCCTAGCTTTCACAACCAAGGTAAGGGTATTAATCCATAAAGCGACAAGCCCACCTCTTATAGTGCTCAAAGGGTCAAAGTCCAAGCGAGCTATGAAGGTTGACTATCATGGATACTTTTGGAAAGTCGAGCTAAGGACTTTAAACTTAGAACTACTTTTAAAACCCTTAGGATTTCTTTTAGTTTTTTATGTTATGTTTTCTTTGAGTCAAATAAGAGTAACGTGACATATGTTGAGGTTTTTTATTTTTCCGTGTTCCGATGGCCATTAGGCTAAGGATGTGCAAAACTTTTTTACTCAATATAGGCCACGTGAAATAGAGTTTCTTAGGAGAGTCAAGAAATTGCTAAAGAAAAGGAAATTTAGCAATCAACCTTAAGATGGAAGCATTAAGAGAACTTGAGAATTATCAAAATGTAATGTAGAATGATTGGTGCGAACAAGAACGCTTTTTTGGTCAACTCCCAAAACTTTTTAGAATGGCGATCTGAGTGAAAATCCAAAGTTGTGTGCACTTTGTTCGCAACTACCCTTATCCTTTCCTTTATACCTTTTCACCTTTCAACCTTTTCTATTCTATCACCAATCACCTCACAATTCACATTTCTAACCATTGTTTCATCCCCTCTCGTTCTTTCCATCCATTTCACTCTCCCACCCTAGCCCAACCCTTAAACACTACCTAACCAACAAATTTCCTTAACCAATTTTCAACCCACCCAAAACACAATTTCTTACCCACCTTTTACCTTTTATCTTTTTACCATTGGAATGGATCCGACCGGGTTGGGTCATTTACGCTTGTTTTACTTCATGTAGTAACTTTATTATGATTAATAAAAGCACTTTTGTTATTATATATTGTTTATCTTCATGTTATTGGTTGTATATATATAGTAACGTCCTGAGTGTCAAACTATGATAGAGAAACCATGATAGTGATTATGGTTGATGAGATCTATAATCGCTTTAACAAGTTTGGTACTTAAATGTCTCTAGTCGTATGTACTGTCAAATGGGACATTGATAGTATGATTAGACTAGCACATATTGGATGTCTTCTATCTTATAGAAGGTAGGGAAAGATCTCGTCTATCGAAGTGTAGAGACACTCGGTATGCGTGAACATGTATTAGAGAATGCGTACGTCAGACTGACCCACTTACATTAAGTGCCGCACTATGTGGCAGTTGTGTAGTTATCCTTAAAGGCCGGAGTCTTCTTGGCATCACGGTGTGGATTGTCATGCTTTGACACTATTGAGGTTTCCTTTATCCACGGGGTGATCATGCGGTAGTGATCGGGTGTGATCTCAAGCATCGCGGAGTATACATGATTGGTCGTCCGGGAATCACGTATCCTATGATTGGGATTGAATATCCAAAATGGCCTTATTATAAGGATTGTCTAGCTCTCGAGAATTATTGCAAAGTGGGAGTAAATGTGTTATTCCGAGAGAGCATGATATCTAGATTATAAGATTCGATCGTTAATGTATTGACACTCGAGATACGATCATATGGATATTATTACAACGATAGGATTGTAAGTTACACGGTAACTGTTTCACATGAAGTAGTAGTCATTGCTTTTGACTCTTCCGATGATTGGGGTCACGGTGTGTTTTTAGACGCTATCCCGTAATCGTTAGGTATATAGGAATTTTCATAATTTGCACTTTGTGTCTACGACCAACATATTCGAAGCCTATCGGGTCACACACATATGAACATCGAGTCGGATTAAAATGTGGTTATAGTTGATAACCAAATAATGAAAGTTTATCTCTTGACTATAAATGTTATAGTGGTAAATTAATATGGTGGTACTTATTTATTATGAATGAATAAAATACAAGATATTAGTTATACCTAAATTATATTAATTAAACAATATTCTGGATGCCAATTAATTGACATTTGTAGAGCCACCTTGAGGTGTATTAGATACACTGAGATTGTGCACTTTAATTAATAAGATTACCATAATATTAATACTTGATATTATTTAATTTTGGAAAAATAGATTTATGGTAATAAGATAATTATATTCAATATAAGATATTGGCAATATTTAGATTTTATTTAATATAAGATATTATAATAAAAGAGATAAATCAATTAAAGCAATTTTCATTATTTTATTAGGAAAATGTTTTCTCTTTCATCTTTCTTACAGGAAGCTTCTCTAATCCGATTAGGAGATGTTCGATAAAACTAGTTTTAAATTTATTTTATCGGAACACCCCAAATATAACGTCGTAGTATAGGGTGTTACCGAGTCGTCCCTAAGGAATCGTATAATTATTGGATTATAGTATAGTCGTTATAAATAATGTCACGAAAATTCAAATTAAACTAAGGTATATATTAACTATAATATAAAAACGATGAATAATGACTAAAATAAAACAGAAATGTAGAAAATTTCAACGATGGACGTGTTAGGTGTGATGCCCGAAAGACAATTTTGTAATTGTTTTATTTAATAAATGAAATGATGTTATTATTCATATTTATTATTCTCATATTCACCGATGTGACAATAGTATTTACACTACTGAAAAAACCCTAAAGTATATCGTTTATGTAATCACTTAACTCGGTGTATGGTATATACACAGGAGAGGATTGAGTTAGTGAAGATGTACTTAAAATACAATTAGCCCGTAGTGAAGTTAATCAAGAGTATCGGGTCTCTCCTTTAACGTGCTATTAATGCGCCTGAACACAATAGGTGTGATTGTCTTATCGGACTTTCGGTTAAGAGAACCTAATGGGGCATTTATATATGATAGATATATCATATAGAAATGGACCGATTTGATTAGAGTTCTCGATATAATTCCGTGTCGAGAAGTCTTATCGAATCAATGGATGATCATATTTATGGATATGTCTTAATCCCGAGGTGATCACGATCCAACCGCTTGAATCGATATGAAGTTTGACTTGACGGTTAAGGATTACACCGAGTCTGTGGTCCGAATTACCCCATCTTGGCATTGTCTTGGATTGAGTGAGTAGTCCGTGTTATCACAGAGATACGGAATCCATTCCTTCCATTTATGGAAGTAGATGAAACAGATTCCACTTATTTGTTAATCCTAGAAATCGATCGATCGTGATGAGTTCATATTACAACGATTAGCTACCAAAGGAGTTGTATGAATTAATTGATCACTAGGGGTTAATGGTAAATAAGGATAAGAGGTTCTAAAAAGGGTTAACGGTAACTTCCCAATTTAGAATGAATAATCTATGGAGGATTAATCCATATGTAATGATTATATCAATGACGCGCTTATTATTATTCTCGTGAGAGATAAATATAATCTTATAATCGGAGGAGTGCAGTCACGGATTATGGTGGCATATTCTGTGATTGATTTATCGAATATAATTATTCTATAATTATTTATTTGATTTATCGGAGCCACGATTATTAGTCCATGGTCCCCGACGTGCCTCCTAATATAGCATAGCTATTCTCGGACGTCGAATCCTAATAATATTAATTTAGTTCTTGTTGGACTTTATTAAAACGATATGTGAATTAATTGTTTAGTGGACTATTAAATTAGTTGGGCTAAATAATTAAATATATGGAAAAGACATTTTTCATAATCTTGGCCCAAAAGTGTGTCATGGTTTAAATTTGTGACTAGGTCACAAGGATTAAAATTTTCGCCCCCATGCATATTTTAGTCAACAAAGAAATTAGTTTTCTTGTGATTAATAAGATATGTGCATAAAATATTTATTGGATAAATATTTATGGTAAATAATAAAGATAAATATTATTCTAGATTTGTTCTAGGATATTATGGAATTATCTTTTATTAAAGGATTTATTTTGTTTGATAAATAAAAATCCTTGGAGGCTAAGTTTTACTCTCCTATATAAAGGGAGTTCTCCCAAGCCTCACACACATATAAATTCGACTTCTCCCTATAGTGGAGAGAAGAAAATAATTTCGCTAAGGGAGATTAGAGGAGAAATCTTGGAGATTTTTCCGTAGCATATCGGAAGGGTTCGAGTCGAGAATTCCTTCCACCGGGAATTGCTTGGATCACACGATCGGAAGACGTGGTGCTCTTCACATCTTCACATTCATCCTTTGCGGTTCTTCAACTTGAATTTAGAGATTCAAGAGGTATGATCTACATCCCCTTGTAGAATAGATCTAGTTGTTTTATTACGCATATTATATGTATCTAGATCCATAAATCGCTTGCTATGGGACAATATTACTAACAAAGGTATCGATCCGCCATGGTGATCTATATTTATACGTATAAAATATTAGATCTAGAGTGGTAAAACATGTAGATTTTTGTCCCAAATTTTAAAAAAAAAAAAACAAAAAAAAAAAAAAAAAAAAAAAAAAAAATAGGGGCAGCGCATGTATTTATTTATTTTATGTTATGAATGTCTTGGTTGAAGAGATGGATTGGGGTTGAGTGCTTGTTTACTCGTTAGATCTATTGTAGCTCCTTTGTTTAGCAACAATTGAAAGCATAGGAATTGTATTTTTTTATGTCTTTCTTTTGAAATTTATGTAAAAAGTAGCATCTTTTATTGTATTTTTTTATTATCCGGCTGAAAAAGATGAAGATCTTGCTGAAAATTGAAGATCAAGACGAAACCCAAGGTATGAACGAGGAGAAACGGATGAATTTTATTCAAAATCTGCTACAGGACTTTCTGCGACGCTGAAAAAGAGTCACTAAAAGTCCTGTTTAATAAAAATATCACGGCTAGGGTTTATTTTTGTTGCGGCTGCATGAAACTTTTTTAATGTGACCTAATTTTTTATTTTTTATGATCTTTCAACTGCCGCATGAAGGAAAAAAAAAAATATTTTTGAAAAATAAATTAAAAGCAGCCGCATGTAACATAATAAAATTAAATATATGAATAATTAAAATAAATTGGATTTATTTAATTAAAAGACCTTTTCTCCTCTCGGTGTTCGTGGTTCGTGTTCATGTTCGAGTTCAAGATTCAAGATCAAGACTCAAGACAAGAAGATTGTAATTTATTTTTCCTAGGATAGATTAGTTCTGGGGTACCAACAATCCATCTCGGTGTTTAAATTTCCATAATTTATTTTTATGTGTTCGATCATAAAATAGATATAAAATCGAATTGCCATGACATGCATCATATCATAAATCCACTCCATGCATACATGTAGAATTTTAATTTTGGTAATTAAAATAGGCATGTATACAAACTCGTGTAATTAGTTGAAATTTAATTAATATGTGGTAATTAATTTAATTTAGTAACTAATTAAAGATCCGAGGACGGTTATGAAATCGTTAGCCTTTCGTGTGTGTTCTCGGTGAACACCTTAAAGCTCAAACGAGATCACGTTTTCGATTCGTAGTGTCTACGAGATTGAATGATGGTAAAAGAACAAAAATCTTGGATAAAAGCGGTTCGCTTATAGGTTGGGTGGTCAATTGAGCTTCGCTCGAACGACTTAACCCTCCTGTGTGATGTATGCACGGGGTCCGGCAAGACTAAGCCAAAACCGAGAGCGGAGGGGTGATTCCTTCTAATCTCAATAGGGCTCTCTTGACCCGACTTCGTCCGGATCATCACATATGTTCCAACGAATAGGACGGGTAGGCTTGCCTACGTTACCGACACCATTCGAATCCTTGATTTGATGAGCTTTTATGATAACATCAAAAGACGTGGTTAGTTAACCCACAACCACTTCCAAATTATTGAGTGGGAGCGGGGGAGGCGACAAATAACCCCACGGCCTCTACTATAGATACAAGTAAGTGAGAGAAGGGTGACGCCTCGAGGCGCTTTGATTTCGTCCCCTAAGGATGGTGTTCGCCTACATCAACATTCATGGCTTGGTCTCCGAAAGGATAGGTTTTACTGGTACTCGCCGGGTCACTAACCTATCCTAAGACGGCATACTCGGCGCACTCTAAGAGAACCGATATAGTAGGTCACACTCATCATGGGTATTATTGATAATATCTAGGCTAAAAAGGAAGGTAGTCAATGAATAAAGGGATGTTCGATTCCGTGGGATGTTTGATTCTCACAAGTTATTCATTGATGAGATTGTCTCGATTTAACCGTCATCTCTTTGACCTACCCTAAGGCGGCACTGAGATGGGAGGTTAAAACCTTGGAATGGTAGAGTAGACTTATTTTTTAGTTTACAATTCCTAAAATTTAATATAGTAGTGTTAAACTTGAATTAATACATGTCATTTTATTTTCAGCAAAATGTCTGCTCAAATTTCTGTTTTACTGTCTGAAAAATTAACGGGAAACAACTTTAAGAAATGGAAGAGTAACTTAAACGTGGTGCTCACGTATGAGAATGTGCAACATGTACTTACTTCTGAATGCCCTACGCTGGCGATCCAAAAACCTGGTAAAGCTGAGATCGAATAACGTAATCGTCGGATCGAAGCGAGATAACCGGGCTCGTGGGATCATCCTCGACGGCGGTGTCGGAGGTTATTAGGACCCAGATTGAAGAGTTTGAGTCCGCAGGAGAAATCATGCGAAACTTACTACGATGTTTGGATCACCTAGCAACCAAGCAAGACACGATGCCATCAAAGTTGGCCGTCAACACGAAATTGAAGAAAGGTCAAGCGGTGAATGGTCATGTTCAATATGATCGCCACTTCAATGACGCCGGTATTCATGGATCAAAGTTCGATGAAGCAACTCAAGTATCAATGATTTTGGAATCGTTGACTCTCGAGTTTATCCCGTTCAAAACTCGATGTCGATGGGCAAATATGAATTGACCATGACACGAGATCTTGAATGAACCGACTATCTACGAGGCCTGCTATCGAAAGATAAGGTCCAAGTAGGGATAAGAAAGTCAAGCCAATATGGCCGGGCCAGGTCATCAAACAAGCCTAAGGCGAAACCGAAGAAGAAGGGTAGTGTTGCACCCGTGCCCAAGCCAATGAAGAAAAAGGCTGCCAAGAAAGTTGATTTAGTCCAAGCCCAAGGGCAAATGCTTTTCTTGTAGGAGGTAGGACATTGGCGACGCCATTGTCCCGAATACCTTCGTGATGTGAAAGATGGCAAAGTCAAAGTCGTCATTGGGAAAGATAAGAAAGGTAATTTGGAATTACTATTCTTGGAATCTTTTAATGTAGCTAAAGATGTGTCCACTTGGATACTTGATACTGGAGCTACTAACCATGTATGTTCTTCATTGCTGATTCTTAGTTCGCATTTATGAGTCGAAGAAGGGTTCTCAAGTGATGCGAGTAGCACTCTTTGAGCGCTCATTTCGGCTAAAGCAAAGGGGAGCTGTGGACTTGCATTTTAATAATAGAATTTTACATTTAGACAATGTTTATTTTATTCCCAATTTCAGGAGAAATTTGATTTCTTATTCACCTTAGTTGAACAATCATTTTCTCTGCTTCAAGTTTGAATGGTGAATTTGTTATTTCAAAGAATGGCTTTGAATTGTGTTCAACTATAAATGAAAATGGTTTATATTTTGTAAGACCACATAAAGCTCCCCTACTTAATAATCAAAATGTTTAAAATCGCTCATCAAAGATCTCGCAAAAGGCGAAAGTTTCTCAAGTAAAAGAAGATAAAACATACTTGTGGCATCTAAGGCTTGGCCATATTTCCTTGGAAAGACTCAAAGACTTGAAAAGGTTAATGCCTTAGGTGAGTCATCTGTTGACACACCGCCTGTCTGCATGAGTGTTGCTGGAGGGAAAAATGACTAAGCGTCCCTTCTCATCAAAGGGTAATAGAGCCACAGAACTCTAGACTTAGTGCATTCGGACCTTTGTGGTCCGATGAACGCAAGCTTGCTAGGCGGATACTGAGTACTTTGTGACTTTCATTGATGATTACTCGAGATTCGGTTATGTTTATCTGCGCATAGAAAGTCCGAGGCTTTTGGAAAGTTCAAGGAGTTCCAAGCGAGCGAAAGGCAACTAGGCAAGTCATTGAAATTCCCTCCGCTCGGATCGTGGAGGTGAGTATTTAGATACTGAGTTCATTGACTACTTGGCTGAAAAAGGAATTTGTTTCCAACGTTCAGCGCCTAGGACACCTCAGCAAAACGGAGTTGCTGAGAGGAGAAACAGGACATTGATTAACATGGTTAGATCAATGATGAGCTACGCCTCACTACCTATATCCTTTTGGGGTTATGCTTTAGAAGCAGCGGTCTACATTTTGAATGCGATATCGTCAAAGTCATCGAAAAAAGACACCCATTGAGATGTGGTCGGACATCGCGAAAGCCTTCGTCACTTCGCATATGGGGTTGTCACGCACACGTCTTTGATGGACAAGACTACCAAGCTACAATCACGTACGAAAGTATGTTTGTTTGTAGGCTATGCAAAAGGTACACGTGGTGGTCTATTTTACGATCCGGAAGATAACAAAGTGCTAGTCTCGACTAACGCTACGTTTTTGGAGGAAAGTTATATGAAAGACCACAGACCTCGAAGTACAATTGTACTAGAGGAATTACTCTCCGATGACATCAGCCTATTGTGGTCAGCGATGTTCTGTAAACAACACTAATAATACAACAGTCACTTCCGACATTCCTGTTCCACCCAGACGTACTGCGAGAGTGGTTCGGCCACCGGCTCGGTACGGCATGGATTTAGAGGCAAACGTAGTCGCCTCTGATGGGGTGGAAGATGATCCTCCGACCTATAAGAAGGCCTTCTTGGATCACGATAAGGATAAATGGATTGACGCAATGAATCAAGAGATGGAGTCTATGTACTCTAACTCGGGCCTGAAACTTGTAGAACTTCCTCGGGGTGAAAGGCCCATTGGATGTAAATGGCTCTACAAGCGAAAGAGAGGAGTAGATGGGAAGGTTGAAACCTTCAAAGCACGGCCGGTAGCCAAAGGTTACACACACAATGAGAGGGTATAGACTACGAGGAAACCTTCTCACCAGGCCATGATGAAAACCATCCGCATCCTCCTTTCGATTGTTTGCATGTCCGGATTATGAAATCGGCAAATGGATGTTAAGACAAATATTTCTAAACGGCTTTCTTGACGAGGAAATCTATATCAAAGAAACTGTGAGGGGATTCATTGAAGAAGGTCGAGAGCACATGGTGTGCAAGTTGCTCGAGATCCATTTATGGGTTGAAGCAAGCATCTCGCTCTGGTATCATAGATTCGATCACACGATCAAGTCTTATGATTTCAACAACACTTTGCTCGAATCTTGTGTGTACAAGAAGGTTATCAAAGATAGTGTTGTATTTCTAGTGTTGTACGTTGATGACATACTCCTAATTGGCAACGATAAGGGGATGATGTCCGACGTGAAAAGTTGGTTGACCACGCAATTCCAAATGAAAGATTTGGGAGAAGCGAGTTATGTTCTAGGGATCCAAATTATAAGGGATCGTAAGAACAGGATGTTAGCTCTGTCCCAAGCAACTTATATAGATAAGGTGCTGGCACGCTTCAGTATGGAGAACGCAAAGAAGGGTTTTCTACCAACCCGTCACGGCGTTTACCTATCTAAGTCTCGAGGGCCTCAAACCCTCAAGAGGCTGAAAGCTATGGGAAGAGTGCCATATGCCTCATTCATTGGTAGTCTTATGTATGCTATGAGGTGTACGAGACTGACATTTGTTACGGCGTTGGATTAGTCACCGCTTTTCGGTCAAATCCAGGGCAACCGTGACTTTGACAAGAAGAAAGAATCTCATCAAATATTTGAAGAGAACCGTAAATTATATGCTCGCTTATTCGAGTGGGAGTTTGGAGCTAGCGGGGTACACCGATTCGATTTTCAATCAGACAGAGATGATTCTAAATCTACCTGTCAGTTCAAGAGTTTACGCTTGGTGGCGGTGCGAGAGAATGGAGAAGCCAAAAGCAATCCAAAGACAAATTGATTCAACAATGGAAGCCGAGTTCATAGCGCCTCGGAGGCAAACTAAAGAAGCAGCTTTGGTTAAGAAAGTTCATCGGATTAGGCGTTTGTCCCGAATGTTTGAAGATCCTATTACTCTCTATTGTGATAACAATGGGGCCATTGCCAACTCTAGAGAACCTCGAAGCACAAAGTAAGTCGAAGCATATAGAGAGAAAATACTTGGGTGATCAACGATTTTGTCGATAGAGGGACATTTCCGTCAAGAAAATCGCCTCCGCCGATAATCCTGCTGATCCATTACCAAGGCCCTGGTCGATTGAAGCTTTTAGTCGACACTTGGAGACTATAGGTATTAGAGACATGTCTCATTTGCTTTAGAGCAAGTGGGAGTGATAGTTTGCTGTATTTTAAATAATAGGGTGTGCTCTAAAACAATTAATCACATGCTTTCGTGCAAGTGGGAGATTGTTAGGTGTGATGCCCGAAAGACAATTTTGTAATTGTTTTATTTAATAAATGAAATGATGTTATTATTCATATTTATTATTCTCATATTCACCGATGTGACAATAGTATTTACACTACAGAAAACCCTAAAGTATATCGCTTATGTAATCACTTAACTCGAAGTATGGTATATACACAGAGGATTGAGTTAGTGAAGATGTACTTAAAATACAATTAGCCCGTAGTGAAGTTAATCAAGAGTATCGGGTCTCTCCTTAACGTGCTATTAATGCGCCCAGAACACAATAGGTGTGATTGTCTTATCCGGACTTTCGGTTAAGAGAACCTAATGGGGCATTTATATATGATAGATATATCATATAGTATTGGACCGATTTGATTAGAGTTCTCGATATAATTCCGTAATCGAGAAGTCTTATCGAATCAATGGATGATCATATTTATGGATATGTCTTAATCTCGAGGTGATCACGACCAACCGCTTGAATCGGTATGAAGTTTGACTTGACGGTTAAGGATTACACCGAGTCTGTGGTCCGAATTACCCCATCTTGGCATTGTCTTCGATTGAGTGAGTAGTCTGCGTATTATCACAGATACGGAATCCATTCCTTCCATTTATGGAAGTAGATAGACGATTCCTTATTTGTTAATCCTAGAAACCGATCGATCGTGCGAGTTCATATTACACCGATTAGCTACCAAAGTGAGTTGTATGAATTAATTGATCACTAGGGGTTAATGGTAAATAAGGATAAGAGGTTCTAAAAAGGGTTAACGGTAACTTCCCGATTTAGAATGAACAGTCTATGGAGGATTAATCCATATGTAATGATTATATCAATGGACGCTTATTATTATTCTCGTGAGGAGATAAATATAATCTTATAATCGGAGGAGTGCAGTCACGGGATTATGGTGGCATATTCCTGTGATTGATTTATCGAATATAATTATTCTATAATTATTTATTTGATTTATCGGAGCCACGATTATTAGTCCATGGTCCCCGACGTGCTCTCTAATATAGCATAGCTATTCTCGGACGTCGAATCCTAATAATATTAATTTAGTTCTTGTTGGACTTTATTAAAACGATATGTGAATTAATTGTTTAGTGGACTATTAAATTAGTTGGGCTAAATAATTAAATATATGGAAAAGACATTTTTCATAATCTTGGCCCAAAAGTGTGTCATGGTCGAAATTTGTGACTAGGTCACAAGGATTAAAATTTTCGGCCCCCATGCATATTTTAGTCAACAAGAAATTAGTTTTCTTGTGATTAATAAGACATGTGCATAAAATATTTATTGGATAAATATTTATGGTAAATAATAAAGATAAATATTATTCTAGATTTGTTCTAGGATATTATGGAATTATCTTTTATTAAAGGATTTATTTTGTTTGATAAATAAAAATCCTTGGAGGCTAAGTTTTACTCTCTATATAAAGAGAGTTCTCCCAAGCCTCAACACACACATAGAATTCGACTTCTCCCTATAGTGGAGAGAAGAAAATAATTTCGGCTAAGGGAGATTAGAGGAGAAATCTTGGAGATTTTTCCGGTAGCATATCGGAAGGGTTCGAGTCGAGAATTCCTTCCACCGGGAATTGCTTGGATCACACGATCGGAAGACTGTGGTGCTCTTCACATCTTCACATTCATCCTTTGCGGTTCTTCAACTTGAATTTAGAGATTCAAGAGGTATGATCTACATCCCCCTTGTAGAATAGATCTAGTTGTTTTATTACGCATATTATATAGATCTAGATCCATAAATCGCTTCCGTTGCGGACAATATTACTAACAGGACGGCCATTCACTGAAGGTGGACGGGCGTCTGATAGCGTTCTGGAAGCAGAAATATGTAGAAAACAGCAGGTGAAACTAGAATCTTTGAAATAACTAAACGCAGCAATAAAAGTTGATAACGAACGGTTTGATTTATCAAAGAATTAAAAGAACAGTAGAACAACTAGAATCAACCACACAACAATCACACAACCATTTTATGATCAGAATACGATTTTATTGGTATGATAAATCGATTAAATTCCTTTAACTCAATTTCTAGGATTTTGTTTTCTTTTCCAAGCAAAACAATCTAACATTCATCACAAGATCATCAATTTGTTCCCAAATTATATAACCCAATTAACAACAAATGATTCATCAAGGTATTATTAATTGTATCGATCGAAAAGGTTCTATTGTTGAATTATATTTCCATACATATTCAAATCAACATGCGGTTTCATTGATATTCCTATCTAACAAAACACTTAACAATCAATCCAAATACCAATCGATAAATAAAATACAATATTCGAACTCATAAATAAAGATAACCTAACAATTCATGGTTGTGGTGACGTTGATGTGGTATCCTCCAGCTATTCTACCGCTGTATGCTTAGCCTTGCATCCTTGTGATGATCCAAGACACGGTTGAAGGATAGAAACTCATAATTTCGTAGGGTTTTGGTGCGGCTGCTCTCCTATGTGTGGCTGCTGTGTGTTATTCTTGTTTTAGGGTTGGGATATCGCGTATATTTATAGGAAACTGAGGCGATTAGGGTTAAGTCGGCACCTGGACGCCCGTCCACTCTCTTGGACGCCAGTTCAATATGCTTTGGCCGCCAGTTCAGACGCTCGTCCATGCAACGTCCAAACTCTCTGAATCTAAAATATCCTCCGGGACGCTCGTCTGGTGATTCAGACATTCGTCCAGATTTCATGGGCAACAAACGCACGTCCAGCTTTGCAAACGTCCGTCCAGAATGCTGGAAACCTCCAAATCATCTTTTTCCAGTCGCATTTAACACCTGCAAGTCATTGAAAGCATACCAAAGTGTAACACAACTCAAACCAACATAAAATCATCATTTTAAGCACGTAATTGGCACGTTTTACACTTTTTATAACTTTAAAACCATTCCTTCAATTTATTCATTTAATACGTAATTTTCTATAAAAATTACTAAAACACGGGGATTATTGTTATGAAATATTGCAATATAAATCATAAAATTCACCGAGAACAGGAGACTAGGGGCGCCACTCACCCTATATAAGAAAGGGGTTGGCTAGCTCTTTTGTACATCACAATTCCAAGAGCAAATAGTTCTTGTGTAAAATAGAGAGCTTCCTATAGAGAGTTAGAGAGGGAGAAAAAGGCCGGTCTAGCAGCCGGATTATTATGATAGCAATACTAGGAGGATTCCGGTGAGGAGTTCGTGTGGATAAACGATAGGAGGCCGGACGCGTGGAAGGCTTTCGCACAGGACTACTCTCAGTTGATGATCAAAAGCGACGATCTCATAGATCATCCAAGGTATATTCCGTCAAACTACTTAACGTGTTTATTGCATTAAACGAAGATGAACTAGAAATGGAAATCAAAATTTTAAATTCCGTTGCATTAAACTAGTGATTTCATAACACCAGGCAGGCGCACGCCTTGTGCTAGGGAGGTGCACGCCTACCCTGTTTTTGGAGTAGTTTTTTTGTTTTGTGTTCCTTTTCATGCTTGCCTTTAGTCTAGTGCCTTATATCATGTGTTGTAAAGTGTTATTTATGTGTTCTAGTGGCATTGACTCCGCACCGTGTTACACGGGAGCATTGAAACACATTTCATTTGGCCTAATGTGATCTATTTGTTATATGGAGAAGTTGTGGGTTTGGTTGCTAGTGGATTTGGCTTAGCACTTTGTGGAGACTCTATGCGGAAAGAAACTTGGGATCATTGGAAATCCAAGTAAAGTGGTCAGCTGAATGAAGTGTATCCAAGTCTGTGAAAGTCAGTTGGTGGAGTTTGCTAAATTTTCCTCTTGACCGCTGTACCCTTTCAAGGAAATTGCTCCACCCGGATGAACATCGACAATTTCAAAGGGTCCGGACCATCTGGACTTAAGCTTGCCAGCAAACAGATGTAATCTGGTGTTGTAAAGCAAAGCCATCTCTCCTACCTTGAAATCTCTATCTTTTATCTTTGCATAGTGGAGCGCCTTCATTCTCTCCTTGCTCAGCTTGGCGTTCTCGTAGGCCCTGAGTCCGAATTCATCGAGCTCATGTAGCTGCAGAAATCTTTTCTCCTGCCACAGTTGGCTATCGGTTTAAGAATTTAATAGCCCAAGAAGCTTTGTGCTCAAATGACTTGTAGATGGCAAGCCTTGCCATAAACCATTTGAAATGGTGACGTACCCATAAGGGTCTTGAACGCAGTGCGATAAGCCCAAAGTGCGTCGTCCAACTTCGCATCTCGCTTGGATCTATTTGAATTTATCGCTTTCTCCAAAATCCGCTTTAGACTTCTCGTTGCTCACCTCGACTTGGCCACTTGTTTGGGGTGGTATGGTGTACCAATTCTATGCTTTGGACACCATATCTCTCAAGAATTTTATCCAAAGGTGCATTACGTAAATGCTAACCTTCACAATCGATAAGGGCTCTAGGATACTAAATCTAGTAAAGATATTCTTTTGCAAGAATTTCTTTACAACTTTGTGATCATTGGTTTGGGTGGCTATGACCTCTACCCACTTGGAAACATAGTCCACACAGACCAGAATATATTTGTTAGAGCATGATGATGGGAACGGTCCCATAAAATCAATGCCCCAGACGTCAAAAACTTCACATTCCAAGATAGGCCTCAAAGGCATCTCCATCCTATTACCGAGTCTCCTACTCTTTGGCATATATCACACCTTTGCAAAAGGCTTCAAAGATCTTTAAACAAAGTAGGCCAGTAAAAACCAGCTTGAAGGATTTTTGTGACTGTCTTAGGTGCTCCATAGTGTCCACCAGCGGGACCACTATGACATTACTCTAGAATATCCAATTGTTCATGCTCCGGAACGCACCTTCTAAGCAACCCGTCCTTGCAGACTTTAAACAGATATGGATCCTCCCATACGAGATACTTTAAGTCGCTGAAAAATTTCTTCTTTTCCTGATACGTCATCTCTTCTAAATGCCCACTTGCTAAGTAGTTGATGTAATCAGCATAACACGGCCTCACAGTCTCTAGCTTCATTAATTGCTCACTGGAAAGTCAATGCCTATCTCCTTAGGATTTCGCCACCCTCGCTCACTAGGCGAGATAAGTGGTCAGCTACAACATTATCACTACCTTTCTTGTCCTTAATTTCAAGGTCAAATTCCTGTAGTATCAGGATCCTTCTGAGTAACCTTGGTTTAGCGTCTGCTTTTCCCATAAGGTAGCGTAGTCTCGCGTGATCTGGCCCGCACCACAACTTGAGACCCGAAGGTAACTTCTAAATTTATCCATAGCAAAAACGACAGCTAAGAACTCTTTCTCCGTAGTAGTGTAGTTCTACTGAGCTGGGTTCAAAGTTCGGCTCGCATAGTAGATCGGCCTGAACTTTTTGTCAATTCTCTCGCCTAGAATCGCGCCACTGCGTAGTTAGAGGCATCGCACATTAATTCAAAAGGCTTAGTCCAAATAAAGCGATTAAGATAGGGGCATTCATGAGCTTATCCTTTAGGCAATTAAAAGCTTTCTTACACCCATCATCAAACAAGAACTCCACTTCCTCTTTCAGCAGGTTGGATAACGGCTTTGCTATCGTCAAAAAATCTTTAATGAAACGCCGATAGAAGCCCACATGTCCTGTAAATCCTCGCTCCTCCTTCACTGTCTTCGGGTACGACATTCTCTCAATGGCTTCTACTTTAGCCTTATCCACCTGAATACCATCACTGGACACCTTGTGTCCCAAAACAATCACTTCTTCGACTAGAAAATGGCACTTTTCCCAGTTAAGCACCCGATTTTTCTCAACACAACGTTGGAGCACCATATCTAGATTCTTTAAGATTTCATCAAAGCTGTCGCCATAGACTGAGAAGTCATCCATGAAGACCTCCATGCACTGCTCCACAAGTCCATAAAAAATGGCTAACATGCACCGTTGAAAAGTCGCGGGTGCATTGCATAAGCCGAATGGCATTCTCGAAAAGCAAAAGTGCCGATGGACACATAAACTTGGTCTTCTCGGTCATTTAGGGTCAATGGCTATCCGGAAGTAGCCAGAATAGCCATCAAGGAAACTATAGTACTTGTGACCACTCAGTCTTTCGAGGAGCTGGTCGATGAAGGGTAAGGGGAAGTGATCTTTGGCAGTAACCTCATTAAGTCTACGATAATCTATGCAGACTCTATAGCCTCGTCACCAGGCGTAAAGCTACTTCTTCTCCCTTTCGCTTTTTTCCACCGTGATTCCCCCTTCTTTGGCACAACTTGAGTGGGGTGACCCACTCACTATCGCCTATGGCATAAATAATTCCCATGTCAAGCCATTTGATGATCTCTTTTTTGACAACCTCCTGCATGTGCGGATTTAGCCTCATTTGAGGTTGTCTGACCTTTTTCGCTCCTTCCTCCGTTCGAATCTTATGCATGCACACGTCTGGGCTGATTCCTCTGATATCGCCCACCTGCCAACCGAACGCGATGATACGTTTCTCAAGCACTTTGATTAATTTTGCTTCTTGCTCCGGCTCGAGTTTAGATGAGATGATCAAGGGCAACTTATCACCGTCTTTAAGGAAGATGTATTTTAGGTGTCATGCGAAGTGGTTTCAACTCTAAGTCACAGGTGGTTGCTCGATACTAGATTTTAAGGGACCACCTTTTCCTTGTGAGCTTGGACCGGTTGGATCTAAAACACCTCATCTTCCCGAGGTGTAACCCGAAAGGTATTGAATGACATCATCTAGAGGAATCTTCCCCGCTACTTCCGCTTTTTCTTTCTTATGCTTAACCATCTTCTTAAGTTCTTCTTCTTCAAGCTCTTCCAAGCCGCCCCAATCATCCAACTCCCAATTGGTAGTTTCTCTCCAGAAATCTATTTCGTCCCAACTACCCATTAAAACTTCCTCATCTGCAAGGTTAAAGTCTGCCTGGTTGAGCTCCTTCAAATCATTGCTGCCCATCCTGGAATGTCCTGCATTTTCCGCTCACTCATAGGCTCAGCAGTGTGCAAGTTGTTGAGACAACTCTACAGTTGATTCCCGCTCGTGAAATGCTTATTTCTGCTTCATGAATTATAACATCCAGGGCTCCTATCTCCGTAAGCTCTTCATCAGGGTCGGATTCATCCCCATAGATTGCTTCAATAAATGAGATCTCCTGGGTTGGGGCTTCCGCAGAACTTCTTCCTTGCTCGAGGGTAATGGAAGTGTCCCCTACTCTCGAGTGATTTGGCGCATGGAAGTCAATGGTGGAGGCGTATGTTTAAGAAAGGCCGCCCGTAATCGTGGGCATCTCCTTGTCGACCGGTAATCCAAAGATGACCCACCGGCTTGGAAAAAGTAAATGTTTAACATAGATAAGGACGTTGTTAACACAACCAGCTACTAAACGGCTAGATCGGTCCACCAACTGAAGAGAGACGGGGCGCTCTCTTAGCCTTTTGTCCAACCCGAGACTCTTGCAGACGTTCAATGGCATCACATTGATAGAGGCCCCTGAGTCGCATAAGACATTGTGGAACGTGTGGCCTTCAATCATGCAAGCGATTGAAGGTCGTCCGGGGTCACCTCTCTTGATTGCAACGCTCTGCGAAACAGTTGAACATTCTTCTCTTAGCATCTCTTCTGCCATTCCCTTTAGCTTCTTCTTACTTCCATAGGAATCCTTAAGATACTTAAAGCATTTAGGCATCTCAGTTAATACCTCAGCAAGTGGCATAGTCACCATAGTATCTCTAAGCATCTTTCTCACTCCGTCATACTGTTTGTCAGAGTTCAAGATATTCTCTCTTTTCTTTGCTGGATAAGGAAGGGTTTTCGAATGATTGATCATGGTTTGACTTTTAATGGCTTTGTCCTCCTTATCCTTCCATCTGACTGTTAGGTGTGATGCCCGAAAGACAATTTTTGTAATTGTTTTATTTAATAAATGAATTGACATTATTATTCATATTTATTATTCTCATATTCACCGATGTTTTCTGTAGTATTTATACTACAGAAAACCCTAAAGTATATCGTTTATGTAATCACTTAACTCAATGTATGGTATATACACGGGAGGATTGAGTTAGTGAAGATGTACTTAAAATACAATTAGCCCGTAGTGAAGTTAATCGAGAGTATCGGGTCTCTCCTTTAACGTGCTATTAATGCGCCCAGAACACAATAGGTGTGATTGTCTTATCCGGACTTTCGGTTAAGAGAACCTAATGGGGCATTTATATATGATAGATATATCATATAGTAATTTGGACCGATTTGATTAGAGTTCACGATATAATTCCGTAATCGAGAAGTCTTATCGAATCAATGGATGATCATATTTATGGATATATCTTAATCTCGAGGTGATCACACCAACCGCTTGAATCGATATGAGGTTTGACTTGACGGTTAAGGATTACACCGAGTCTGTGGTCCGAATTACCCCATCTTGGCATTGTAATCGGATTGAGTGAGTAGTCCGTGTTATCACGGATACGAATCCATTCCTTCCATTTATGGAAGTAGATAGACAGCTTCCTTATTTGTTAATCCTAGAAACCGATTGATCGCGCGAGTTCATATTACACCGATTAGCTACCAAAGAGTTATATGAATTAATTGGTCACTAGGGGTTAATGGTAAATAAGGATAAGAGGTTCTAAAAAGGGTTAACGGTAACTTCCCGATTTAGAATGAATAAGTCATGGAGGATTAATCCATATGTAATGATTATATCAATGGACGCTTATTATTATTCTCGTGAGATAAATATAATCTCATAATCGGAGGAGTGCAATCACGGGATTATGGTGGCATATTCTCGTGATTGATTTATCAAATATAATTATTCTGTTATAAGATAATTATTTATTTGATTTATCGGCCAATGATTATTAGTCCATGGTCCCCGACGTGCCTCCTAATATAGCATAGCTATTCTCGGACGTCAAATCCTAATAATATTAATTTAGTTCTTGTTGGACTTCATTAAAACGATATGTGAATTAATTGTTTAGTGGACTATTAAATTAGTTGGGCTAAATAATTAAATATATGGAAAAGACATTTTCAATAATCTTGGCCCAATTATTGTGTAATGGCAAAATTAATATTGACTAGGTCAATATTTTGATGAATTTCACCCCCCTCTTTTTAATATGGAACAACAAATTATTTTCTTGTGTATTAATAAGACATGTGCATAAAATATTTATTGGATAAATATTTATGGAAAGAAATAAAGATAAATATTATTCTAGATTCGTTCTAGAATATTATGGAATTATCTTTTATTTAATGGGATTATTATAATTGATTTTGTATTGATTATTAAATCCTTGGAGGCTAAGTTTTACTCTCCTATATAAAGAGAGTTCTCACAAGCCTTAACACAACACATAATTCGACTTCTCCTCTTAGAGAGAAGAAGTGTAAAATTCGCCAAGGGTGAGTTGAGGAAAATCTTGGAGATTTTTCCGGGTAGCATATCGGAAGGGTTCGAGTCGAGAATTTCCTTCCACCGGAGTTGCTTGGATCACACGTGACGGAAGATCGTGGTGCTCTTCACATCTTCTTACATACATCCTTTGCGGTTCTTCAACTTGGATTTTGAGATCCAAGAGGTATGATCTACAACCCCTTGTAGATATAGATGTAGTTATTTTATTACGTGTATTTTATAGATCTAGATCCTTAAAATCGCTTCCGTATGGATGATATTACTAACACTCGACAAACTTCTCGCTTTTTTTAGTCGTGGGTTCAAATACTGACTTCTCTTCTCAAAGATCCTCATCACTATCCCCTCAAAGAATCATCATCATTCAGCTCTTCCTCACTGTTACCTCCCAACATGACAGTTTTGTTGTCCATGCTTTCATTTTCTTTTTGCCAACCAAACTTTCCTCTGATCAACGTTCATCCCTTATTTAATGCATTTGCAAACTCAATGAATTTTCTGTCCTTCACCTTGTGTTGTCTTAAAAGTATTAAGGTTGTGAACCTTCAAGATGGGTTTCATTAAGCTACTTAATGGAACCCCTCAATCTTCTTCGAACCTTACAAACTATTCTTTTCATTGTTGCTCCTTTTTGCATAATTCTTCGTCCATCAAGGATTCTGGCTTGTTGATGTTCATTCAAACTTTTTATTCAAAAAATTTCATCAAGATAATGTTGTTGTATTGATTATTAGACTTTTAGATACCACCTAGAAAACTCCAAGACCTATAACTCTCATATTTTATCATACTCATGATCCTTTTTGTTTGAGTTACACAAATCATCATTTTCAGGCCTATTCCAAAAACTAGTTTCATCATCTCATTCGCTTGATTTGGGATGGTATTCTCCACCTTTTCACTCTAGGATTGAGGCATAAAGATTGATGACCTAAGAGGAATAATTTCAAAAATATGTTTCTTTAAGTTTGAATTCTTCCTAGCTAGGTTAAGGAATCCGTAGGAAAACTTTAAGAATCAACGCTTTGACCCTTTTCGGTCATGAGATGCACAAGCAGCTACCTCCCAACATGACAGTTTTGTTGTCCATGCTTTCATTTTCTTTTTGCCAACCAAACTTTCCTCTGATCAACGTTCATCCCTTATTTAATGCATTTGAAAACTCAATGAATTTTCTGTCCTTGACCTTGTGTTGTCTTAAAAGTATACAACCTTATGTATTGTTTTAAAGAAGTTCTCATTGTTTTACCATTTTGAATCTAGAAAACAAGCTCCCTCCAGTTTTGTAAATGATGCATTGGATTTTCCAAGTCCTCTTCAAATCAAGTCCGACAAACCTTTTTATTTTCTTGTGTTCATCCTTAACAACTCTGTTCAAAATATATTTTGATACGGATAGTTTTTTAATTTCTCAACAATGCTTAATTTCTCTCTTCGAAATATGCAGGGAAAGGTTACATAATTTACTATTCATATTACAGTTTGTCTTACTATTCACCTCAGCTTGGGTGTGTCTCTAACCTATAGGAATATACCTAATCCTTTTGTATTAGTTATTTTTGTGTATTGTTGATTAGTTTATAGCTGTTGGTTTCGAAACACAGTATGGCTTGTTGCCTTCTATAAATAGCTGTAATAACTTCTTGATCTAATAAGCAATAAATTAAACTTATTTTCTAATTTTTAATGATGTGTATCATTGTGATTGGTCAGATCTCTCTTTTAAACGTCTCTTTTTGTTGCTGGAAGGAGATATTTGTTTACCGAATTGCATTTTAAGAACTCCAGCTGATCAATAATTAAACTTCAATTCCTATCAAGTTGCACTTTTAAGTTTTTGCAAATTTGCCATTTTAAATCAAAGCCTTCTCTGGATCCTTGAGTCAGTTACCCTTCTTAAACTCCATTGGGAGTTTGGGATGAATTTCTAAAGTTTTATCTGCATTATTTTTGTAATCACGGGCATTCTTCATTGTAGAAATTTTTGTAATTTCTTGACTTCCAATTTGCTTCCACATAAATACTTTTAGTAAGTTCTTTTACATCACTTCAAGACCATTTGTTATTTTTGTTTTCAACCCGAAGATCCCGTCCATTGTAAGACATTTAACCATTCACTTTTTGATTACCTCAATTTGTTCTACCTACTTAGGTGCTCAACTATTCACTTATCAGCCCCGTGTTATTAAAGAATCCTCTTGTAGTATTTTTCTGAATCGATACTTTTTGACAATCTAATAAGCAACAATTAAGGTTTAAAACTGATCAGTTTTCAAGTCCAAACATTCCTCTCTTTTGACATGGGTGTTTCCAAGTTTGATGTTTAATATCTTCTATTTTGGATTTAAACTTCAGCTTAGTCTTGTAAATGATCTTTACCTTTTCTTTTGAGTGACAAGAGTTCTTCACAAAACCGTTTTTTTTACAAGGTGCCACTTCTTTGGAAGAATATCCTCTTTAAGGTATACTCTAAATTTTGATACCCATCTTTAGTACTTTGATTTAATGCCCCCATATTTCAATTTTGAACCAACTTTGAAGCTGTTCGTTTCTCGAGTGCTTACTGCACTAGTTCCTGTTGATGGTTAATCAACCACCTAATTTTTTCCAGAGTAAGGAAACTCTAATCATTCTTGGAACTATATGTTGGGCGTTCAATGACGTCATGAACCTTACTTCCAGTTCATCTTTTTTTGGCTTCAACTCCGACAACTAATTATTTTATTAATTTTTTATACTCTCCTTTTAACTTACCAAGTTTCTTTACTACACTTGTGCTCAACTTTCACTTTTAAATTCAAGTAGTCAAGCAATCCTCGTTGTTAATATTTTCAGAATTTATTATCTTACACCCAATTCTGTAAAAGATCGTTTCGGGTTGTCCCTTACTTAAGATCAAGTGCCGTGTGTTTATTTTGCATTGAAATTTCCAAACTCGGTGAATATGTTATCTTTGTAGTTCCTACTTCATGTAAGAGTGTGGATTTTTTCCTTCCTTTCAACCATTGAAATAGTTTTCACAACTACCTCGCCTTGTCTTTTGTTACTATTTGAATGAACCAACTTTAAAGCGTTACGTTTTGGTTTTAGGAATCGATGGTTATTCTTTAGAGCATTGAGGACTTTCAGATCTACATTTGATTTCATGTTTTCATCAAGGATATCCTTCGAAATTCTATACTTTGGTGGCATCATGAAAGTGTTTTTTTCCTTTGGAGCTTGAACTCTCTACCTAAATTGCCCCTAGTATCATAAAAGAGCTTCTTAAACCCGTTTTTCGGTACTACTTTCCATGGTTAGTTGAGTTACAGTGCTGGTGGATAATGTCGGCAGAATATAGAACAGTTATCGAAATAAGTCCATAACGGCTTACAAGGGTTAATATTAGACCATGGGATACATAGATTCGTCAAAGGTTTTGACCGGTATATGGTATTGATGAGCTACATAATTTGAGGCCTGACTAGCGAAAGTTTCATATATTAGGGTAGAGACAGCTGTAAGTCATAAGGGATCCTAACCACCGAATGATGTTTTTTCCAAGTGTTTTTAAATCAGGGAAGAGCTATTGAATGTAAGGTGAATAATGTAGGACTTAGATGATTATGTCTTAGGTATGGACATTTCTTGATGGTAGACTATGTTGGGGAAGACTCTAGCATGTTTAAGAAGAATATCTATCCTGGGTGTTGTAACTTGAAGTGTGTTGGTCTCTTGGAAAGACTAAATGTAAGTTTAGAGGGGGGGTGAATAAACTTGTCCCTAAACCTGGATTTAAAACAAATTAAGGTTGATTAAAACTTGTGTGGAGTTAAGTGACTAAGTGAGTTTAAGTCAAATTGACCTAAGCAAAAATTGAGTCAACAGCAAATGGATATAATTCTAGCCTTTTTCTGATCTTGTTATTCTATGTGAAAGTGAGTGTATTAAATCGACTTACGTGAATGTCACCATGAGTCGTGAGTTGTATAAAAATCAAATTCTCGAGAATCTTTGTAAATGAATAAATAAATGCATAAAGTAAATAAACAAGAATTATAGAGGTTCCAGGTGGTGTAATCCGGTCAGTCCTCTCTTCCCCTTTGGTGCGGAGGAAAATTCCACTAGAACTTCTTGAGGTGAACTGTTATAAAAAGTCCTAAATAATAGTCCTTAGCTAATCCCTAGCTTCACTATTTAAACAGTTGTGAACAGGTAGAATTGCTGCACTTCAATTGCTTGAACACTGGTCCTTGAAGGGTTACGTATGCCTCTTCACCACTACCACCACAAACAAACACAGTCTACCCGATCGCTTGTAACAACTGCCCTTGGCAGAACCTTCCCGGTTGCTTCACAGTCTAAACCTTTGATGTAGAATCAAAGTTGGGCTGAGAATCAATAAATTGATTCTTGTTTGTGGTTCTTCAAAGTGTCTGAATCTGGATAAATTCTTTGTAGCTTGAACACTTGAAGAAATTCTTGATATAATCTTGTTATAGCGCAGAGTTGATAACAATTCGAATAACTAAGACTAGTGCACAAAATGCTTGTTGATCTTAATAATTCTGTTAAATCTTCGTGTTTAATCCTTGGTGCAAGGTCCTCTATTTATAGTGTGAGGTCCAACGCTCATCTTCCATGAATTTGAATTGTATCAACGCTCATCTTGTAACGGCTATATTTTTCGACCGCTTCGATGTGTCGAGATTTCATCCAATAAAATAGCTTACTTTAAAACGTTCGACTGTACTATCAGTTTGTTGGATGGCTGACATATAAAACTGAGTTTACTGATCAGTTTTATACTGTGTTCATCAGTTGTTAGTTTCTTGACTGACTTGGAGCATTAACTGAGATTTTACTATTCTTTAAATATCAGTACTCTAGTTTACATCTGATTATAATTGACTTAATCAAAGTACACCATAAACAATTATCTTCTAAGAATTCATTGTCCTTATGATTCTTAGGTCTTCATGCAAGATCCATAAAGTCAGTTCAGGTTACCACAATCTTGCATGAAGTCTAACTTTATAGTCTCGACTTGTAATCTTCATAACTGAGTTTGAACCCTCAGTTCTTCAATCTTCTATAACTGAGTCTGTGACCCTCAGTTCTTCAATCTTCTAGATAACCCAACCGAGTCTGTGTCCTCAAATAACTTATCTTCTGGGCCATATTGGTGTATCCTGAGTCGCTTTGTTTAACGATTTCCGCTTTTCTAAATGATTTACAGTTTTTCATTTTCACGACACACTAACTATTACAGTGCTTGTCTGATGTAACCTATACAAATATCAGACTCTAGGTGTTAACGGTGATTTTTACGATATATACGATATTATTTCGTAGAAATTTCCTTCGTGTTTTATTACTTTTTATAGAAAAGTAAGTGTTTAAATGAAATATTGAAAGAATGCCCATGGAAATCATTAAAGTGAAAAATCAAGCTAATTACGTGGTTTTATTGGTGTTTTCTATCAATATTTATGATTTTACATTTTGCATGTTTTTGTCTTGTTGTAGGTACGCTTACATGTTATGGAGGAAGCTAAAACGACGTTTACCTGTAGATTGAATTGAATGAGGAAGATGCATATTGAAGATCGAACGCACGCTTTGCCATCCGTCCAACTCGGGATCAAGCGCCCGTAAGCATGGATCGCATCCACTGGAGCTACTCAATTCGTGAAAGCATGATTTTTACCCAAACAGCGTCAAAAAGAGTGGATCAAGGCCCAGTGGAGAAGTTGGATCGGGATGTTCGATTTTTAGTGAACGAGCGCTTTGAAAATGTATAGACGGGCGTTTGAGAAGACTCGGCCCGACTCAAGATTTTTGACACTATGGACGGGCGCCCACCACCGCCTTTGTTTGAAACCGACCTAAAACCTATTTATAGTCGCGTTTTTTCCAACCCAAACCACCACAATTCGATCTCTGGCCGCCCCAGGCCCCTTGGGGGCGCCCTAGCTGCGTTTTCCCACCATCATAAACATCTTTTTATCTTTTTTTTATTTATATGATTTGTATTCCAACGATGAGCTAAGGCTAAGCCTAGAACGAGCTTTGTGAAGCCAATTCTCAGCAGCGTTTTGATTTCGAATCTTGGATTGTTTTGTGAGTTTTTACTTAAAGTTTGTATCTTTATTATGTGCTTTATTGATTTTGCAATTTATATCGAGAGATGGTTGCTTTGTGATGTTTAACGTTTGATGAAAATCATTGTTAGACCTAGATCACCGTAGTAAAGATGGGATTTTTAACCTAAAAATAACGAGAGTTGCTTGGTTAAATTTCTAGGTTGCTAGATTGAGAAATCTTACACATTTGTTATGGAAGCGTTAATCTTTAAGATCGAGAGATGAAAGATTAATAGGCGAATTATCTACGAGAGTAGGAATTCATACCTTGGATAGGTGAACCACATCTTTATCAAATCTTCACTAAACGATCTAGGGTAGAAGTTGAGAGTTGCGGGATAGGTGGATCAATGCTTGTTCTTCGTTAAAATTAATTGAAATTATCTTTGTGCCTTGTTCTTCGTTGTTATCTTAGAAGTTTATTTTCTTTCCTAGTTTATAGTTTAGATTTAGGTTTCGCAATTATCTTTCCTGGCTTTGGACTGACAACCCTCTCATCCAGCTTTATTGTTTCTTCGTTTTCGTTTTAGTTATTTTTCATGACAACCTTTAGAAAAATTAAGAACTAGACCAATCTCGATTCCTCAGATTCGACTCCGGTATTAACCTCTATACTACGATCCCTGCACTTGGGGTAAACCGGATTATTTTTATTACTTGTTTATTTTCCATTGATAAAATCCGAGACACTAGTATAACCTATACATTCAATTCTAGACATCTTTTAGCTTTTCACTATAACAAATGAGCTTCAAAGACTTCATCAATGAGGTTAAGATAATATTCTCGAGTAAATATGATGAATTATCATCAAAACATAAATTTTATTTCCAACAATTTCCCCTTTTTTGATGATGCCAAAACTCTCCCTAAAAGAAAAGCTTAAAGATCAAAACAATGTAAAACAATGTTAAACTGGAAAATTGGATTTCATCAGAATACGCAAAAACTGGAATAGTTACACTTTGTTCAAATAAATTTGACTAAGGACTAAGTTCCTTTCTGTGCTTTCTGTTTGTCTGAGATATGCTTCATTTCTTTGTCATGTAGACAAAAATCATGTTCTAGTTCTGAATCTTCCTTAGAAAATGTCTTGATATAGTCTACTTGACTTCCTTCTTTCCATTTTCTCCATAAAATTAACTTTGGTAAAGCTGATTCATTCAATTAGTATTTTTCAAATTCAGCTACATCATCTTTCATTCGTTCAGCTTTATCTTTAATCTTCAGCTTGTCTTCAGCCTTCTTGATCTTCTTGTATTGCGCCATTTTCTGATTGTAGAGTTCATCAGATAAGAAGTAGTTCAAGGATTCTTCAATAGTCTTATCCTTGTACTTGGCTTTGATAGGATTATGATCTTTGACAAACTTTAACCACAGATCCTTTGTAAGATTAGCTCTTCGATCTTCGGGTTGACTATATTTCTCAATGAGCTGCTCGTCAGTTAACTCTTTCTTTAAGAACTTTGGATCTGATTTATATCTTTCCAATTCATCTTCGAGTTGCTTCTTTTCTTTGAGTAATTTCAGCTTTTCTTCTTCAGCTTCCCTTTTTTTGGCATCATAAAATTGATCTACCAAAGCATGGGTTGCCTATTGATCGGCTAAGATACGTTGCTGAGAAGCAAGTACTTCTTTGAGCTGATTCTCTAACCCATAGATGTGCTGATTCATATGCCAGTGAGCCTGTGCATGTGTTTCCCTATCTACTGCGGTTGAGTCATCAATTTTCTATTTGAGTATTAAAGTTTCTGAAGCAGAACTGGAACTTGACTTATGGATCATTTCTAGTCTTGCATGAACTGAGATATCTGTTTTAGTTCTATAATCTAGATATCCAGAGATATTTGATAGAAGGCCATTGTGTGCATCCCTTGACTGAGCACAATCTTCAAATTTTCATGAACTTTGGCAAAATCATCCTTTGTCAGGATATCAAAAGGATCATATGTTGCTTCTGTTTGATCCTTAGAATGAGTGATATCTTCAATGATCATAAGTTGACTATTAATTCCATCAGCTGCTTGCTGAATGTCAGTTGTCTGATTTCCAACTGGAAAATCTTCTTGCTGAATTACCGTTTGTGTAGCTAGTGGTTGAGGTTGAGTGTATGTCTGCAAAACTGTATTCATATCATCTTCTTTTCTTGAATTATCATCTTCATCATCATCCTTCTTCTTTGAAATATCATCAGGAATGGATGATGTTGCTGATTCTCTTCGTTGAGCTAGTTCAGTGAATTTATTGAAGCAATTTGCAAGAAATTCTGACATAGCAAACAGAGTAAATAGATCTTTAATTTCCAATTCATTCAAGAGTAACTTTTCTTCAGATTGTAAGATAGCATCACGAGAATCTTCTGGTTTGAGTTTCATCTTTATTAGCTTGATAATTCTATCAGCTTTAATAATTAGGGCTTGTTGCTGATCTGATTGTTGTTGTAACTGAGAAGTAAAATCAGCAGTGATATTTTCCTTTGTAATTTCAATTGTCAGTTGTTGTTGTTCCCCTTCAGTTGGTGCTTTCTTACTTGATGTTCCTGGGTACAAACATTTTACAACTGATTTCTCTTTTCCTGAGTCAGCCTTTCGCTTGATTCCATTGTGTTCAGCTTCCTGCTGAGACACAGTTTTCTGTCTGGCTTCAGGTTGGGAAGTTGTTCTTGTAGCTGCTGTGATTTCCTCTATAGCTGCAGTTGGTCTTGCTTTCTTCCCTTCCGTGAGTTTTTCCAAATAAAATTGAATGATTCCACTGAGTGTTTTCTTCAGTCGGATCTGCCAATAGTTGTTTGTCCTTCAACTTGAGCTCTTTGTACACTTTCTAATTCAGCTAAGTGTTGCTTCTTTATCTGATTGACGACATAACCGGCCCAATTGAATTCTATTTCGTCCTAAATTATGTTCATCAGATAAACATTGTCTTCGGATAGTGTACTGATTCCTTTGGATTTTCCAATAACATGTTTGCTGAGCCATCGGCTGAGAAATCCAAACTCTGGCTTGAGTTTATCAACATGAATACCAACTTCGACTGGTTCTTTAGATAATGTAATCTGCCTAAGAAAGGCGTCCCTTTTCAATGTTAGAGAAGTCAAATCTATTGATGTCACAGATGAATTTGTGAAAGCAAATAGTGACCTTATGACTCTTTCATTGGTAATAATACAATCTCCACATACTGTAGTGAATATAGAGTCTCTTACCAAATGCATATTCTCCCAGAACTGCAAAATTCCTTCTACATCGCGTTTTTCGTTGAAAGTGACCTCCGGGATATTTCTTAATCCTCGGTTGTTTCGAATCTTCTCATGAGATATAACTTGCTATGAGTGTTGTTGCACATAGTTTCATAAATTTCAAATGTATACTCATCTAACTCGTGATCAATCTTTCTTCTTGTGAGTTCTTTGAGTCGGTCATTTTTGGTGTGAAAACAAAATTGAATTTTGAGAAAGATTATGAAAAATATTAATTTTTTTTGTTTTCAAGAAAGAGATTGAGTTAATAAGAATTTTGAAAAGTTTGATTTAGGAGAGTGTGAACGAGGGTTGGATATATAGGGATGATGTACTGGCGGTTGAGTAGTACAACTTTTCAAATTCCATGATGGTTTGTGTGACCAAGACATGTACTGTTCTGACAGTAATGGGGTGTACACGTAATACATTCTGACAAAAGAACTGCGTTAATTAAATGCGATATGACCGCTGCCGGTTTTATCTTGTCAACCTTTGACTTAAGTTGACTGGAGTAAAGCTGATTTTGGGTTCAGTTTTTCAATTCCGTTAAGTCTTTCAGTTTTAGTTGGTCAGTTTGAGATTGTTGATGTCAATGACTAATCTGTGTTAAGAGCGCACTCAAAGATAACAAAGATTAATCCCTTGATGAATTTCTCTCGCTTAACTCATCGACTTAACTCAATTTGATTATCCCTAATTCAGTTCTTAGTTTGGCAAATCTTTCTCTGTCCAGTGGCTTTGTAAATATATCAGCCAACTGATCTTTAGTAGGTACATAAAGAACTGAAATATCCTTTTTCTCCGCATGATCTCTTATAAAGTAGTGACGCACATCAATGTGTTTTGTCCTTGAGTGTAAAACTGGATTGTCAGTTATTGCAATTGCACTTGTGTTATCACACATTATGGGAATCATTCCTTCTTCTATCCCATAATTTATTAATTGCTGTCTAATCCATAAAAATTGAACACAACAACTTCCAGCTGCTATATACTCTGCTTCAGCTGTTGAAGTTGAGATAGAGTTTTGCTTTTTGCTAAACCGAGCCACAAGTCTATTTCCTAGTAGCTGACATGTGCCTGAGGTGCTCTTTCTGTCCACTTTGCATCCTGCATAATCTGAGTCTGAGTAAGATATCAGCTTGAATTCTCCTTCTCTTGAATACCAAATACCAACTCCATCCGTATCTTTCATATACTTCAAGGTCCTTTTTACAACTGTGAGATGGCTTTCCTTCGGTTTTGACTGAAATCTGTCACATACACCAACAGTAAAAGATATATCTAGCCTACTTGCTGTAAGATAAAGTAAGCTTACAATCATTCTTCTGTAAAGTGTTTTATCAACATCTTTTCCTTATTTGTCTTCATCTAGCCTGGTGTTGGTCCCTATTGGTGTAGCAATTCCAGTTGATTTCTCCATACCAAAATTTTTGATAAGTTCTCTTGTATACTTGGTTTGGTGAATGAAAATTCCATCATCTAATTGTTTAACTTGTAATCCAAGGAAAAAAAATTCAATTCTCCAATCATACTCATTTGAAATTTGCTCTTCATTAAACTTGCAATTTTCTCACATAACTCTTCATTTTCTGATCCAAAAATGATGTCATCAACATAGATTTGAACAAGCAGAGTTGAACATACACTTCTTCTTCAAGAATTCCATTCAAAAATGCACTTTTAACGTCTATCTGGTATACTTTGAACTTTTTGTGAGTCGCAGCGCGAGAAATAGCTCGATTGCCTCACCTTGCAACCGGTGCATAAGTTTCATCAAAGTCAATGCCTTCGCTTGAGAATATCCTTTAGCTACAAGCCTAGATTTGTTTCTCGATGATATTCCCATCTTCATCAAGTTTGTTTCAAAACCCATTTGGTTCCAATGACATTCACATGAACCGGTCTTTCTACCAATTCCCATACTTGATTTCTTTCAAATTCATTTAATTCTTCTTGCATAGCTAATATCTAGTCTGGATCTTTCAAAGCTTCTTCTATTTCCTTAGGTTCAGATTGAGATAGAAAACATGCAATCATTGCATGTAGTTGATGTCTTGTTCGAACACCAACTTGAGTGTCACCAATAACTTGTTCTTCAGGATGATCTATCATCCATTGATAAGCAGGTGTTTGCATCAAAGGATCTTTATTTTGTTCGACCGGTTCTTCAAGAAATGGTTCTTGAATTTCTTCAACTGAGTCAGAATCATGTTGTTCAGGAGTTGGTTGTTGAGCAGTTGGAAACTGAGACTGATCTGGATTTGAACAATCTGAAATCTGTAGTCTTCCAATGTCAACACAAACAGATTTCGCAATATCGTAATCGAGACCGAGAAATCGGTCCTTGTCTCTGCCTTCGCTTGTTTCTCCAGGGAAGTTTGGTTCATCAAACACTACATGTATAGATTCCTCATTCTTTAGTGTTTTAGTACTCTAAAAGGTTTGCTGACGCTTGAATATCCTAAAAAAATTCATTCATCAGCTTTGGGCTGAAAAACATGAAGTTGATCTTTCTCATTATTGTGTATGAAACATTTGCTTCCAAAAGCATGAAAGTAAGAAACATTTGGTTTCCTTCCATTCCAAATTTCATAAGGAGTTTTCTCATGACTTTTATTCATGAGAGCTCTATTTTGTGTATAGCAATCTTGATGACGATCAATTTACACCATTAATTATCTAATTATTACCCCCCGATTCTAGCTTAAATGGGCTTTAAGTGGTTAACAATTAGTCGTCTCTCGTGCATAAATTACACCCAACAGAGTTACGACTCGTTATTATGTAATTAGCCATTTTATTATATTATTTGATATTACAAGCCTTGTTTTATGGTTTATTTATAGTGGGCTTGATTTGGAAGCGATTGGAATGGACTTCGGAGGAGAAAATGCACGAATCGGACCAGGAATGGACCAGAGAAGTAGGCGAGGCCCAAAGAGAATCCTTCGCTCGGGCGCCTAGCCCCGCCTCCGCCGCCAAGTGAGTTGACTAAATTGTCCCTGCTTCTCCGGACGCGTTTTCTATCTCGTTAGGTGTTGGTCCCAGAGAAGGGTGAAACTATAGTCAGGGGGGTGAATGACTATAGTGGAGTTTCAAAAACTTTTCTTTTGTTTAAAAGCTTTTGGGCAGCAGATAAGTCCCTTCTTATTATGTTGTTTTCAAATCAGTTTAGACAGTCACAGATATAAGTTATGATCTAGGCAATTTAAATAAATGCTATAAAGTAAATTGTAGAAAGTAAATTGACACAAGGCTTATAGTGGTTCAGGGTGGTGTAATCCCTTAATCCACTCTTCTCCTGTGATGATTGGAGGAATTCACTATTGTTTTCACAGATACAATAGTATGATTGTCCTTGGCTTCCCAAGCTTCACAATCTACAAGACTATCACTCCTTGACTCGCAATGGCTTGATGATTCAGCCTCCTTGTCGCTCCTTGAGATCAAAATCCTGCAACAGCTATCACAGACTCAACTCCTTCTCAGATTGCCTCTGATTCAGTTGCTTCAGATTGTTGTGAATGTGATTCACAAACTTGCTTGATCAATCTCAGTGCTGAATATGACTTTGTAGCTCGATGTCCGAGTTGATCGCTAGATGTATCCTTGTAAGTTCAAAGAAGGCTTTTTGAATTGACAGAGTTTCTGGTTGATTTTTCTTTTTCAGATCTTTATTTGTTCTTCTGTCAATGCCTTCTATTTATAGCCTTGAATAACCTTGATTTTGAAATTCCGTTCGTTGGCTATATTAATGAGGGAATAATTCTTGATTTTATTCTTGATTCCCCCTTAATTGCATTCTCCTTGATTTTAGTGATCGCATTCTTTCTTCAAACGTATAGCAGAAAATCCGTCCTTGATTGATCCTCTATTGATTGTGCATTTAATGCATGATCTTCTGAATCTTCAACATATATTAAATCCGATCCGCGTATTACTTCACTGTTTTCTGAACGGTTGAGTGATCCTTCCGACTTAGCCGCTTTGGCTCTACCTTCACCGCTTTGTCTTCACTCACCGAAAGTTAGTTTACTCACCGATTCAATTGCTTTTCTTCTTTGCTTGGTTTAAGGAGAATCTTTGTACTTCACCGATCCTTGATCAGGGTGAGATCGGTGTACACCATATTTGAATATTAAGTTTCATCACTTGAAACATAACTTAGACTTATCCAAGGTCATCACAGACTTCCTTGGTTATAAGCCAGACCATAGTGTCTTCATTGCTTCTCTGCTGGTGCTTGGCTGGCTTCACTCTGCCGAATGTCTGTTTTTACTTTGTCGTCCTACCAACTAGTACAATACTTGTCTGACTCAACTTATACAACATGTCAGACTCTAAGTAAAGACTTATACAGAGAATCTCTAACTTATTTTAGGCTTGCTATAACAGCTAGTATGTCCATCATCAAAACATAATAAAATGTTCCTAACATTAAGGTTTAGGATTTACGAATTAGGTCGGCTGATGGCTATTCTAAGTCGGTTTTACAGCCTATATAAACTCCCTTTTATTAGTCAATTTGTACATCGACTAAGAACACAAATCCTCAGTCTCTGAGAGCAGTTTTAGTACCAATTTCCAGCAGTAATAATGTGAGTTATTTGTATTCACTTGTTCTTTCTTCTATGTTGTAATTAATCCCCCCCAATTATTGTTTATCGTTTGAGGTTGTTTGTTCTTCACCGAGTGATGTAGATCTAAGGATATGATATGAGGCAGTGGGGATTCCTTGTTTATAAGGATCCACATGCCCAGATCTGTTATTCGGTGATCTATAGATGACTTTGGTATGATCGACAATCGTGTTTCTAGTAGATCTATATAATTTCTTAATGAATCCTATTTTATCCGTTACGTATGTAGAAACGCTAAGATTTAGGTTTTCGTCGCATCAATCTAGCCACGTCTTTATGGTGTGATTGTCCACCAAGAATTTCTTGTCTTAGTAGGTATGACTACGGCTACGTTGCTCGTCTATTTTAATTAGTGTATTATTAGGAAATACCAATATAGGACTCCTAGGTCGGCTCATGAATTGATCTTCCGGGACATTCAGCGAGATCTAGATCTGTTCTGTATTCGGGAATTGCATGCACCTAGTTATACGTACGTCGTAGATTAGCATGAGACCGTGCAGGTAATTGTTAATGGGACAGAGACTGATGCGATCACTTAGGAAGTACGCCTAACCAAAGGAATGTTGCCTAGGTGAGGAATACGGTTAATATCGTCATCCCTAGTTTTGTAAGCGTGTGAGTTATATGAGATGGAGGCCTGCGAAGCGAAGTCACGTAATGTTGCACAGTGATCTAGATGGCCTAACCGGAGCTAGATCTAGTTTGGGGATGACTCCGTGCGATGATAAAAGAAATACGAATCGGATTAATAGTTGTTTAGTCTAGTTTAATTATATAGAATTTCTAGATCCAAACGATAACATAATAATTGGTGAGGTTAATTACGTTGTTTGTGTCGTGTCTTTTATTTTTCTTGTCTCTTGTTGGTCGTAGACCGCTTTGTGTCCTTGACATGAATGATTAATTGTTTGTATATAAATGACCCACAATTGGTTCCATGTGGGATCGACCTTGATTCGCTATAGCTATACTATGATGGACCTAGTCCTCTTGCTAGTATTGGTTTATGGTGGTCAAGTATTTTATTATCCTACGTCATCAAGTTTTTGGCGCCGTTGCCAGGGAACCAATGGTCAATTTTATATATAAATAATTTTTTATTCATGTCAAGTTTTCTATTTTAGAGTCCGTTTTTACGTTTTTGAGTCCATCTGGTTGTCTGTAAGTTGTGAAAATTCAAGATTCTGGAGAGCCTGCTTTGCTCCCAAATAGGTATCACTTCATTGCTCATGAGCCAATCACTTTTTCCGGATTTCGTGTGTCTGCTTTATCTCCAGATGTTTAATCCGTGAATCTGATAGCGACATGGGAAACCATGTTAACGCGACCTACGGTATGTTTTGTTTTTGTTTTTCTTACGCTTGCGTAAAACCAGGGAAGCAATAATCTGAGTCGAGAATTTTTCATGGGCGCCGAGGAAAGAACCCAAAGAACATGTGGAGCTACGAATCTACGATGGGAAAAGCGATGGAAGCAATACCTTTAAAGCACCAAGATGGCTCTGGAAAAAAAAGAAAGATTTTTTTTAGAAGGCTTGAATTCTTCGTGATATAATGTTGAAGGCAAGGTACTAACTTTTTTGCTTATGTTTTACTATCTTTTGGTTTTTTGAGCATAAGTTAGCCTATACATGATCATGTGTATGAATAATGGCCCGGAGTGAGTTTATAAGATTAATTTTATTAGTGTGGAAGGTTCTGCCCCAAATCTGTCTCATCTAGAGGGTGTAAGGAAACATGTAATAGTTGAAGGAAGCAGTGAATAAAGAGTTCCTTGTAGTTCTGTCAAAATCTCGTTGTCCTATGCATGAGATTGCTTCTACTGGCCATGGTAGCAACAATTTGTGTAGTTTTAAGAATTCGCAATCTAAAGAAGACGTTGAGTTTTGAGAGAGCATAATGAAGTAGCATTATAAAGGATGTGATTAAAAGGGGTCCCTAGGACCAAATCTCCTTAGAATTCATTAGTTCCTAAAACGAGAGCCGAGGTAAGAGCTTTGTATAAATGGTATGGATAGATGTCGTTTCCTAGGTTTCACAACCAAGGTAAGGGTATTAATCCGCAAAAGCGACAAGCCCACCTCTTATAGTGCTCAAAGGGTCAAAGTCTGGCGAGCTATGAAGGTTGACTATCATGGATACTTTTTGGAAAGTCGAGCTAAGGACTTTAAACTCAGAACTACTTCTTTAAAACCCTTAGAATTTCTTTTTAGTTTTTTATGTTTTGTTTTCTTTGAGTCAAATAAGAGTAACGTGACATATGTTGAGGTTTTTTATTTTTCCGTGTTCCGATGGCCATTAGGCTAAGGATGTGCAAAACTTTTTTACTCAATATAGGCCACGTGAAATAGAGTTTCTTAGAGAGTCAAGAAATTGCTAAAGAAAAGGAAATTTAGCAATCAACCTTAAGATGGAAGCATTAAGAGAACTTGAGAATTATTGAAAATGTAACAGAGAATGATTGGTGCGAACAAGAACGCTTTTTTTGGTCAACTCCCAAAACTTTTAGAATGGCGATCTGAGTGAAAATCCAAAGTTGTGTGCAATTTGTTCTGCAACTACCCTTATCCTTTCCTTTATACCTTTTCACCTTTCAACCTTTTCTATTCTATCACCAATCAGCCTCACAATTCACATTTCTAACCATTGTTTCATCCCCTCTCGTTCTTTCCATCCATTTCACTCTCCCACCCTAGCCCAATCCCTTAAACACTACCTAACCAACAAATTTCCTTAACCAATTTTCAACCCACCCAAAACACATTTTCTTACCCACCTTTTATCTTTTTTTACCATTCTTATAAATATCTTTTTCTCAACCCATCATACTCTCAACCTCCATTTTGTTTACAAGATACCCTTTTGTTGCGGAATTGTACATTGCTAAGTTTTTAATGACTATCTTTCCTCATTCTGATTTTCATGATCCTAGCTGGGGTACGTGTAGCTCTGACCCTAGCTAGGGTACGTGTAGCTCTGACCCTAGCTAGATTTTAAAAGTTTTTGGTTCGATCAAAATACAACTTATCTTTCTATCGGAAGTTTTACATCTCACAATTTTTCTGACCATTCCGGCATATGTAGATGATGAATTTTGTTTTAAATCACACTGATCCGACCTTGTTGATTACGTTGAGAACTTCTACATGCTAAATTGGGTAATTAGTACTTTCGATGAGAAGCTACATCTCCCTAAGTTGTTGATATCCAATCAAGCTTCTCAGAGTTGAAATCTTTGCTTTGATGAGATAATCAAACAGTTTGATTTCATCAAGAATGAAGATGAGCCATGTGTTTACAAGAAGGTTAATGGGAGTGCCATTGTGTTCCTAGTGATTTATGTAGGCGACATATTGCTCATAGAGAATGATGTGCCTATGTTACAGTCAGTGAAATCTTGGTTATCCAAGAACTTCTCCATGAAGGACTTGGGTGAGGCAGCCTATATTCTAGGAATCAAGATCTATAGAGATAGATCTAAGAGGTTGCTCGGTCTGTCGCAATCCACCTATATAGATAAGAGGTTGAAGAGATTCAGCATGGTGCAGTCCAAAAAAGGATTGCTGCCCATTTCACATGGGGTCTATCTGTCAAAATGAATGAGTCCTAATACAGATGAGGATATGGCAAAAATGAGTAAGGTCCCTCATGCTTTGGCTATTGGATCCATCATGTATGCCATGCTGTGCACTAGACCAGATGTCTCATACCCTCTTAGCTTGACTAGTAGGTACCAGTCCAACCCAGGTGATGGTCACAAAGTTGCAGTAAAGAATATTCTCAAGTACATGAGACGTACTAGGGATATGTTCCTGGTTTTCAGGAATGATGATTTAGTATTACGAGGTTATACAGATGCCAGTTTCCAAACTGACAATGATGACATCTGGTCACAATATGGATTTGTTTTCGTGCTTAATGGTGGAGCAGTGAGCTGGAAGAGTTCCAAGCAGGAGACTACGGAAGACTCTACAATGGAAGCCGAATACATACAACCTCGGAGGCGGCAAAGAAAGCAGTTTGGATGAAGAAGTTCATTACTGAACTTGGTGTGGTTCCCTCCATTGAAGGTCCAGTGCCACTATACTATGATAACAATGGGGCAATATCTCAGTCAAAGGAGCCAAGGTCTCATCAAAAGTCCAAACATGTGCTACGGCGCTATCACTTGATTAGAGAGATAGTAGATAGATGAGATGTAAAGATAACGAATGTCCACACGGATGATAACATAGCTGATCCGTTAACCAAGGCATTGTCACAAGCAAAGCATGAGAAACATGTTCACATGCAAGGGCTTAGACATATGGGTGAATGGATTTAGGCCAAGTAGGAGATTTTTGAATAGGTGTCCTAAACGCAATCAGGTTGGAATGGATCCGACCGGGTCGGGTCATTTACAGTTTGTTTTAGTTCATGTAGTAACTTTATTATGATTAATAAAAGCACTTTTGTTATTATATATTGTTTATCTTCATGTTATTGGTTGTATATATATAGTAACGTCCCGAGTGTCAAACTATGATAGAGGAACCATGATAGTGATTATGGTTGATGAGATCTCTAATTGCTTTAACAAGTTTGGTACTTAAATGTCTCTAGTCGTATGTACTGTCAAATGGGACATTGATAGTATGATTAGACTAGCACATATTGGATGTCTTCTATCTTATAGAAGGTAGGGAAAGATCTCGTCTATCGAAGTGTAGAGACACTCAGACTGTACGTGAACATGTATTAGAGAACGCGTACGTCAGACTGACCCACTTACATTAAGTGCCGCACTATGTGGCAGTTGTGTAGTTATCCTTAAAGGCCGGAGTCTTCTTGGCATCACGGTGTGGATTGTCATGCTTTGACACTATTGAGGTTTCCCTTATCCACGGGGTGATCATGCGGTTATTGATCGGGTGTGATACTGAAGCATGCGGAGTATACATGATTGGTCGTCCGGGAATCACGTATCCTATGATTGGGATTGAATATCCAAAATGGCCTTATTATAAGGATTGTCTAGTGTTGGGGAGATTTTGCATCATTAAAACAAAAGAAAATTTATAAAACCTATACTACCATGCAAAACTACCTCCTAACCGGCCGAATACCGGGTAGTTGCTAGTAAAGTTGGATAAGTACGGGTATCGATCCTCAGGGAATTGGGATGTTGAATCTAATTTTATTAATCCTCTCAATTGTTACTCAAGAAAACAAATAAATGAAAGAACGAACAAATAACACATAGAACAAGTAAACTAATTCTAAGCTAAAACGAAATAAAACTAAACTAAACTAACGATACATGGGCTCAAACAGTGCACAAACCAAGTGATTTCAATCCTAGTTATTCTCATGATTCTAATTCAATTTGTGGTTTCACCTTTACACGAGATACAAATCCCTAATCTCTTAGTGAATTTAATCTCAAGCTATGGATTCCTAATTCCTTAGTGAGTCCAATTTATCAATCTCTCATCTTCCGAATGTTGAGATCGATTTACCAAACAAAACTCGGTGTAGATTCAGGTTAACTCTCGTATTTTAGAATCTAACAACCTAGATAATTAACCAATTAATTTGTCACATAATTAATGATTAAAGATCCTATCTTTCTATGGTGATCTAGTCTACGCAACTTCCGTATGTTGTAAACATATCAATAGCAAACTGATCTCTCGATCTAATTCACATCATAGCATCAAAATCATAGAACGATACAAAATAAATTAAAGATCATAAAAAACGAATAAGGAATTGAATAAATTAAATAAATAAACTCACGTAGTTTGGTACAAGATTGAATCCATGAATCGAAAACGGAAGAAAACTACATCTAATCTAACCCTGGATCACCCGAGCACAAGGCTCGGGTGACCGCCTTGATCGCAAAGGCGCCGCTAACTCACGTTTTTTTGCCACAGGAATGAATTGTTGTATGAATATCCTTATAAAACACTACAAATTGACCCTTAACAACTCCCCCACACTTATCTTTTGCTCGTCCCGAGCAAAACAAAACAAAGTCAAGCTCGAGACAAATAAACATCCATACAAATATGAAGTATATTCAATAACTTAGAAGTTCACCCGTGTAGTGTGTGCATAGCCATAATAAACTTCCACTAAGTTCGACAATTTGAAAGTTATTCAAACCAAAACTAGCCCGGTTTCCCATCTAAGTTAGAAATATTCAAAAATTATAACAGGCACTTTACAAAACATACATATCCCCAAAAGAAATAGTAGAGAATATCTAAAACCTTTACGACAAACTCGGAGGATATTCCCTACAACATATCCTTCAGTTTTATACTGGCTATATAGATTAAAGATAACTAAGTCCTTACTTATTCATAATAATATATTTCAATATTTTCACTTTTTTCACACTTTTCTAACACACATCGAATAAGCTTTTGCCTCATGTGCGAATAGGACATTTCAAGATAATCCCTACCTTACTCAAATCATAAGGCGACTATAAACCGATCATTGAGCTTTTGGTCATCATAGTGGAATAGGACATACGGGTACACCCTACCTCACCCAAATCATAAACCACTTCCACACACACACAATTACAATTATGTTTACATAAAGATTTACATTGGCAAAGTGGAAAAGATTATTTTCTAGTAGCACAGCACACCATGAGCATAACACCTCAAGTAAACAATTTATTACTATTGCAAAGACTTAATCACGTTTCACTTATCACATTCAAACTTACAGATATTCACAGTATGTCATACTTTAATCCTAGAATACAAACTACTAAACTTTTCAAGAATTGTACATAAGCAAAGAAACATGCTATAATCATCAAAAATCTCCAACTAAAATGGGGTAGGCTTTCAACATTTAGCTCATCATTTACTATGGCATGTGAAAAATAGTGTTGGGTGAAACAACTAAATTTACTAAATATGCAAAATAATGCACCAATGATATAAGAACTCGAACAAAGATATGCATTTGTCTACTCGGGATATAACAAAAAATTTGAAAATTAAGCACTTTTCATAGAAATACTAAAAATATGAGCAAACGAAAGTAAACACATAAATCATCTATCCCTTCCCCCACACTTAGATTGCAACTTTTCCTCAAGTTATACAGAAATAATAAATTAGAGAACTTAGCTGATTGGATGCTGGCAATTCTGGAGGAACCAACAAGAACCAGGATTGCTTGCATAGCTCAGTAGACTGTGGAGCATCTTTAAAGTGCACAATAGCTATAGAAAGTATCCTGCAGACTTGATCAGTGCAAAAAGAGTCTTCGGGGAAAAAGAAAAGATTACATATATAAATAGTATCTCTTTCTTTCCACTTTAATCTTCAATCAAACATCATTTAGACCTCTTCCATTCCACATTTGTGCACCTAAAAGATGACAAAACCGAGCAAAACGTAAAACCATACAAAATAGATAATAAAACCACGATATTTACTCGATTTTGCATTTTAACTATTCAAAACGTCATTTTCTCAATTAATCGATTATAAGCTCGAATTCTACGAAAAACATCCATATATGGGGAATATTGATATAAAATATATCCTTATTAAACGTATAAAATCACCCTTAACAACTCCCCCACACTTAAACCTTGCTCGTCCCGAGCAAGACAAAACATAATCATCACTCGAGACATATAAACATCCATAGAAATATGAAGTATATTCAATAACTTAGAAGTTCACCCGTGCAGAAACAAAATAAAAATGACGAGGTAGTGTTACGGAAACCGACAGTTAACTACGCCCAAGAAAAATAAAAGAAAAATAGAAAAACAATGCAACTAGATGATATGCATCTATATGATATGCAAAAATAAAAGAAAAAAAAAGAAAGAAAACTAGCCCACTCATTTGCAACATGACATGTATATAATAAACGCGTCTACCGTATAATGACAAAGTTACAATAAACGACATCTTTTGCTCATTACATGCACGCAGACGACGCGCTTTAAGACTCGTCAAAGGTGATAGCATTATGGAAAACCAACAGATTAGCTATACTAAATAGATATAACTCATAAGGTTTCCATCGTAGCAACGGAAAACCGATGGCCACTACCCAAATGAGTTATAAAAATAACAAGGAAGCACATAAGTCTCAAAGCTCACAAGATTCATCACGGCGGTATGTAGCATACGAAACCGACATTAGCTACTAATTAACACGAAGACCGGTTATAGCACACGAGAACCGACAAGAACTATAACTTGCATAGATGAATCATGTATAAGGAATAAGATCATTTACTTAACATGAATTCATAGATGGAAAGGTATAACGCTCATATTCGTGACATCTATGTAAAAATAAATAGGCCCACAGATGCTCGAATGTAAGCAATCCATACTAAATAAAAGCATTAGGAATGAGATCAAGAAAAACTGGACTACGAATCGGCGTTAAAGACTGTGACGGGCGTTCACCTCAAAATACGACTTTGGACGGCGTTCAAAGAAAACAAACGCTTCGTTCGACTTGAAAACCAACCGGACGGACGTTCGAAAGCATAGGCGCTGCCTGGTCCTTTAAACCATAACACGATCGAAAATATTTGAACGGACGGCGTCCAATACTTTCAAACGCTCGTTTACTGCAGGTAAAGAATCGGACGGGCGTTCACTAACTTGAACGCTCGTCCATACAACGAATACACATACAGAGAGCAGCAGGAAACGCAGACAAACCCTAAAAACTTAAAACACATATTAACACGAGATCACACAGCACCACTTTCAATTAAAGCACAAAGAGGTTAGATCGAAAACACATAAACACATACTTCACGTTTAAACAAATAGAGTAAAAACTTTTGCACATTCTTAACCTTATGGTCATCGAAACACGGCAAAATAAAAACTCTCGATTTGGTAAACGCTACTTTTATTAAAACGAAAAATAAACGTAACAAAATCGAGAAATAACAAGATCAGATTCAACATGACACCTATTCCCCGGCAACGGCGCCACTTTTTGTTCGGAGGGATTTTCCCAAGCTTTATTTCATCTTCATCCTCTTGTATCTCTTTATTTCCACTTTAATCTTCAATCAAACATCATTTAGACCTCTTCCATTCCACATTTGTGCACCTAAAAGATGACAAAACCGAGCAAAACGTAAAACCATACAAAATAGATAATAAAACCACGATATTTACTAGATTTTGCATTTTAACTATTCAAAACGTCATTTGCTCAATTAATCGATTATAAGCTCGAATTCTACGAAAAACATCCATATATGGGGAATATTGATATAAAATATATCCTTATAAAACGTAAAAAATCACCCTTAACAACTAGCTCTCGAGAATTATTGCAAAGTGGGAGTAAATGTGTTATTCCGAGAGAGCATGATATCTAGATTATAAGATTCGATCGTTAATGTACTGACACTCGAGATACGATCATATGGATATTATTACAACGATAGGATTTTAAGTTACACGGTAACTGTTTCACATGAAGTAGTAGTCATTGCTTTTGACTCTTCCGATGATTGGGGGTCACGGTGTGTTTCTAGACGCTATCCCGTAATCGTTAGGTATATAGGGAATTTTCATAATTTGCACTTTGTGTCTACGACCAACATATTCGGAAGCCTATCGGGTCACACACATATGAACATCGAGTCAGATTAAAATGTGGTTATAGTTGATAACCAAATAATGAAAGATAATTTGGTAAGAGTTAAGCCTATCCTATGATGGATTTATCAAATATAATTATTCTGTTCGTAAGATAATTATTTATTTGATTTATCGGAGCCGCTGATTATTAGTCCATGGTCCCCGACGTGCCTCCTAATATAGCATAGCTATTCTCGGACGTCGAATCCTAATAATATTAATTTAGTTCTTGTTGGACTTCATTAAAACGATATGTGAATTAATTGTTTAGTGGACTATTAAATTAGTTGGGCTAAATAATTAAATATGTGGAAAAGACATTTTCCATAATCTTGGCCCAATTTTTCTGTAATGGCAAAATTAATATTGACTAGGTCAATATTTTGATGAATTTCGCCCCCCTCTTTTTAATATGGAACAAGAAATTATTTTCTTGTGTATTAATAAGACATGTGCATAAAATATTTATTGGATAAATATTTATGGAAAGAAATAAAGATAAATATTATTCTAGATTTGTTCTAGAATATTATGGAATTATCTTTTATTTAATGGGATTATTATAATTGATTTTGTATTGATTATTAAATCCTTGGAGGCTAAGTTTTACTCTCCTATATAAAGAGAGTTCTCCCAAGCCTTAACACAACACATAATTCGACTTCTCCTCTTAGAGAGAAGAAGTGTAAAATTCGGCCAAGGGTGAGTTGAGGGAAAATCTTGGAGATTTTTCCGGGTAGCATATCGGAAAGGTTCGAGTCGAGAATTTCCTTCCACCGGGAGTTGCTTGGATCACACGTACGGAAGATCGTGGTGCTCTTCACATCTTCTTACATACATCCTTTTGCGGTTCTTCAACTTCGATTTTGAGATCCAAGAGGTATGATCTACAACCCCCTTGTAGATATAGATCTAGTTATTTTATTACGTGTATTTTATAGATCTAGATCCTTAAAATCGCTTCCGTTATGGATGATATTACTAACACCGACAAACTTCTCGCTTTTCTTTTTAGTCGTGGGTTCACTACACTGACTTCTCTTCTCAAAGATCCTCATCACTATCCCCGAAGAATCATCATCATTCAGCTCTTCCTCACTTATTTGCTTTCTTGGGCATTTGTCTCTCTTACCCCCTCCCGAACTCACGGCGTCGGGAGGGCTACTCATTCCGATAACTTTTCGGGTCCAAATTTTCTTACCGCTTCGAGGGTGACGCATTCAACCCCTCCTCTTGTCCATAATCCCATTGTGGTGTGATGGCATTACAAGCACCGACATCCGCTTTAGGGTTTTTATCTGTATAACTAGGCGCCTTCCTCGAGGTCTGCCGCTTGTTGATCAGCCATCTGACCAATCTGTCTCTCCATCGTTTTTTTGACCGGTGGCTAGTGTTTTCACCATGTCTACTAGCTCATCAAATTTCTTCTGAGAGACATAGGTGGGCTGTTGATTTTGCGTTTGATCCCAGTTACCTTGGGGTCTTTGGTTATTGGATGCACCAGGTGGTGTATAATAACTATTTCGCGGGTTTCCCGAATAGTTACGGTTTTGAGTGTTGCTTGATTGACTAGAATTTTGACTGAAACCTCTGAAAGGTTGATTCTGGTTCTCCATGGCATGTACTTCCTCATTCATCATATTCCCGGCCTGCATGCCCGAGTAATTCACATCTGCTGGCCCCTCTTGCTGCTTCATTTGTAGGTTGGCTAGTTACTTGTTCATTATTTCCATTTGAGCAACTAGCATTTTGTCTCCGAGTTACTTGCAAAGCACCTCCTCCTTTTGCTTCCACTAACATGGGTCTTCTTTTGAGTAGCCCACATGTTATTCTTAGCTATTGTTTCGCTACCACAGAAAGCGAAGATCATCTCCTCCTCCTAAAAACGATCCATGAGCTGTGGAATCTAGGTAATCTCTATTGGGTTGAGTAACACCCTGATAGAATAATTCTAGAAGTTCATGTCGATTGTATCCATGGTTAGGCATTTCCTCATTAACAAATTCAACCTCTCCTGTGCCTTTCCCACACTTTCTTCTTCTAATTGCTCAAAGTAACTATATCTCGTTTACGGTCTATTATCGCCCAGTGAAACGAATTTGAGAGCAAAGGCTCTTTTAACATCACCCAGATTATGAAGAGAGTGATGGGGTAAGGACTTAAACCATCGATTTGCTTCACCTTTCAAGGCAAACGGGAAAAGTTTCAATTTAACAACTTCACGAAGGCATGCCAGGGTAGTGACTCGCTTCACATATTTGCACAAAAGTAGACAAGAAGTCATGTGGGTCTTCTGGAGCAATGCCATGGAATGAACTATTTTGGACCATCCCCACAACTCCATTCTTTAATTCAAAATGCATTCCTCCCATCTCCGGAGGCCGAATTGGTCTATGCCCTTCCAAGAAGTCTTGATCAAGATACGGCGCATAAGGGGTTCTTTGCACATGCCACCTACAACCGCTGGGTCATTCTTTGTTGAACATTCTGATTTACTGGTGGATGTGCGACTGGTGCATGAGGTTGTTGTTGTTGCATCTGCTGGTTTATCCAGGCTTGCTGCTGTTGCTGGTTCTGCAACATTTGCATCATAATTACGTTTAATTGAGCGGGATCCATGCCAGGGGGATTTTGGTTATTATTCTCTTGGTCCTTCTGGTCGTGATCGCTAGAATCGTGTTCGCTCATGTTGTCAGGATTTGGGAAAAGTCTTATCTTGACAATGTCCCTTTCATGTTCGGGACAAAGATAATAACGGTCCTTTTTGCTCTAGTTTGCATAAACCAGGGGAGCAAAAGCAGAAAGTCAACAACGACAATAGATCGAAAGTTGACGAAAGAGTTTTAACCTTGTAAGCAAGGGTTAAGAGAAGAAAAGAAAAGGAAAGAACAGAATAGAGTGAATTAGAATAAAATAGAATAAGAAAGAGGAAGCAGACGGGCGTCCGAGGTCTTGGACGGACGTCCTCCTGAAGAGATAACCGGACGGGCGTTTGATGCTCCAGATGCTCGTCTGATCTGCTAAACTAATGCAGGATACAAAATTTTAGAATGGAAGCCCGTTCAGGTCACTGAACTAGCGTTCAGAAGACAAATTGGGGGACAGACGGGCGTTCAGTGTCTGGACGCCCGTTCAGGAAGTTTCTCTTTTTTTTTTCTTTTTTTTTTTATTTTTATTTTTATATTAATTTAGAAAAGATATAGAAACTGAAACAGGAAACGAACCTACCTACGAAAAACTTAAAAGAGGAAAAACACTAAGACGGTGAAAAAAAAACGTGTTGAAATCTTCTAGGGCTAAAATGGAAGGGAAAACAGCAGATTTTGACCTCGAAAACGGTGTCGAACGGCCGTATGTAGTTTTCCATGTCGTCGGCGTCGGAACGAGCTTTCCGAATTGGGGTCCTGCGCGCCAAACGGACACTCGAGCCAAAAGTTATGGCCAAAATACTGCCGACACAGAAAAACTACACTACGAAGAATCCGACAACCGTTACCGACTCCCCGGCAAACTAGTTTTAAATTTATTTTATCGGAACACCCCAAGTATAAGGTTCGTAGTATAGGGTGTTACCGAGTTGCCCTAAGGGAATCGTATAATTATCGGATTACAGTATAGTCGTTATAAATAATGTCACGAAAATTCAAATTAAACTAAGGTATATATTAACTATAATATAAAAACGATGAATAATGACTAAAATAAAATAGGAAACAGAAAATTTCAACGATGGACGGCCGTTCACTGAAGGTGGACGGGCGTCTGATAGCGTTCTAGAAGCAGAAATATGTAGAAAACAGCAGGTAAAACTAGAATCTTTGAAATAACTAAACGCAGCAATAAAAGTTGATAACGAACGGTTTGATTTATCAAAGAATCAAAAGAACAGTAGAACAACTAGAATCAACCACACAACAATCACACAACCATTTTATGATCAGAATACGATTTTATTGGTATGATCAATCTCAAAATCGATTAAATTCCTTTAACTCAATTTCTAGGATTTTGTTTTCTTTTCCAAGCAAAACAATCTAACATTCTTCACAAGATCATCAATTTGTTCCCAAATTATATAACCCAATTAACAACAAATGATTCATCAAGGTATTATTAATTGTATCGATCGAAAAGGTTCTATTGTTGAATTATATTTCCATACAAATTCAAATCAACATGCGGTTTCATTGATATTCCTATCTAACAAAACACTTAACAATCAATCCAAATACCAATCGATAAATAAAATACAATATTCGAACTCATAAATAAAGATAACCTAACAATTCGTGGTTGTGGTGACGTTGATGTGGTATCCTCCAGCTATTCTACCGCTGTATGCTTAGCCTTGCATCCTTGTGATGATCCAAGACACGGTTGAAGGACGAAAACTCATAATTTCGTAGGGTTTTGAAAGCGGCCGGCTGTCCTATGCTGCGGTCAGCCAGTGTTATTCTCGTTTTAGGGTTGGGATATCGCGTATATTTATAGGAAACTGAGGCGGCTAGGGTTAAGTCGGCACCTGGACGCCCGTCCACTCTCTTGGACGCCAGTTCAATATGCTTTGGCCGCCAGTTCAGACGCTCGTCCATGCAACGTCCAAACTCTCTGAATCTAAAATATCCTCCGGGACGCTCGTCTAGTGATTCAGAAATTCGTCCAGATTTCATGGGCAACAAACGCATGTCCAGCTTTGCAAACGTCCGTCCAGAATGCTGGAAACCTTCAAATCATCTTTTTCCAGTCGCATTTAACACCTGCAAGTCATTGAAAGCATACCAAAGTGTAACACAACTCAAACCAACATAAAATCATCATTTTAAGCACGTAATTGGCACGTTTTACACTTTTTATAACTTTAAAACCATTCCTTCAATTTATTCATTTAATATGTAATTTTCTATAAAAAGTACTAAAACACGGGGATTATTGTTATGAAATATTGCAATATAAATCATAAAATTCACCGAGAACAGGAGACTAGGGGCGCCACTCACCCTATATAAGAAAGGGGTTGGCTAGCTCTTTTGTACATCACAATTCCAAGAGCTAATAGTTCTTGTGTAAAATAGAGAGCTTCCTATAGAGAGTTAGAGAGGGAGAAAAAGGCCGGTCTAGCAGCCGGATTATTCTGATAGCAATACTAGGAGGATTCCGGTGAGGAGTTCGTGTGGATAAACGATAGGAGGCCGGACGCGTGGAAGGCTTTCGCACAGGACTACTCTCAGTTGATGATCAAAAGCGACGATCTCATAGATCATCCAAGGTATATTCCGTCAAACTACTTAACGTGTTTATTGCATTAAACGAAGACGAACTAGAAATGGAAATCAAAATTTTAAATTCCGTTGCGTTAAACTAGTGATTTCATAACACCAGGCAGGCGCACGCCTTGTGCTAGGGAGGTGCGCCTACCCCATGCTTTTGGAGTAGTTTTTGTTTTGTGTTCCTTTTCATGCTTGCCTTTAGTCTAGTGCCTTATATCATGTGTTGTAAAGTGTTATTTATGTGTTCTAGTGGCATTGACTCCGCACCGTGTTACACGGGAGCATTGAAACACATTTCATTTGGCCTAATGTGATCTATTTGTTATATGGAGAAGTTGTGGGTTTGGTTGCTAGTGGATTTGGCTTAGTACTTTGTGGAGACTCTATGCGGAAAGAAACTTGGGATCATTGGAAATCCAAGTAAAGTGGTCAGCTGAATGAAGTGTTTCCAAGTCTGTGAAAGTCAGTTGGTGGAGTTTGCTAAATTTTCCTCTTGACCGCTGTACCCTTTCAAGGAAATTGCTCCACCCGGATGAACATCGACAATTTCAAAGGGTCCGGACCATCTGGACTTAAGCTTGCCAGCAAACAGATGTAATCTGGTGTTGTAAAGCAAAGCCATCTCTCCTACCTTGAAATCTCTATCTTTTATCTTTGCATAGTGGAGCGCCATCATTCTCTCATTGCTCAGCTTGGCGTTCTCGTAGGCCCTGAGTCTGAATTCATCGAGCTCATGTAGCTGCAGTAATCTTTTCTCCCCACAGAGTTGGCTATCGAAGTTTAAGAATTTAATAGCCCAGTAAGCTTTGTGCTCCAGCTCGACTGGTAGATGGCAAGCCTTGCCATAAACCATTTGAAATGGTGACGTACCCATAGGGGTCTTGAACGCAGTGCGATAAGCCCAAAGTGCGTCGTCCAACTTCAGACTCCAGTTGGATCTATTTGAATTTACCGTTTTCTCCAAAATCCGCTTTAGACTTCTGTTGCTCACCTCGACTTGGCCACTGGTTTGGGGGTGGTATGGTGTACCAATTCTATGCTTGACACCATATCTCTCAAGAATTTTATCCAGTGGTGCATTACGTAAATACTGAACCTTCACACCGATAAGTGGCTCTAGGATACCCCAATCTAGTAAACATATTCTTTTGCAAGAATTTCTTTACAACTTTGTGATCATTGGTTTGGGTGGCTATGGCCTCTACCCACTTGGAAACATAGTCCACACAGCACTGTAATATATTTGTTAGAGCATGATGATGGGAACGGTCCCATAAAATCAATGCCCCAGGCGTCAAAAACTTCACATTCCAAGATAGGCCTCAAAGGCATCTTCATCCTATTACCGAGTCTCCTACTCTTTGGCATCTATCACGCCTTTGCAAAAGGCTTCAAATCTTTAAACAAAGTAGGCCAAGAAAAACCAGCTTGAAGGATTTTTGTGACTGTCTTAGGTGCTCCGTAGTGTCCACCAGCGGGACCACTATGACATTGCTCTAGAATATCCAATTGTTCATGCTCCGGAACGCACCTTCTAAGCAACCCGTCCTTGCAGACTTTAAACAGATATGGATCCTCCCATACGAGATACTTTAAGTCGCTGAAAAATTTCTTCTTTTCCTGATATGTCATCTCTTCTAAATGCCCACTTGCTAAGTAGTTGACGTAATCAGCATAACACGGCCTCACAGTCTCTAGCTTCATTAATTGCTCAGTCGGAAAGTCAATGCCTATCTCCTTAGGGATTTCGCCACCCTCGTTCACTAGGCGAGATAAGTGGTCAGCTACAACATTATCACTACCTTTCTTGTCCTTAATTTCAAGGTCAAATTCATGTAGTATCAGGATCCATCTGAGTAACCTTGGTTTAGCGTCTGCTTTTCCCATAAGGTAGCGTAGTGCTGCGTGATCTGTCCAGACCACAACTTGAGACCCGAGAAGGTAACTTCTAAATTTATCCATAGCAAAAACGACAGCTAGGAACTCATTCTCCGTAGTAGTGTAGTTACACTGAGCTGGGTTCAAAGTTCGGCTCGCATAGTAGATCGGCCTGAACTTTTGTCAATTCTTCCGCCTAGAATCGTGCTCATCGCGTAGTTAGAGGCATCGCACATTAATTCAAAAGGCTTAGTCCAGTCAGATGCGATTAAGATAGGGGCATTCATGAGCTTATCCTTTACGCAATTAAAAGCTTTCTTACACCCATCATCAAACAAGAACTCCACTTCCTCTTTGTTGAGTTGGATAACGGCTTTGCTATCGCCGAAAAATCTTTAATGAAACGCCGATAGAAGCCCACATGTCCCGTAAATCCTCGCACCTCCTTCACTTTGTCTTCGGTACGACATTCTCTCAATGGCTTCTACTTTAGCCTTATCCACCTGAATACCATCACTTGGACACCTTGTGTCCCAAAACAATCCTTTTTCGACTAGAAAATGGCACTTCTCCCGATTAAGCGGCCAGATTTTTCTCAACACAACGTTGGAGCACCATATCTTGATTCTTTAAGATTTCATCAAAGTTGCCGCCATAGATCGAGAAGTCATCCATGAAGACCTCCATGCACTTTGCTCCACAAGTCTATAAAAATGGCTAACATGCACCGTTGAAAAGTCGCGGGTGCATTGCATAAGCCGAATGGCATTCTGCGAAAAGCAAAAGTGCCAGATGGACACGTAAACGTGGTCTTCTCCTGGTCATTAGGGTCAATGGCTATCTGGAAGTAGCCAGAATAGCCATCAAGGAAACTATAGTACTTGTGACCACTCGCCTTTCGAGGCTGGTCGATGAAGGGTAAGGAAGTGATCTTTGGCAGTAACCTCATTAAGTCTACGATAATCTATGCAGACTCTATAGCCTGTCACTAGGCGTAAAGCTACTTCTTCTCCCTTTTCGTATTTTTCCACTGTGATTCCCCCCTTCTTTGGCACAACTTGAGTGGGGCTGACCCACTCACTATCAGCTATGGCATAAATAATTCTCATGTCAAGCCATTTGATGATCTCTTTTTTGACAACCTCCTGCATGTGCGGATTTAGCCTCCTTTGAGGTTGTCTGACCTTTTTCGCTCCTTCCTCCGTTCGAATCTTATGCATGCACACGTCTGGGCTGATTCCTCTGATATCGCCCACCTGCCATCCGAACGCGAGGATACGTTTCTCAAGTACTTTGATTAATTGTGCTTCTTGCTCCGGCTCGAGTTTAGACGAGATGATCAAGGGCAACTTATCACCGTCTTTAAGGAAGATGTATTTTAGGTCTTTGCGAAGTGGTTTCAACTCTAAGTCAAGCAGTGGTTGCTCGATACTAGATTTTAAGGGACCACCTTTTTCCTTGTGAGCTTGGACCGGTTGACTGAAAAACACCTCATCTTCCTGAGGTGTAACCCCAGAAAGGTATTGAATGACATCATCTCGAGGAATCTTCCTGTCAGCTTCCGTTTTTTCTTTCTTATGCTTAACCATCTTCTTAAGTTCTTCTTCTTCAAGCTCTTCTGCAAGCTGCTCCCAATCATCCAACTCCCAATTGGTAGTTTCTCTCCAGAAATATATTTCGTCCCAACTACCCATTAAAACATCCTCATCTGCAGAAGGTTAAAGTCCGCTGGTTGAGCTCCTTCAAATCATTGCTTTGCCCATCCTGGAATGTCCTGCATTTTCCGCTCACTCATAGGCTCAGTGTGTGCAAGTTGTTGAGACAACTCTACAGTGATTCTTGCCTGTGAACAGTTATTTCCTGCTTCACGAATTATAACATCCAGGGCTCCTATCTCCGTAAGCTCTTCATCAGGGTCGGATTCATCCCCATAGATTGCTTCAATAAATGAGATCTCCTGGGTTGGGGCTTCCATGAACTTCTTCCTTGCTCGAGGGTAATGGAAGTGTCCCCTACTCGTGAGTGATTTGGCCGGTTTGGAAGTCAATGGTGGAGGCGAAGTGTTTAAGAAAGGCCGCCCGTAATCGTGGGCATCTCCTTGTCGATCCGGTAATCCAAAGATGACCCGGTCGATTGGAAAAAGTAAATGTTTAACATAGATAAGGACGTTGTTAACACAACCAGCTGCTAAACGGCTAGATCGGTCCACCAACTGAAGAGAGACGGGGCGCTCTCTTAGACTTTTGTCCTACCCGAGACTCTTGTAGACGTTCAATGGCATCACATTGACAGAGGCCCCTGAGTCGCATAAGACATTGTGGAACGTGTGGCCTTCAATCATGCAAGCGATTGAAGGTCGTCCGGGGTCACCTCGCTTGATTGCAACGCTCTGCGAAACAGTTGAACATTCTTCTCTTAGCATCTCTTCTGCCATTCCCTTTAGCTTCTTCTTACTTCCACAGGAATCCTTAAGATACTTAAAGCATTTAGGCATCTCAGTTAATACCTCAGCAAGTGGCATAGTCACCATAGTATCTCTAAGCATCTTTCTCACTCCGTCATCTTTTTGTTTGTCGAGTTCAAGATATTCTCTCTTTTCTTTGCTGGATAAGGAAGGGTTTTCGAATGATTGATCATAGTTTGACTTTTAATGGCTTTGTCCTCCTTATCCTTCCATCTGACTGTTAGGTGTGATGCCCGAAAGACAATTTTTGTAATTGTTTTATTTAATAAATGAATTGACATTATTATTCATATTTATTATTCTCATATTCACCGATGTGACAATAGTATTTACACTACTGTAAAAACCCTAAAGTATATCGTTTATGTAATCACTTAACTCGATGTATGGTATATACACGGGAGGATTGAGTTAGTGAAGATGTACTTAAAATACAATTAGCCCGTAGTGAAGTTAATCGAGAGTATCGGGTCTCTCTGTAACGTGCTATTAATGCGCCTAACACAATAGGTGTGATTGTCTTATCCGGACTTTCGGTTAAGAGAACCTAATGGGGCATTTATATATGATAGATATATCATATAGGGCTGGACCGATTTGATTAGAGTTCACGATATAATTCCGTAATCGAGAAGTCTTATCGAATCAATGGATGATCATATTTATGGATATATCTTAATCTTGAGGTGATCACAGTCAACCGCTTGAATCGCATGAGGTTTGACTTGACGGTTAAGGATTACACTGAGTCTGTGGTCTGAATTACCCCATCTTGGCATTGTACTGGATTGAGTGAGTAGTCTGTGTTATCACAGATACGGAATCCATTCCTTCCATTTATGGAAGTAGATAGACAGTTCCCTTATTTGTTAATCCTAGAAACTGATCGATCGCGCGAGTTCATATTACACTGATTAGCTACCAGTGAGTTATATGAATTAATTGGTCACTAGGGGGTTAATGGTAAATAAGGATAAGAGGTTCTAAAAAGTGTTAACGGTAACTTCCCGATTTAGAATGAATAGTCCATGGAGGATTAATCCATATGTAATGATTATATCAATGGACGCTTATTATTATTCTCGTGAGGAGATAAATATAATCTCATAATCGGAGGAGTGCAGTCACGGGATTAAGGTGGCATATTCCTGTGATTGATTTATCAAATATAATTATTCTGTTCGTAAGATAATTATTTATTTGATTTATCGAAGCTGCTGATTATTAGTCCATGGTCCTCGACGTGCCTCCTAATATAGCATAGCTATTCTCGGACGTCGAATCCTAATAATATTAATTTAGTTCTTGTTGGACTTCATTAAAACGATATGTGAATTAATTGTTTAGTGGACTATTAAATTAGTTGGGCTAAATAATTAAATATGTGGAAAAGACATTTTCCATAATCTTGGCCCAATTATTGTGTAATGGCAAAATTAATATTGACTAGGTCAATATTTTGATGAATTTCGCCCCCCTCTTTTTAATATGGAACAAGAAATTATTTTCTTGTGTATTAATAAGACATGTGCATAAAATATTTATTGGATAAATATTTATGGAAAGAAATAAAGATAAATATTATTCTAGATTTGTTCTAGAATATTATGAAATTATCTTTTATTTGATGGGATTATTATAATTGATTTTGTATTGATTATTAAATCCTTGGAGGCTAAGTTTTACTCTCCTATATAAAGAGAGTTCTCTCAAGCCTTAACACAACACATAATTCGACTTCTCCTCTTAGAGAGAAGAAGTGTAAAATTCGGCCCAGGGTGAGTTGAGGGAAAATCTTGGAGATTTTTCCGGGTAGCATATCGGAAGGGTTCGAGTCGAGAATTTCCTTCCACCGGGAGTTGCTTGGATCACACGTACGGAAGATCGTGGTGCTCTTCACATCTTCTTACATACATCCTTTTGCGGTTCTTCAACTTGGATTTTGAGATCCAAGAGGTATGATCTACAACCCCGTTGTAGATATAGATCTAGTTATTTTATTACGTGTATTTTATAGATCTAGATCCTTAAAATCGCTTCCGTTGTGGATGATATTACTAACAGTGGTATCAGTCGCCTGGTGATCTATATTTATACGTATAAAATATTAGATCTAGGAGTGGTAAAACATGTAGATTTTTTGTCCCAATTTTTTAAATAAAAGGGGCCGAAAATTATGTTTATTTCTTTTTTATGCTTATGAATGTCGTGGTTGAAGAGATGGATTGGGGTTGGCACTGTTTACCCGTTAGATCTATTGTAAACTCATATAAACGATGAAAATTCGTCCATATGAGTATAGGAAATTATGTAATTTTTTTTATTGCAATTTTAATTTCCAGAAAATAGATCTGTTTAGTAGCTGTTTAGTTATTTCGTTTTTCCCGTTGATTGAACCGTTGAAACGACGATCCCTCCGGTCAGTATCAAGATTGGAAGAGGATGAACAATTCCACAAAATTTGGCGTCGATCGGAGTCCGTTTTGATATCCGTTCGTTGCTGCAAATAAGCTGCTGTAACAGAAAAACGCAGGATTTACAGAAACCCTACATGTAACTTCCCCGAATTTCTGGGAGAGTTTAAACCTTTGAAACGCAAATCCAACCGGTCAGATCGATAAATATGGAGTTTTTGATGTGACATAAAATTTCAGGTCGATCGAGATTCATCTCAAATCCCGATCGGCCTCGGGATGTCTTGGGCGCTGCTGTAAAAGTCAGATTCAGCAGCAAGTTGGGCAGCTCACTGGAGAAAATTTACAAGTCAAAGCTCCGATCCAACCGTCCATATTGAAGCCCGAGGAATGAAGAACAGATCTCGAAAGTTTCGTCAAAATCCGAGTTCGTTTGGTTTCCCGATCATCGAAGAATTTGAACAGCTGCAGATTATGTTAGAAAGTAGTAAACCCTAGTTAGGGTTTGGTTATTTATTTTCTAATAGGTTAGATACGGGGGTGCCAACGGTCCATCTCGGTGTTTAAATTTTCCGCAATTTCTTTTTTATGTGTTTGATCACAAAATAGATATAAAATCGGAATTGCCATGACATGCATCATATCATAAATCCACTCCATGCATACATGTAGAATTTTAATTTTGGTAATTAAAATAGGCATGTATACAAACTCGTGTAATTAGTTGAAATTTAATTAATACGTGGTAATTAATAAATTTAGTAACTAATTAAAGATCCGAGGACGGGTTATGAAATCGTTAAGCCTTTCGGTGTGTGTTCTCGGTGAACCGCCTTAAAGCCCAAACGAGATCACGTTTTCAATTCGTAGTGTCTACGAGATTGAATGATGGTAAAAGAACAATAAATCTTGGATAAAAACGGTTCGCTTATAGGTTGGGTGGTCAATTGAGCTAGGCTCGACCGACTTAACCCTCCTAGTGTGATGTATGCACGGGGGTCCGGAAGACTAAGCTACACCAACGGCGGAGGGTGATTCCTTCTTATCTCAATAGGGCCATCTTGACCCGATTTCGTCCGATCATCACATATGTTCCAACGAATAGGACGGGTAGGCTTGCCTACGTTATCGACACCATTCGGAATCCTTGATTTGATGTGCTTTTATGTTAACATCAAAAAGACGTGGTTAGTTAACCCACCACCACTTCCAAAATATTGAGTGGGAGCGGGGGAGGCGACAGTCAACCCCACGGCCTCTACTATAGATACAAGTAAGTGAGAGAAGGGTGACGCCGAGGCGCTTTGATTTCGTCCCCTAAGGATGGTTTTCACCCTATCAACATTCATGGCTTGGTCTCCGAAAGGATAGGATTTACGGGCACTCGTCGGGTCACTGACCTATCCTAAGACGGCACACTCGGGGCGTACCTAAGAGATCCGATATAGTAGGTCACACTCATCATGGGGTATTCTTGATAATATCTAGGCTAAAAAAGGAAGGTAGTCAATGAATAAAGGGATGTTCAATTCTCGTGGGATGTTCGATTCTCACAAGTTATTCATTGATGAGATTGTCTCGATTTAACCGTCATCTCTTTGACCTACCCTAAGGCGGCACTGAGATGCGAGGTTAAAACCTTGGAATGGTAGAGTAGACTTATATTTTAGTTTACAATTCCTAAAAGAAAATAATATAGTAGTGTTAAACTTGAATTAATTTATGTCATTTTATTTACAGCATTATCCCTTACTAAATTGCTTAAAAATTTATAATTGACTAGTATTGACTTCGTTAAAAAGTGGAAAGTAACTAGGACGTTGAACTATTTAATCGATAATGCAATTAATTTTCGGAAGAGATATTTTCTCTTACGCCTTTTAAAAACCAGAGTGACATACAGGTATGTCACTGGTGTCATTCGTGTCAAACGGAAGACAAACTTAGTTTGATCAAAGACAAATTCGGACTTTGAAATTCTTCTAGTGAATTTTGAGTGTGTAGTAATTACACAAGTAATTTTCTAATTGAAAAATCGGAAAATCATGAAGTGTTACTAGTTGGACGATATTTGGAATCGATGAACTAGTGGGAGCTTTATGATTTGTTGTTTTTCTAGAACATTAGAAAAGTGTAACTGACTACACACGTAACCGTTCTAATTGAAAAACCGGAAAGTCATGAACTGTCGCTAGTTGGACGATATTTGGAATCGATGAACTAGTGGGAGTTCTATGATTTGTTGTTTTTCTGGAAACATTGGAACTATAAGATTTTTCTAATCGGAAAAAATCGGAAAATCATAAAGCATTGCTCGTTAGACGGTATTTGGAACCGATAAACTAGTGGGAGCTTTAATGTTATGATTTATTGTTTTTTCTGGTATATTAGAAAATCCGAGAAGTCCCGACGAGTAACACTCGAAATAGACATCCCACGGTTCAAGAGTAGTGTCTACTCAAACGAACCGTTGGTTCAAGACTGTTTCCATTCCGGAAAGTCAAGAATGGGAGAATATGTCTAAAAGTGTTAGTCATCTAAACTGAGAAAACTTTAAGGTTGAACCGAAAAATTAATTAACTGAAAATCATAGGATAAGGGCAGTGATTTTGGATCACCAACCTATGAATCCTTGGCGATTTTCTCGAGCTAAGTTCTTTGGAAGAACAAGGTAGCAGTACATTTGACGATTAAAAGAGTAAACAACGGGCAGTTGACTTTAGCTAGAATAGTGGGAGTGATATAAGGACATGAATCTCGGATTCAATCCTTGGATACGAATCCAAGACTCGGACTTTTGTTTGATAAAGTCAAAACCACTTAGAACTGCTGAAATATGTATATAAAACACATCTTAAGAACTATTAAAAGCAATTGGTTTCTATATTTAGATAAACGCTTCTTCATATTCCATAGTTAGTGCATAGTCCCTAAAAGACAATACACAAGACCGGCTCAGGGGTGATTCCTTTCTCCCGATCCGGTTATATTGTCACAAAGGTTCAATGACTAAGTTTCCTTTCAATCGGGAAAGGATAATGGTTATAAAGAAGTAACATATCTTGTTCATGACGACCTTCGGAGTCTGATGAAAGATACAAGCTAGTAGGAGCTTCCGAGTAGTGACTTCTTGTCTGATAACTATTCAAACACTCCGGTAAGTTTATCCAAAATATTTTTAGGTGTCTCTGTTTTCAACAGAGATAGAGTATTCTATACTCGGAATAGGCCATTCATAGTCCTCGAGACTGATGCTCAGCCTGCCTCATTGTGACATGTTCTCACTAAGTGAGAAACCGTTAAATTGCCTTATATAGTTTTAGATGTGCTACAATACACTGCTTAACTCAATAAAGATATTGGAAGCGAAATAACGGTTTACATTGACATGTAAGACCGAGAAGTCTACTTAGAATATGCTTTGGAATTTACGGATAAGGTGTGGATTCGGTTCACCCCACTTCCGTAAATATAAGCATTTAGCACACGGTGCTTGAAGGTAAGACTGGGAATTTCATGCATACGTTCGGTCAATGACCATTCGTGATATATCTTTTAACCTATTGAGTATAAAGGTTAGATACAGGATTCTTGAAATCGGGAAGGGACAGTTATATTGTTGCATCCTTCCTGATAGAGTCCATGAACAACAAAACCTTGAACCTTGAAGTGCGTTTACTCAAGGTAGTTACTAACTGATTAAAATCAGACCACATCCAACATCGGTTGTTGGTGATAACACTAAAACACTACTAAACTAGATCAGAATTTTGATCCACCCAGTAAGTATTGGGAGTATGGTTTATCCATTACCCATTACGGTTTCTGCGGACTTTGTAGTCTGAGGATCGATTGATGACCTATGGCTCTTTTGTGAGCAGTATAGGATTCTGATACTAGAGGTTGGTTTAATAGCCATAACCCTGTGAATGGAGTTCGGTACTCCAATTATGTTCATGCTCTTGTAGAACCACCTGAGCGTCTCAGGCCCAGTGGGAGTAATTGGATCTACATGGAAAAAAGTAGAATTAGTTCGGTATTGCATGATTTCGTTCAAAAGCAGAAAATAGGGGTGATTCCCTGAGACTTTCTTGCCAAACAAACGGAGTCCGGATTCATTCGAACAAAAGGGTATTGCATTATGAACTTCGGCGGGATGACCGCAAGGCTTATGTCCTTTGTGGATAAAAAGCAAACCTCTCGGTCACCGAAGTCATATATTTCTACAATATGTGGATTTGACCGCAATATTGATAAGTCTTTTGTAGACTGGATATCAATTTTAGTACAGTAGTAAATATATACATATATTAGTGTTTGTGAAGGATAACACTGCACCAGTTGGAATCAACATGGGTGTGTTATCTGAAGTCAAAATCTGACAATACCACAATTCTCTACAACAGAGATTTGGACAACATTCATAAGAGTTTGACTCGGTCGAATTCATTAGAATCAGTCACTGGTTTCCCATCCATCTTATTGGTTAAGATGATGCATCTGTGTATGCAACATTCAATGAGGAAGTTCTACCCTATGCCTCAGGAATGACTCTCTAAATCTTCGGATCAAGAGAAATGGGATAGATTCTCTTTTCTAGTAAGAGATGGTCAGGTTATTGAACGTCAACTTTGATCGAATCTTAGATTCGGCGGTTAACAAAGCAAGTTTAGTATGTCCTTTAGTATCTTGAGAGAACGAGGAATAATATGCGGACATATTCATGTGTGAACTTGGATATGTGTGATACACTGATTTTGACTTTAAGTCAGATTGAGGATGATCATTAAGTCGATCTCGGGCTCAGTGTTTACTCTTGTGTTGAAGCTATTGCCCGGAGGAATCCAGCAACGCCAACTCGACTTTAACTAGTTGGGTGATTAGCGGCTTTTGTAGTAGCTAGAGAGGCGTTATAGCTTAAGGATTTCCTTTTCATATATGGGAGTGATTCTAGATTTGGAAGCCGATACCACATCGTTGTGCAAACGATGAAGGGGTAGCTTATAAGGATTTTCGAAATCACTAGAGGTCAAAAGCATATTGGGAAAGTACCACATGATTAGATGGACCGGTAACGTTTCGATTCTACGGATCGTCTCAAGCCGACAACCTGACTAATCATTAAGACCCATGACATTTAGATGTAGGTACTTCCCGAGTCACTGACCTATCCTACGACGGCATACTCAGAGTGTACTTTGGAATGTGAAATGGTTATGATATGCTTAATGGATACTAGAATACGGGATGTGTCTCCATTGCTTTAGAGCAAGTGGGAGATGTAGTTTGTTGTATTTTAAATAATAGGGTGTGCTCTAAAACAATTAATCATATGCTTTCGTGCAAGTGGGAGATTGTTAGGTGTGATGCCTGAAAGACAATTTTTGTAATTGTTTTATTTAATAAATGAATTGACATTATTATTCATATTTATTATTCTCATATTCACCGATTTGACAAAGTATTTACACTACAGAAAACCCTAAAGTATATCGTTTATGTAATCACTTAACTCAGTGTATGGTATATACACGGTAGGATTGAGTTAGTGAAGATGTACTTAAAATACAATTAGCCCGTAGTGAAGTTAATCGAGAGTATCGGGTCTCTCCTTTAACGTGCTATTAATGCGCCTAGAACACAATAGGTGTGATTGTCTTATCCGGACTTTCGGTTAAGAGAATCTAATGGGGCATTTATATATGATAGATATATCATATAGTATCGGACCGATTTGATTAGAGTTCACGATATAATTCCGTAATCGAAAGTCTTATCGAATCAATGGATGATCATATTTATGGATATATCTTAATCCCGAGGTGATCACGATCAAGCGCTTGAATCGATTATGAGGTTTGACTTGACGGTTAAGGATTACACCGAGTCCGTGGTCCGAATTACCCCATCTTGGCATTGTATCTTTGGATTGAGTGACTAGTCTCGTGTTATCACAGATACATAATCCATTCCTTCCATTTATGGAAGTAGATAAACGATTCCTTATTTGTTAATCCTAGAAACGATCGATCGCGCGAGTTCATATTACAATCGATTAGCTACCAAAGGAGTTATATGAATTAATTGGTCACTAGAGGGTTAATGGTAAATAAGGATAAGAGGTTCTAAAAAGGGTTAACGGAAACTTCCCGATTTAGAATGAACAGTCTACGGAGGATTAATCCATATGTAATGATTATATCAATGGACACTTATTATTATTCTCGTGAGGAGATAAATATAATCTCATAATCGGAGGAGTGCAGTCACGGGATTATGGTGGCATATTCCTGTGATTGATTTATCAAATATAATTATTCTGTTCGTAAGATAATTATTTATTTGATTTATCGAGACGCGATTATTAGTCCATGGTCCCCGACGTGCCTCCTAATATAGCATAGCTATTCTCGGACGTCGAATCCTAATAATATTAATTTAGTTCTTGTTGGACTTCATTAAAACGATATGTGAATTAATTGTTTAGTGGACTATTAATTTAGTTGGGCTAAATAATTAAATATGTGGAAAAGACATTTTCCATAATCTTGGCCCAATTATTGTGTAATGGAAAAAATAATATTGACTAGGTCAATATTTTGATGAATTTCGCCCCCTCTTTTTAATATGGAACAAGAAATTATTTTCTTGTGTATTAATAAGACATGTGCATAAAATATTTATTGGATAACTATTTATGGAAAGAAATAAAGATAAATAATATTCTAGATTTGTTCTTGAATATTATGGAATTATCTTTTATTTAATGGGATTATTATAATTGATTTTGTATTGATTATTAAATCCTTGGAGGCTAAGTTTTACTCTCCTATATAAAGAGAGTTCTCCCAAGCCTTAACACAACACATAATTCGACTTCTCCTCTTAGAGAGAAGAAGTGTAAAATTCGGCCAAGGGTGAGTTGAGGGAAAATCTTGGAGATTTTTCCGGGTAGCATATCGGAAGGGTTCGAGTCGAGAATTTCCTTCCACCGGGAGTTGCTTGGATCACACGTACGGAAGATCGTGGTGCTCTTCACATCTTCTTACATACATCCTTTTGCGGTTCTTCAACTTGGATTTTGGGATCCAAGATGTATGATCTACAACCCCCTTGTAGATATAGATCTAGTTATTTTATTACGTGTATTTTATAGATCTAGATCCTTAAAATCGCTTCCGTTGCGGATGATATTACTAACACTGACAAACTTCTCAGTTTTCTTTTTAGTCAGGGGTTCAGCTACCTGACTTCTCTTCTCAGCATCCTCATCACTATCCCCCGAAGAATCATCATCATTCAGCTCTTCCTCACTGTTGCTTTCTTGGGCATTTGTCTCATGCTTACCCCCTCCTGAACTCATGGCGTCAGGAGGGGCTACTCGTTTCCCGATAACTTTTCGGGTCCAGCTTTCTTACCGCTTCTGAGGGTGACTGCATTCAACCCCTCCTCTTGTCCATAATCCCATTGTGGTGTGATGGCATTACAAGCACTGACATCTTCCTTAGGGTTTTTATCTGTATAACTAGGCAGTCTTCCTTGAGGTCTGCTCGCTTGTTGATTAGCCACCTGACCAATCTGTCTCTCCATCATTTTTTTGACCGGTGGCTAGTGTTTTCACCATCTCTACTAGCTCATCAAATTTCTTCTGAGAGACATAGGTGGGCTGTTGATTTTGCGTTTGAGCCCAGTTACCTTGGGGTCTTTGGTTATTGGATGCACCAGGTGGTGTATAATAACTATTTCGCGGGTTTCCCGAATAGTTACGGTTTTGAGTGTTGCTTGATTGACAAGAATTTTGACTGAAACCTCTGAAAGGTTGATTCTGGTTCTCCATGGCATGTACTTCCTCATTCATCATATTCCCGGCCTGCATGCCCGAGTAATTCACATCTGCTGGCCCCTCTTGCTGCTTCATTTGTAGGTTGGCTAGTTGCTTGTTCATTAATTCCATTTGAGCAAGTAGCATTTTTGTCTCCGAGTTACTTGCAGCAGCCTCCTTTTTGCTTCCACTAACATGGGTCTTCTTTTGAGTAGCCCACATGTTATTCTTAGCTATTGTTTCTGCTACCCTGTAGGCAGCATCATCTCCTCCTCCTAAAAATGATCCATGAGCTGTGGAATCTAGGTAATCTCTATTGGGTTGAGTAACACCCTGATAGAATAATTCTAGAAGTTCATGTCGATTGTATCCATGGTTAGGAATTTCCTCATTAACAAATTCAACCTCTCCTGTGCCTTTCCCACACTTTCTCCTTCTAATTGCTCAAAGTAACTATATCTCGTTTACGGTCCATTATCGCTCCAGGTGAAACGAATTTGAGCAAAGGCTCTTTTAACATCACCCCGATTATGAAGAGAGTGATGGGGTAAGGACTTAAACCATCGATTTGCTTCACCTTTCAAGGCAAACGGAAAAGTTTCAATTTAACAACTTCTGAAGGAACGCCAGGGTAGTGACCTGCTTCACATATTTGCACAAAAGTAGACAAGAAGTCGTGTGGGTCTTCTGGAGCAGTGCCATGGAATGAACTATTTTGGACCATCTCCACAACTCCATTCTTTAAATCAAAATGCATTCCTCCCATCTCCGGAGGCCGAATTGGTCTATGCCCTTCCAAGAAGTCTTGATCAAGATACGGCGCATAAGGGTCTTCTTGCTGCTGACAACTCTGACCGCTGGGGCGTTGTTCTTTGTTGAACATTCTCGATTCTTGGTGGATGTGCAACCGGTGTGCATGAGGTTGTTGTTGTTGCATCTGCCGGTTTATCCAGGCTTGTTCTTTATTCTTTGGTTCTCGCAACATTTGCATCAGAATTACGTTTAATTGAGCGGGATCCATGCCAGGGGGATTTTGGTTATTAGTCTCTTGGTCCTTCTGGTCGTGATCGCTAGAATCGTGTTCGCTCATGTTGTCAGGATTTGGGAAAAGTCTTATCTTGACAATGTCCCGTTCAGGTTCAGGACAGCATAATAACGGTCCCTTTTTGCTCCTAGTTTGCATAAACTAGTTTTAAATTTATTTTATCGGAACACCCCAAGTATAAGGTTCGTAGTATAGGGTGTTACCGAGTCGTCCTAAGGGAATCGTATAATTATCGGATTACAGTATAGTCGTTATAAATAATGTCACGAAAATTCAAATTAAACTAAGGTATATATTAACTATAATATAAAAACGATGAATAATGACTAAAATAAAACAGGAAACAGAAAATTTCGACGATGGACGGCCGTTCAATGAAGGTGGACGGGCGTCTGATAGCGTTCTGGAAGCAGAAATATGCAGAAAACAGCAGGTAAAACTAGAATCTTTGAAATAACTAAACGCAGCAATAAAAGTTGATAACGAACGGTTTGATTTATCAAAGAATTAAAAGAACAGTAGAACAACTAGAATCAACCACACAACAATCACACAACCATTTTATGATCAGAATACGATTTTATTGGTATGATCAATCTTAAAATCGATTAAATTCCTTTAACTCAATTTCTAGGATTTTGTTTTCTTTTCCAAGCAAAACAATCTAACATTCATCACAAGATCATCAATTTGTTCCCAAATTATATAACCCAATTAACAACAAATGATTCCTCAAGGTATTATTAATTGTATCGATCGAAAAGGTTCTATTGTTGAATTATATTTCCATACAAAGTCAAATCAACATGCGGTTTCATTGATATTCCTATCTAACAAAACACTTAACAATCAATCCAAATACCAATCGATAAATAAAATACAATATTCAAACTCATAAATAAAGATAACCCAACAATTCGTGGTTGTGGTGACGTTGATGTGGTATCCTCCAGCTATTCTACCGCTGTATGCTTAGGATTGCATCCTTGTGATGATCCAAGACATGGTTGAAGGACAGAAACTCATAATTTCGTAGGGTTTTGGTGCGGCTGCTCTCCTATGTGCGGCTGTTGTGTGTTATTCTCGTTTTAGGGTTGGGATATCGCGTATATTTATAGGAAACTGAGGCGGCTAGGGTTAAGTCGGCACCTGGACGCCCGTCCACTCTCTTGGACGCAAGTTCAATATGCTTTGGCTGCCAGTTCAGACGCTCGTCCATGCAACGTCCAAACTCTCTGAATCTAAAATATCCTCCTGGACGCTCGTCTGGTGATTCAGACATTCGTCCAGATTTCATGGGCAACAAACGCACGTCCAGCTTTGCAAACGTCCGTCCAGAATGCTGGAAACCTCCAAATCATCTTTTTACAGTCGCATTTAACACCTGCAAGTCATTGAAAGCATACCAAAGTGTAACACAACTCAAACCAACATAAAATCATCATTTTAAGCACGTAATTGGCACGTTTTACACTTTTTATAACTTTAAAACCATTCCTGCAATTTATTCATTTAATACGTAATTTTCTATAAAATTACTAAAACACGGGATTATTGTTATGAAATATTGCAATATAAATCATAAAATTCACCGAGAACAGGAGACTAGGGGCGTCACTCACCCTATATAAGAAAGGGGTTGGCTAGCTCTTTTGTACATCACAATTCCAAGAGCTAATAGTTCTTGTGTAAAATAGAGAGCTTCCTATAGAGAGTTGTAGAGGAGAAAAAGGCCGGTCTAGCAGCCGGATTATTCGATAGCAATACTAGGAGGATTCCGGGGAGGAGTTCGTGTGGATAAACGATAGGAGGCCGGACGGGTGGAAGGCTTTCGCACAGGACTACTCTCAGTTGATGATCAAAAGCGACGATCTCATAGATCATCCAAGGTATATTCCGTCAAACTACTTAACGTGTTTATTGCATTAAACGAAGACGAACTAGAAATGGAAATCAAAATTTTAAATTCCGTTGCGTTAAACTAGTGATTTCATAACACCAGGCAGGCGCACGCCTTGTGCTAGGGAGGTGCACGCCTACCCTGTTTTTGGAGTAGTTTTTTTTGTTTTGTGTTCCTTTTCATGCTTGCCTTTAGTCTAGTGCCTTATATCATGTGTTGTAAAGTGTTATTTATGTGTTCTAGTGGCATTGACTCCGACCGTGTTACACGGAGCATTGAAACACATTTCATTTGGCCTAATGTGATCTATTTGTTATATGGAGAAGTTGTGGGTTTGGTTGCTAGTGGATTTGGCTTAGCACTTTGTGGAGACTCTATGCGGAAAGAAACTTGGGAACATTGGAAATCTTATTCCATAGCCTCGTGGGTGTTGGATTAGAATCCGTTATTTTTGTACAATGTGCTAGGTACAGTAACTTCGAGTGATCTAATGTCAAAAAGTCCCTAATAAGCCTATACGTGCATTGAATCATTATAGCTAGTTAATTCACTTAAGAACATACATGATATGTCTAAAAGCGAAAGCATGTTTTTCCTTGTTGATGCACGTTTTTGTGTCTCTTCATGGAATCATTACCCTTACTCAAGGGTTAGAATTCGAGATCTGAGAATGTTTCACAAGGTTAGCTACTGTGCCCTAAAGGTGTTGAGGAAATGCCTTGGTGCATACTTACCATGCAAAGTGTCATTGGATCAATGTGTAACAAATGTCTTTGTTGGTTGTGTCTACTGTTAAGACTAGTAGAGGGGAGTGAGCTACTTGAACATATGTGATATTATTGTTATTTTCTGTGTTATAATATGTTTATATTCGGAGCTTCTACTCTTTAGTTAGTACTTTTGTACTTACCCCGTTGTTATTGTTCCCAACTCAGAGAATGTGGTTTTGTGTAGGTTGAGTTTGAGATTGATAAAGAGTGATTCCCGAAGTTGCAGATGTTGAGGTTTATCTTTCTTTATTCTCTTGTGGTAATTGCATAGAATCTTCCCCTTTTCTTTTGTAATAGATTGAGATAGTTGTACCTTCTAGTTGTAAAGCAAGAATTGTAATAATTGAATGGATCTTCAATCATTGTGTAAATTTGTTTGGATGTTGTTTTAGTTCCAGTCTGTGTTCCTTTCGATCATTTGTAGAACCTTTTAGCTTCCCGAGTCTATCCTTTCATTTTACGTTTAGTTCTCTGATGATGATGATGATGTCCGGATTATGTATATGGTCAATTAATTTTAATTATATACGTGTCAGACGTCCTTATCTAGTTAAGTACTCGGGTTCCGGTTCAGGGCTTCACATTTTTTTCAAAAAAATAAATAAATTATAACAATGTTGTATCAACAGATATGTATGACACCTTTTAAAATTATAACAAGGGTAAAAGTGGAACTATATGATGCAATCTAGTTGCTACAACATCTCTTCTACAATATTCTAATTTATTTGTCATGTTTTGTGAAGCCGGTGTAAAAATTATTATGTACTGGTATTTTTATTTTGAGAACAGAAACAATCCATTGATCCCTAACAAGCCAATATTAAATTCGGTGGAGAAGATGAACCGCAAATCGTACTGCTTGCTAGATCTAGACCTTTTTTTAAGTAAACAAATGTGCCGGAAAGTTTCCTTGGCACTTGACGACAGAAAACAAAAAATAAGAAAAACTTGCTAAAAACATTCTGGCACACCGTTTCGAATAATTTCATGATACAAAGCAAGTTTACGCGACAAATGTGATACCACGAGTTTACTGTTAAGGGTATAATAGTAAAATAGGGATTTATATAATAACACACAAATCTATTTTACTTTTTATCCTAATAGGTAAATTAAAGGATTTAAATTGTGATTAATGTGTTTCAATTAAATGAATTAATGATTCCATGATTAGTTATATTCCTAACAATAAACCCCTAGTCCATTACTCCCTCCTCATTACACGCATAAAAAATGAACGAGGAAGCTAAACGCTCCGGAGAACTTTGGGGAAAACGAGAAGGGCTCAACGAATTCTTCCAATTTTTTTTTATTAATCCATTGATTTATTGTGCAAACCATGGTAATTGAAGTTGGTCATCTCGTCACACTTACCGTTTTTGTATCAACAATTCTTCAATTCGTAAGTTTTCACTTTTAGGCCAGTTTGGAATCTTGTGAATTTATTCATGGTTTCTTAGTTTTAGATGCTTTAGTGTTATAATAGGATATGGAATGAAGATACAAGATAGATAATATAACGTGATTTCCGGCGTTGTGCCGATTACTCCACGGACAGAAAAGAGATTATAGATATGAAAATTTTATGTGATATGATAAATATGTCACATGATACATTTGTCCTAAATGAAAGTTTATTCTATATTATTTCCTATCAAATAAATACTTGGGAATAATATAAAAATAAATATTTGATTAAAATCTCTTAACATAAAATATAGAGATTTAATCAACTTATAACAAACGGCTAATGTATGTATACAAAGAAATATATGTGACATGTTATATTTGTCACATATTACATAAGCCATTAAATTTAAATTATTTTGTATTGTTTCCTACATTAAATATAGGAAATGATATACAATTGATTAAATCATAAAGTCCCTAAAAATATAATTCATGGATTTTATTGATTTATATTAAATACACCTCCACCAAAGGCTCTCCTCCAACATTATAAATAGGAGGGGGACCTTGGTCATTTGAAAAAAAAAAAAAAGAAAAACACAAGGACACACACAAGAAGGAAGAAAGGATACATCAAGAAGAAAGCACCAGAAAAACAAGAGAGAAGACACAGAAGAGTTGGTGAAAGCTTCCAACACTCGGCATCAACACAAAGTCGGTGATCTTCAAAGAAAAACTAAAAGCTATTCAAGAAAGGCTAGAGGATCAAATAGCATCTTCAACGCTCGAAAATCAACAAAAGTCCAAAGTTCATCAACAAACAAAGGGCTAAAATTCTTCAACAGAAGGGGTCGAAGGTAACATAAAAGTTCCTTCCAATCTTCATCAACTTTGAAGTCTTCCGCCATATCCGGAGTCTTCCTTCCAAATTAAAGACGTTTCCCGCCATATCCGGGAAGTCATAAATCATCACCAAATTCAAAGTTTTCCGCTACATCCGGGAAGCTATTAATCATCACAAAAGGGGAATCAAATGATCATAGAGATTGTACCACTTTTTATTTTCATAAATTAATAAAATTCCGTTTGTTACGATTTTGTGTTTTCTTTGTCGCATTTCAGGGATTTAACACGAAATCCTCGTTACAGAGATATTTAATTATGCGCTGAAATTTTGACGGATTACACACTTTACATGATCATAACAGTTGGTATTTATATGCACAAATCCTTAAAATCCTAACCACCAAAAGATCATTGTTGGATTGCCATAAATGCCCCAGATGTTGGATCACTTTGTTGACCCACTCAGATGACCACTGCCCAGATGTAGAACTCAGCTACACCCAAAACCTCAACAGACCTCAGCAGGTTGCTTACCCAAGAAGAAAATTTATCAAACTCCACCAACTGACTTTCACAGACTTGGATACACTTCATTCAGCTGACCATCACTTAGATGACTTCACATATTATGTTTACCAAATTAGAGATCAAGTCACTTTGCTGACAAATCTCCACCTTGACATGAACTCTCATTCACAGTCAACCATATTGCACAACTAGATGTACTTGTACCAGATGCATTCGTCAATGCAATATGTACTTGTACCAGATTACTCCAAAGAATCCACTCAACTGACCTGCCCTCAGCTGAGCTTCCAGATTATACGCTTTGAGTATTCAGCAAGTCCAGACACAACTGAAAAATGCTATGCTGAACTGGTTTAGTAAACATATCAGCAAGATTCTCCTTGGTGGTGATTTGTTCCTGCAGCCCGCCAATTAGTTAACCATAGACATATTTTAGTTAACAGCTATATAGTAGATATACCAAGTACCAAAGAGTTGTAGTGAGAGTTGCAGCCTCATTTGTATCTCCAAAAGTAAAAAAGGCATCCAAAAAGCTAGCAAAATCATGCGAAGTACATATTTCTCATTCCTTAGAAAATGATATCTTACATCAATATGCTTGGTTCTCTCACGATGAACCTTATCCTTAGCTAGACAAATTGTACTCAAACTGTGACAATAAATGTCTGCTAGATCTTGATGTAGCCCTAAATCAGTGACTAGTCCCTTAAACCAGATACCCTCCTCGGCTGCTTTAGTAAGATCCATATATTCTGCCTCTTTAGTTGATAAAGCCACTGTTGCTTGAAGAGTTTGTCTCCAGCTGACAACTGAATTCCCCAATTTCAAAACATAATTAGTAATAGATTTTCTACTGTCCACATCACCTACATAATTAGCATCATGGTACCCTTTGACTAGACCTTGAGCATCACCTCTATAGATGAGACCAACATCAGTTGTACCCCAAAGGTACCTGGACATTCTTTTCACAGGTTTCCAGTGTTCCTTTCCAAGTTGATCCGTAAACCTGCTGACAACACTGACCGCCTGAGCCAGATTAGGTCTAGTGCACACCATGGCATACATCAGAATGCCAACTTCACTAGCATAGGGAACTTTTGACAAATACTCCTTTTCCTCTACGGACTGTGAAGCATAAATAGGCAAATGAACATTAAATTCTATAGGAGTGTGTAATGGCTTTGCAGCATACATGCAAAATCTAGCTAGTATCTTATGTATATAGCCCTGTTGTGATAAAAACACCTTCTTCTGACTTCTATCTCTCTAGATATCCATCCCAATAATTTTTTTAGCTGCACCCAAATCATTCATTTCAAATTCAGCACTGAGAAGGTTCTTCAGATTATGAACATCAGACTTTCTCTTTGCATCTATCAACATATCATCCACATAAAGGACAATATAGATATGTGATCCATCTCTAAGCTGACTGTGATACACAGAACAGTCATACGGATTCGTGTTAAACCCAGCTGGATTATGTAACCGTCAATCCTTTTATACCACTGTATATGAGCCGTCTTTAGTCCATACAAGGACATCTTTAACTTACACACAAAATTTTCCTTGCCAGGAAGTCGAAATCCCTCTGCCGGAGTCATGTATATCTCTTTATCTACCACACTATATGGAAAAGTTGTCTTCACATCTAACTGCTCAAGTTCAAGATCCTGTTGTGCCACCATTGCTAGTAACACTCTGATTAAAGTATGTCTGACTACTGGTGAGAATATCTCATCAAAGTCCACTCCTTCTTTTTGACTGAACCCTCTTGCAACCAAACGTGTCTTATACTTGACCCCTTCTGCCTCAGTCATTCCTTCATTTTTTCTTGAAGATCCATTTGTAAGTAACAACTCTCCTATCTGCTGGATGTTTAACTAGATCCCAAGTCTTATTCTTTAGTAATGACTTCATTCCATCTCCCATTGCAGCAAGCCATTGAGGTGCTTCAAAACATGTCACTACTTTCGTATAAGTTGAAGGTTCAAAACTATCCACTTCTTCTACAACTTGAAGTGCATATCCAACCATATCAACAAAACCATATCTCTTGGGAGGTACCCCAACATTGGTTCTTCTAGCTCTGCTGACCAATATTCCTTATTTGATGCTCAGCTGACCCCTATTTTTCTGACTGGCTTGGATAAGACTCTGGTTCAGCTACCAGATCAGATAAGTGCTAACTTGGATCAGCTTAGTGTTGCATCTCAACTGAATCCACTTGAAGCTCCACCAGTTTCTGAGCACTCTCAGATTCAACTCTGGTTTCAGATTTAGCAGACCTTCAGATTGATGAGTTGATCATAGAATTTTCATCAAAGACCACATCTCTGCTGTGTATGACCCTATTTTCTATTGATGACCAAATTTTATAACCTTTCACCCCATCTCTATACCATAGAAACACTCCCTTCTTGGTCCTTGGTTCCAGCATCCCTTCACTGACATGATAGTATACTGTGCTTCCAGAAACCCTTCGAACGTAGTAGTCAGCAGGCTTGCCTGACCACATCTCAAATGGTGTTTTGAGATTGATCCCTATGTGAGGACTCCTATTGATTAAGTAGGATGTTGTACTTACAGCCATCTCTAGAAGAGTTTGATTTTTTCTCTCAGCTACACCATTCTGCTGAGGTGTATTCCTGACTGTATAATGTTTAAAAATACCCTCATCCTTACAGAACGTATCAAACTTAGACCAGCAGAATTCCAGACCATTATCTGTTCAAAGCCTTTTGATTTTCTTGCATGTATGATTTTCCACTAAAGCCTTCCACTGCTTGACACTATTGAATGCCTCACTTTTGTGTTGCATCATCACCACCCAAGTCATTATTGAATAGTCATCTATGAAGGACACAAAATATCTGTGACCACCCAATGATTCCACCTTTGATGTACCCGAGCAATCAGAATGGATATAATTACTGATGCCTTTGTACTGTGTTTGCCTGTTGAGACTTTCTTTTTTGTAGTTTCCTAAACACACAGTGTTCATAAAAGTCCAGTGTCTTGACCTTATGATGTGATTCCGGATGGAATCAAATCCGATGTTTCACCCAGGAAGTAACTAGGGCGAACAATGACGATCTAAGGATCCTAGACCTAGTAATCAACTAAATCGTAGGAAGAGAACGCCCAACAATTGCTCACAGTGCTGGTAAATTCTCGAAGGGTTGAACTTTCTACGACGAAGAAAATTCTCACTCGCAAGTGATGTTCATATAATAATTGTGTGTTGAATGAAAAGCTAGTGTTTGCCTTATATAGGCTTACAACCAAAAGAACTAGAAAGGAAAAAAAGCAATGTGGGGGAAATTCCCACCTAAAAAATGCGTCCCATGTGAAGTAAATTGGCTTACCTAGTCTACTTAGGCCCAAATGACCTTTATTAGATAATAATCAAACAAGAGTTGAATAATCAAAGTAAAATAAGTCCAACACTTAAAAATTTCGTCCATCATCTTCTTGGCGTCCAGAACTTAGGATTTGGGCCCAATATGAAGCCAAACCAAGCAATAAAGCTCTAACCAGACCCAACAACACTAATAATGGTCTTCATATTCGCATTATGATAGGCCAAAGTCCTCGGGATGGATCACATCATTCCCTCGCGGTTGGAAAAGATTCGTCCTCGAATCAAAAGGATCTCGTACAATTGAGCTGCAACAGACACCAATCTTGAACAACCCGCAAAAATCAGCAATGATATTCGGGGATAAAAAAACATGCAAATACACAACTCCAAATGAATTGTACGCTGAGATCGTGATCCATGCTTCACCAATGGTACATACGAAAATTCTCGCGGCTTGATATAGATGTCGATGAAGCTCGGAGTGGCAGCAACATAGTCATAGCAACTCTTATGCAGGTAGACATCAACATGTGCAACAAATGGGTCAATGAAAGAATGCTCCGGTATTCCACTAATTGGAATTGGATAAATAAAATCCAAAGGCACTATAGGGGCTGCATTGGATGTATCCAACAACCCGGTGTGCACCTCATGTGGATGATCATCATGTACCTGCAAAGAAGATTGAACAAGGTTGGAACTAGTGTTTAGTAACATAAACTCATCTTCTTTCTCCACAATAGACGCTTCAGACAATTCCACTTTCGCATCAACTACTTGACGACCACTTGCAGCGCTTTCCAACTCATCACAAGTATCATGCAACTCCTCACACTCAACATCACTCACAATATAACCATGAACGACTGTCTAATCCCTGTGAACTATCTCGTCCACAACAATTGCCGCATCATCGTTAACTACTTCGGGCACACTCTTTACTTTCTCATCCACAAATTCGGGCTCATGAACCTCCACCGCACTCTCACCTTCCTTCTTGTTCAACTCCTCCTCACGTGTACTCACAACCTCTTCGGTTTTCTCTTTAATCAATTCTTGTTCCCATCTTCTCTCATGTTTCAAACGAAATTCCTCATCGATGCTATGCATTGCCTGCCAGAATTTAGGGCAAACATGGATGTTATGACCATCTTCTTTACAATAACCACAAAAAACAAAATCACAGCCACGTAGAGGTCTCATTTTAGCCATACGATTATGAGCATCCTGCATCTCTTGCTTCCTAACCTCATCTTCCGTCCTCCATTTATCACCTCCGTTTGCACCCAACAAAGTAGTAAGTGCCTCACGAATCTTATGCATCTCCTCACGTAAAGGTGTCACTGCCGCATGCAATTCCATCAGATACCACCTGTTTCACTTCTTCTAACTGTCATTTCAATTCAGCGTTCTGAGCTTCACCCTGCACCCTTAATCTTGCATCGAAAAGTTGATTTACCTCCTCAACATCTAATCCATGTCCAACCATGTTGCCTCACTATCTCTCGTTTTTACACTCCCCTCTTTCTAAGTCGTATAAAGCACCCTTGTAAAACGAACCAGAAAAGCAAGCAAGAGTAAACAGCAATCAAAACCGACTCTCTAGAAGGGCACTAGGTTTTTCAGACCGAGAATACGTTGAAAGGTATGAGAATGAGTGGGATAATGTGTGAAAAGTTGCTAAATGCGATTATTAAAGACAAGAAAGGAATGTACTCAAAAGAAGAAATGAAATCGGATGATTGCAATATTTTATGGGTGTGAAAATTTTCACACATGGGTTTGATGTCCACGTCAATAATGCGCCCCTTTTATTTTTTTTATAGCTGGCCGAAAATAAGCAGAATTAGGTGAGATTCCGTTTTATTTTATTTGAATATTTTTTTTATTTTTTTTTAGAACTAGGGCCGACTTACTACAAAGCAATCAAATTGAAACAAATCAATTAGGTCACGGCACAAATCAATAGTTGGTTTATTATTAAATTTTTTTTTTTATGATTATGATCGCACAATGAAGAACAAAATAAGAACGGAGATTGTGTTTTTTTTTTTTTTTTAATTATATGGAAAAAAGGAAAACAAAAAAAATAAAAGGGATATTTGCTCACCGAAGTTGCTGAACTCGGTTACCAACTGATATGAATCCGGATGGAATCATATCCAATGTTTCGCCCATGAAGTAACTAGGGGGAACAATGACGAGCTAAGGATCCTAGACCTAGTAATCCAACTAAATCGTAGGAAGAGAATGCCCAACAATTGCTCACAGTGCTGGTAAATTCTCGAGGGTTGAACTTTCTACGACGAAGAAAATTCTCACTCGCAAGTGATGTTCAAGTCTCACGTCTTCGTTGAGTAAAACTCAATAATCTGAATTTTCATATAATAATTGTGTGTTGAATGAAAAGCTAGTGTTTGTCTTATATGAAACTACAATGAAAAAGAACTAGAAAGGAAAAAGCAACGTGGGAGAAATCCCCACCTAAAAAATACGCCCCATGTGAAGTAAATGGGCTTACCTAGTCCACTTAGGCCCAAATGACCTTTATTAGATAATGATCAAACAAGAGCTGAATAATCAAAGTAAAATAAGTCCAACACTTAACAATTTCGTCCATCATCTTCTTGGCGTCCAGAACTTGGGCTTTTGGCCCAATATGAAGCCAAACCACGCAATAAAGCTCTAACCAGGCCCAACAGCAGTAATAATGGTCTTCATATTCGCATTATGATAGGACAAAGTCCTCGGGATGGATCACATCACCATATATCCCTCAAGAAAACCTGCTGAAGAAAGGACTTGCATTCCTCTTTCACCTATGTGACCAAGTCTCATGTGTCACTGCTGAGTCTACTGTTTTTGGTGAACTGCTGATGACGCCACAGCAGCAGAGCAGATACCGTAGAGCCTTGTAATATATACAAGGTTCCCTTCTTGATACCTTTGAGGACCACATCTGTATCTTTGTAGACGTTTAGCTCTCCACATTCTCTTTTGAAATTGAACCCCTTGTTGTCCAGTAGACTAAGAAATACAAAATTCTTTGTCATCTACGGAACATAATGTGCTGAATCCCCAGTAACTAGAACCAGATCCTTATTAGAATGCTCAACAGCCATAGCTGATGTGCCAGAATTTCTCTCCTGCTGCATTTTCTTCTTTGGACAATTGGACTTCCAATGTCCATGCTCCTTACAGTAATTATAGACATATATGGACTTAGGACCTTTGGAACCACCCATCTGGGGTTTCTACTTCTGACCATGCCCTTTTCCACTGCTGCTGCTGACTATTAGTCCAACAGCCTGATTGTCTGTGCCTGCAACCTTGTGTCTCAGCTCCCTGGCATGCAAGGCTACCCTTACATCCCTTAAAGCCAATGTATCCTTCCCAACTATGAAGGACTACACAAATTTTTCATATGATGTTGGTAATGACACCAATAGGATTAGGTTTGCATCTTCATCCGCAATTTTAACATCAATATTCATGAGATCAAGTAATATTGTGTTCAGCTGATCTAGATGTTCTTTTAGCTAACCTCCTTCATGCATCCTCAAACTGAACAGTCTCTGCTTCAGCAACAACTTGTTGATTAATGACATAGTCATATACATGCTTTCAAGCTTCAACCACAACTTGGCAGTTGTGTCTTCCTTAGAAACTTCAGTCATAACATAAATTGATAAGCACATCAGGATAGTTGAATGTACTTTATGCTGGATATATAGAAACCCGAATCCAGATCCGACCCATAATTGGATCATCAGATTTGATTCTCAGCACCGATCGAGGCACTCGATCTTGCATAGCGGAAGCTACGAATAAAATCGCATGTGATTTTACTAGGATTCAGTTCGCATGATTAATTAAAAACTACAAGAAAGTTAGTAGATTTACATTGCTAAAGAGGAATAATAAAACGACAGAAAGAGAAGCCACAATCTTCCGGATTGTATCTCCTAGCGACGACTGGTGGGCGTCGATCCTCGCCATAGAACCTCCTCGAATATGCTCCAAGAAAAACCCTAGTTTTTCTACTCTTAATGACTAAGGCAAGAAACTAAATTTTCTTCCTTTTAATTTGGTGTGTGGCGTAATTATGAAGTGTGTATTGTGTTGGGAGGAACTCTCTTTATATAGGAAGATAACTAGTCAAGAGAGTTATCCCTTTCACACCACAAAAACCTATTCCCGTAAGGAAAATATATTTTTGCTACAAAAATAAGAGATAATTCCCAAAAAAAAATCAATCTCTTTATTTTTCTAGTAATTATTCAACAAATAGATAATTAATTAATTACACATGTGACATAATCTAGAAAAAATTGTTTTTCTAATTTATCACATAAAATGGCGCCAATATAGTAATTAATTTTAATAGAAAATGTCTTTTCTATTTTACATATTATTTACCAAATAAATAATATTTGCATATTCATTAAAGAGACCAACTATTTAATTTATTCTCGAGGTTCCATAAAATGAGAATACACTCGCGTGTTAGGAGCCAACCCGGGGACCATGGACCTATAACTAGTAGCTACAATAAATTGAATAAAATATTCATCGAACAGAATATTTCTACTCAACTCATTAATTACGGAATTACGCCACCATAAATCCGAAACTGAACTCTATCAATTATAGATATAACTTATTCTCAAATGGTCGAGTCGATTCGATAAGTGTCCATTGATATAATCATTTCATATAAACTAACCCTCCATAGACTATCCGTACCGAAGTAGGATTATTTCCGTAAACCTTCTTCACTACATCTTATCCTTATTTACCATTAACCCACTAGTGATCAATTAGTTCATAACAATACGAACTCCGCGGATCGATCAGTTTCTAGGATCAATAAATAAGAGGATTGTCTTTCTACTTCCCGTAGGAAGGAATGAATTCCATATCTGTGAGACACACACTTCTCAGTCATTCTAGAATAGTGCCAACATGAAAGTGATTCGGACCGTGCCTCTTAGCGATCCTTAACGAACACATCAAACCCTATCCTGAAACTAGTAGGAGTCTGTAATCACTTTAGGATTAAGGTTAATCCATATATGATCATCTTGTGATTTAATAAGATTTCTCAATCCCGGAATTATATGAGAAACACAGATTAAATCGGTCCAATACTATATGACTCTCATCATATATAAATGCCCCACTTAGACAACCAATGTCGACGGTCTGGATAAGACGGTCACAACATAAAGTGTTCTGGGCGCATTAATGGTGGTTTACAATAGACCCCATACTTTGATTAACTTCACCACGGACTAACATTTCAAGTGTATCACCATAAACTTAATCCTCATGTGTGACACACACTAAGTTATATGGATACATATGATACGACTTAGGGTTTTCAGTAGTGTATTACTTACAAGCACGAAGCAAGTAATAAGATGAGAATAAATCTGTCATTTGTTAATTCTAATAAAATTACATAAATTGTCTTTCGGGTTCTACTTGCAACAATCTCCCACTTGCCCGTAAGGACAAGAAACAATTGTCTTTCGGGCACACTATATCTAACAATCTCCCACTTGCCCGTAAAGACAAGCAATGATTGTTTTAGAGCACCACACCCTTATTCTTTCTATCCATAACATTCTCCCAGTTGCACTAAAGCAGATGAGACATATCTCCCAATTCTATACCCGCCAACCGCTCATCAGTGACACTAGATGCCATAAGACTTGGTTAAACTGATTAGCAGGTTGTCGGTTTCGAGGCGATCTTTACGACCAAAACGTCACCTCTCTGCATGGTCTGTGTGACCAGGTGGTATTTTCTCTCAATATTATTTTGACCTCTTGCGATTGTGAAGATCATTTGCATGAGCTACCTCTCAACTGTTTTCATAGTAAAATGATATCGGCTCATCGAGACCTGGAATCACTTCCCGATCCAACAAAGAACTTCTCAAGCCACACTGCCTTTTTAGCTGCTCCGAAAGCTGCAATGTATTCGACTAACAGAGTCAAGCGGCAAATCTTTGGATCGCTCGATCTATAGCTCCATCACTATGAGTAAACACTGAGCCTGAGATCGATTCACGATCATCCTTAATCTGACAAAAAATAAGAATCAGTGTAATCAACGACACTGAGGTTCGCACCTGAATTAACAAGCATACGATTCCTCATTCTCTCAAGATACTTGAGGATACACTATACTTCTTCCAACGTCCAAATCCAAGAATCGACTTTTATTGACTTTTAATAACCTGACATTCTCTTTCCAAAAGAGAAATTATCCCAATTTCTCTATATCCGAAGACTAAGAGAGTTATTCCGTGAGGGGTTGTGTAGTAAACCTCTCGTTGAATTCTACATTCGAAAATGCATTATCATCTTTAACCAATAAGATGGATGGGATATAGACAACAATTTGTTCTCACGAATTCGGCCGAATCGATTTCGAAGAATATAGTCCATATCTCTAATTTAAAGAATCTTTGGCTCGTCAGTTCTTGACTTCAGATAACGCACTCATGTTGTTCTCAACTGTTGCAGTGTTATCCTTTATAAACAATAACATCTACTACTTTACTAATATTGATTCTCTGGTCTACTAAAGACTCATCAATATTCTGGCCAGGCCCAGACATTTTAAAACATGTGAATTTTAATGACCTAAAGGTTTACTTTAATCCACCGATGGATATAAGAATAGGCAATCAATCTGCCATTGGCTTTAAGCTAAAACCCCTCTTTTCCGAATGAATCTAAGCTCCATTGTACGGCAAGAAAGTTTCAAGGCATCACCCCTGTTAATCTTTCTGCTTTTCATGGAGTCAAGCAAGGCTGAATGGTGAGAGAGTTCCGGGCATCACCCCTGGTTAACTCTCTACTTCTAAGGGAATTACCCCCAGACCACTTGGCTTTGCTAAGAAAGTTAAACTTTCTCATTCATTCAACTCTTCATCGCGTAGATCCAATTTCTCCCTCTGGGCCTGAGACACTCAGGTGGTTCTACAAGAGTGTGAACAGAACTGGAGTACCAAAACTCCATTTGCAGGTCTATGGATTTAAACTAACCTCTATCTATCAGAATCCTATACAGTCCTTCCAGAGGACCTTAGGTTATCAATCACCCCCAGCAGGCTGTAAAGTCTACATAATCATAGCGGGTCAATGGTTAAACCATACTCCCACTGCATTTGGGTGGATTGACATTCTGATCTGGTTCAGTAGTATTTATCAGTGTAATCCTCAACAATTAATGTTGGATGTGGTCTGATTAAATCAAATAGTAAATCCTTGAGTATCTTTACTTCAAGGTCCAAGGTTGTTATTTAAACATTCTTTCAGAAAGGGTGCGACAGTACAACCGTCATTATCCGATCTTTAGAATCTTATAACCAACCTTCACTCATTGTATTAAGATATTTCATGATCAGTCAACATCTGAACGTTTATGCAAAATCTCCACTCCTACCTTCAAGCATCAAGTGCTCAATGCCTCTATTTACGGAAGTGGAGTAAACGTAGTTCACTCCTTATCCATAATTTCATAAACATCTTCTAGGTAGACTTCTCGGTATTACATAATAATGTGAACCATTTTTTTGCAATCAATATCTTAATTGAGTTAAGCAGTGTATTGTGGCATATCAAAAACTATACAAGACAATCTATGGTTTATCCATTCAGTGAAATCATTTCACTCGGAGGTAGGCCAAGCATCGGTGACAAAAACATGCCATAGACTATATCTGAGCATGGAATACTCGTTTCTCTGGTAATATCAGAGATTCCTCCAAAATATTTAGATAAACTAATCAGCGTTTCGAGTAGCTATCAGACAAATTGTCCACTACTCAAAAGCTCCCACTAACTTGTATCCTTCATAAGACCCCGAAGGTCAATATGAACAAGTAGTGATACTTCTTCAGCTTTATTACCATTTCCTAATTGAAAGGTTGCTTAGTCATTTTTCCTTTGAGATAGTGTTCTTAGACTGGGAGATAGGAATCACCCTTAGCCAGTCTTCAGATCTTATCTCTAGGATATATGCACTAATTAATAAGTGCTGAAGAACCGTTTATCTAAATACAGAAACCATTTGTCTTAATAGTTTATGATGTGTTACATATACCTTTTCAGCATTACTTAGTGGTTCTGACTTTATCAGACAAAAGTCTGAGTCTCGGATCCATACTACAAATTTCATATTCACTTTCTATAAGGAAACTATATTATTGATGTGAAAGTGAATCCATTTGTTCCAATCAATCCGAAAACAGAAATTATATTTCTTCGATATTCAAGGATTAAAATATGAAATTTATTTCCTTATATCACTCCCACTATTTTAGCTGAAATAACTGCCCGTTGTCTACTCTTCATCATGAATGCCCAGCTACATTGTTCTTACAAAAAGAACATTAGCTTCCGAGTCAAATTATTCGGTTAAGAAAGTCTCTAAGGATTCATAGGTTAGTGATCCGAAATCACTTTCCTTATCCTATGCTTTCTTTTATTAATCTTTTGGTTTAGCCTTTAACTTATTTAGTTTAGATGACTTGCGTGTGGAGACACTTACCTTCCCATTCTTGGCTTTCTTTAAAGGAAATGACCTTGAACTAGCAGTTTATAAGAGTAGACACTACTCGTAAACTATAGGATGTATGGTGAGATTGATATCAAATCATTCTCGTCATCTTTGGATTAATTTTGTTTTGTCTCTCGTTCAACACAAGTGACTGCAGTGACATCAATGTCACTTAAGTTTGTAGGCTCAAGAGGAACATCCTCTTCCGAAGAATTAATTTGCATTCTCGATTATTGTGTTCAACGTTCTTGTTACTTTTCCACTTTTACGAAGTCATCATCAGTCAATTTATCATGTTTAGCAGTTTAGATACCACGAGATAATATGCAGTGGTAGAAAATAAATCATGACAGAAATATAAACAAAATCATACACTACAACAAATAATGATTTTAGGAATTATAAACGTGATGTCATGCATGCAGTTTATCCTACCATTCCAAGGATTTAACCTCACATCATACTGGTGCCGCATGGTCGGTACCAGCACAATGACGGTTAAATTGAGACAATCTCTCTCAACAATTAAACAATTAAGAATCAAACAACTCCATTTAATTGTTGATTACCTTCCTTTTTCAGCCAAGATATTTCCAAAAATATCCTTGTGAGTGGGACCTACTATTTCAGATCTCAAAGTACGCCCCGAGTATGCCGCCACAGGGTCGGTCAGTGACTCGATGAGTACCCAAAATCCTATCCTTTCGGAGACCAAGCTTTGAATTTTGATAGGGGTGAAGGCCATCCGCAGGGGGCCGTAATCCAAGTGGCTCGAGGCGTCACCCTTCTCTCACGTGCTTGTGTCAACAGTAGAGACCGTGGGGTCGGTTGTCACCTTCCCCGCTCCCACTCGTTATTTTGAAAAATAGGCAGTCTTCTTTGGATTTTCAGAATTTCTTAATCATCCGAAAAACAATAAATCATGAATATTTAAATTAATCCTCCCACATGTTCATCGGTTCCAAATACCGTCTAACTAGTGTCACTTATTCACGACTTTCCAATTTCTTGGATTTTTAAATTCTTTGTGTAGTCACTACACAATTAAAATTCACCAAGAATTTTAAAACCCTAATACATTAGGACTTTATGGATTTTTCTAATTAATCCAAAAAATAATAAATCTCAAAATTAAAAGCTCCCACTAGTTTATCGGTTCCAAATACCGTCTAACTAGCGACACATTATTCATGATTTTCAAATTTTTTGAATATTTAGAAAATCTCTTGTGTAGACACTACACAACAAAAATTCATCAATGAATTTTATAGTCCTAATATTTCACGATAAAAGTTCTCGGATTGTAGAATTTTTCGAATAAATAGAACAACAATAAATCAAGAAAAGTAGCCACCAACTTATCGGTTTTAAACCCTGTCTGAGCTTTAACCTAGTTCACCGAATGGTGTCGGGATCGGCTAGGCCGACCCGTCCTCTTTGTTGGTTCATGTACGACTGTTGGATGAATCGGTCTAAGGTTTCCCCATTGAGCCTCAGCTCGCCGGATAGCTTGACCTTGCCGAAGCCCCGACGCTAACGTCGCACTTGGATGGACAAGTCGAGTCGAGCCGAAGCCCTGTTGACCGCCCAAACCAATTTTCGAACCTTTTGCTCAGTTGGTGTCCCACTTTTCCGGATTTTCCAATTTTTTCAATTAGTAAAATTCTTTTATGTAGTTACTACATAATCAAAAAATCACGAATGATTTTTAGATCCCAAAATAAATTTACCGAGTAAATTTTCTTTTATCATGTGAGTTTTATATCCCGATAAAATTCTATTCGTTTTAATTAATTTAAACGATTACCAAAATTAATCTAAATTAATTACGTCTCATACATGCCTATTTAATATCACGATTAATTATCTACATGTATGTATATGCTAGGACTGGAATTCATGAATATGATGCATGTCAAGGCATGGTTATATCACATAAATAATCATACAAGAAAATAAATGTGAAAAATAAACCACTGAGATGGACACCCGTATCTAATCTACTACAAAAAAAACCCTAAATCAAATTTAATGGATTTACTAATTTCTAATTAAAAGAAATCTGCAGCTGATCCGTATATTAATTTTCTTGGCGAAATCTTCACCAATATCCTTATATGATCATCTTGTGATTTAATAAGATTTCTCAATCACGGAATTATATGAGAAACGCAGATTAAATCGGTCCAGTCCTATATGACTCTCATCATATATAAATGCCCCACTTAGACAACCAATGTCGACGGTCCAGATAGGACGGTCAAACCATAAAGTGTTCTGGGCGCATTAATGGTGGTTTAATCAATAGACCCCATACTTTGATTAACTTCACCATGGACTAACATTTCAAGTGCATCACCATAAACTTAATCCTCATGTGTGACACACACTAAGTTATATGGCTACATATGATACGACTTAGGGTTTTCAGTAGTGTATTACTTACAAGCACGAAGCAAGTAATAAGATGAGAATAAATCTGTCATTTATTAATTCTAAAAACAATTACATAGATTGTCTTTCGGGGCTACTTGCAACACTTTCTCTCCAGACAGATATAATCTGCTGCTCTGGCATCCCCTTTATCAGATAAAGGACTCCCCAAACCTTGTTTTTCTAACAAGGCACACTTATTGATTTTCCACAGACTAAAACTGTTTCTTCCTGTAAATTTATCGATTTTTACTTTAACTACAGACATCTTTCTTTCCAAGGAACTGAACTTTTATCACAGAATCTAGCACCGGTGAAGGTTTTGATGAAGATAAACTCCGTTCATACAGATGATTCCGAAAAACCTACGCTCTGATTCCAATTTGTTATAACAGGATAGGGAATCCAGATGCAAGATAGGTAATTTAACAGAAGCAATCTAACAGTAATAACCAATAGAAAATCAGAAACAAGAAGAACATAGGATTTAACGTGGTTTCCGGTGTTGTGCTGAATACTTCATGGACAGAAAAGAGATGATTTATTATGCACTAAATTTTAGGCGGATTATACACTTTACAATGATCAAAATAGTTGGTATTTATAGGCACATAAACCTAAATCCTTAACCGCCAAAGGATCTTTGTCGGATTTCCATAAATGCCCCAGATGTTGGGTCTTAGCTGACCCAACTCAGCTGATCAGTGCCTAGATGTAGAACTTACCTGCACCCAAAACCTCAGCAGACCTCAGCAGGTTTCTGACCCTAGATGACAATTCAGCAAACTCCACCAGTTGAATTTCACAGACTTGGATACACTTCATTCAGCTGACCATCACTCAGTTGACTTCAAAGATTAGTTTTACTAGATTAGAGATCAAGTCACTTTGCTGACATATAGGTTGGTTAGAACTGATTAGTAATCGTAATCGACATTTTTATTTGTAGGAAAATGTGTAGAAGTCGAGGAATTGTTGTTGTTTCTCCGTACTTTGGTTTTTGGATCAGTTATTCTGATTTTACAATGTAAGAGGGTGTTATTAATCGGGGTATTTGTGTTCCATTGTTAAAATGTGTATGGAATATGGTATGTATGTGAAATTTGCAGGTTTAGAATTGTTTTGGTAATAAAGGTGCAACATTTTAGTTGAATTGGTATTGGAAATCATAAAATGATTGAACATGTGAAAAATCACAAAAAAAAAGCCTTGGGCTTGCGCCTGACACCTTTTGGAAATAAAAAGGACGGTACTGGGAGTTCGGGCGTGCGCCCTGTCCTCTACGAGCGTGCACCCAGTATGCGTCCAGGCAAATTGAAGCCATAACTGAGACATCAGGTGATGCCTCAAGGCGTGTGCCTGACCCTCATTTTTTCAATTTTTGGTATTTTATGTGTACTAATGTGTTAATATTTCTGATTCTTCAACCTCTTATTAACTACGTCGTACTTAGCACTTATTATTGTTCCCACCCTCAGAAGATTGGTGGGTAGACAAGTTTATGATGATAGCAATGAATAAGGTGACGTATGAGCTTAGGTTGACGATTGAAGATCGTTCTTTCATTTATCATGCACATTTATTATTGCTTTGAAATTGTAAATGTTTAACGTCGAGATCTTCTAGACTTAGTTTCTATTTTAGTGTCATTCTTATATTTCCAAAGGTATTTGTAATAGGGGTAAACAATATCTACATTCTATTGTTGTGCTTTGGTTTTCCTTGTAAGTTAATTGGAACTTGTTGATCCGTTGTTATCTTTTGACAATGCCAAGTCATTCTTCTTCTTTATAGTGATTGAGATGTCACATGAGGTTACGTATATATATATATATATATATATATATATATATATATATATATATATATATTTTTTTTTTTTTTTTTTTTTGGATAAAAAAATATATGCGAGCCGGGCTTTATTTTTTGGATAAGAACTCGGTGTTCGGGAACGGGGCGTCAAAAGAAAGTTTGGGAAATGTTGTCATTACAGTCTCAAACCAAGCCACTGATAGAGGTAGAATTTCAACATATGTTGTATAAATTTTCTCAAATCTACACTACCGAGTTCTTGTTTTCTCCGCATTCTGCAAAGGCATTTAACTGCTAAATCCAGAAACTTTAGGTGCTGCATGCATAAAGAATCATTTAGCATTCAACACTTGAAGACTTGAGCAGCTGAACTTAACCATATACATCAAGATCAAAGTTCAACCAGAATCATTTGATTCAAACCACAACTCTTTTTTACAAAGTGTTTTGGACATTGAGGCACTGTTGAGTGTGGAGGACTGTTGAGCAGTTGAACTAGGACATCTAAGAAGGAGCTATGTTTGTTTTGTGCTGGAACCATTGAAGAGGCGATTCTACCCTTCAAGGATAGTGAAAAAACTTCGGAGAAGCAGCAAAGACAGACGTTAAGGAATTATTGTTCAGATTGTGAAGCTGTGAAGAATCATCGGAGGACAATCATGAAATCTATTGTATCTGGATGTTTGAACAATAGTGAATTCCTCCAACATCACAGGAGAAACGGAGACCACCTTAAACTTCCATAAATGAATTCTGTGTTTTTATTTTCCTGAACATTACTTTTCATTACTTAGTTATTATTTGCTTGCTTTCCAGGACAATGCACTGAACACAACACTGATGTGTAGCAAACACGTAAACCATCTAGTTTAAAGAACAACAGTTAAAAGGCTGTAGTATCTGCTGTAAAAAAAACACATCTGAGCTGAGTCAGTCAGTAGACTAACTTGTCAGCTAAGTTTTAAACTATTAAAAAATTTGTAAGAATCAAGTTTATTCACCCTCCTCTAAATATGATTCTTGCCTTTCAAAGGGACCTGCAAACAGGTGACATTGTTCAACCTAACACCATCCACCATATTAGCTAGAAGCCGGCTCTTCAACCTTGTTTGTAACAAATCACATTAGTCTAGCCTATACATCGATCACTTACCGGATCACAATACACTAGAAAGACTGACTTCTTATGCAAAATACGATCTACCATATCATACTCTATCGTCACGATCTACCATATCATTCTCATTCATCCTACACTTTCAAAGTTTATTCTTGACTTTACGACGTTGATATTCGGTTTTTCACATGATAGGAAGGATTCCGCACTAACTGCCGCCATTATTCACCTTGCATTAATAGCCCACTGCTACCCAAGCACCAGATCCCTTAACTTATTCATTACAATCCAGGATCTTAACCTTCTATGAGCCTATTTTCCTTAGTCTAAAATTACCGCTTTAGCATGATCTTAAGGAATTTCTTCATTAAAAATATAGTTTCCTAATGAGCACACCAACCACCTTTGTTACTCAACTATCAAGGGAAGGGAATTTTCTTACGACAGGCTCAAGAGACCATTTTCCAGAAATAAGAGACAATTTCTGGTAGCAAGTCCATAATCCATTGAAAAACATAACACTTCTGTGATACATCCATTACATTGGGTTTTAAGGGAGGATGTATCAAAGAGTTACTAAAGGAAAGGCAAGATAGTTGTGAAAACACACATGCCGGGTTTGAGAGGAGGGAAACATCCTTACACACGCTTGGGGGAGGAACTACAAAAGATAACACTTTTACTGAGTTTGGAAGCATTCAAAGATAAGAGAGAAATAACATATGTGCTTCAGTAAAGGACGACACCAAATTGATCTCTTAAAGAACCAAGTTTTTTAGGTTTTGATAAAATCTGTTAATATTGACAGCAAAGATTGCTTGAGTACATGAAATTGAAAAGCGGAAGGTTAAGGTATAGTGTACTAAAAGAACTTGGTATGTTAATGAAGAGTATAAAACCCTTACCACAAGGAAGTTGCTTGATTTGAAACTAAGAAGAGATGAATGCTACTGAACGCCATACAAAACATTCCTAGATTCGTTGGAGTTCTTCACACTAAAAAGGTTAGGTGGTTTGATTAACACATTAACAAGAGTCTATGCAATGGAAAATCAAGCAAAGAAGAGTTTCAAAGTTGGTTCAAGTTGAAAGATGGTGCATTGAATCAATGTGCTAAAGATGAGTACCAGAATTCAAAAAACAACTTCAAGGGATGATTCTCTTGAAGATACGGCATCTAGTAAATTAGGTGGTTTGAGAAAGAAATTAATGCCAGCATGAAAGGAAAGATAAGGGAAGAATTACATGAACATATAAAGAATAGGACCATAGCAAAAGATGTCAAATACTGAATTTGGAAACATTCAATACAAAGAGAAAAGAATGGTTAAACTTCAAAACGATTAGTATGAAACTTTAACTGTTGCTGATTGGATTTCCAAAAGAGGTTTATGAACTAAGAGAGTTTTCAATACGTATGAAAACTAGTAGATGATCATCTAACATCACGGGTTTGAAAAGAGTAAATTTCAGAACATAAGGGGGTAGATCAACTTGAGAAACCCAAAAGAAAGGATAGTAGTTTTTCATAGCAAATGTGTTGGATCCACACGCAGAGTGATTTAGAGAGGGGGTGAATGAATCACTGTGACTTTTTACAACTTATTTGTTAGACATATTTTGGTTTTAATGATGAGTCCCGGACTAGACATTATATGGCAAATGAAAAAAGATATCTAGAATGAATATATATGTTTACTAGAGTTTGATCCTTGTATAGGTTTGATCAAACAAGCACTGTAAAGAGGTCAGCTGACTAGTTCAATAGACCTATCTAGGCTAGGTGTTTAGTATAGTGTCTAGGACCTGCTGAAGACTGAAGGCTGAGGGTTCAAACTCAGTATTGAAGGCTAAAGGTTCAAACTCAGAAATGAAGACTTAAAATCCAAGGATTTGGGATCAGAATTTAGGTCATATAAACTAATCACATAAACCTTGTATTGAAGGTATATGTTCCATATAAGGACATGTGATGAATGGGACTTTGTTATGTTAAAAATGGTGTACAGTAACTTCACTAATAAAAGTTAGATGAGAAGCAGTCAGCTGAGTGTTCATTCAAGAACACAGCAGACCATAATTCAGCTGACCAAGTGTATACCTCAGCAGACACATAAACCAGACATCAACTGAGTATACATAAATTAGACTAATCAGTTTCAAGATTTGTTTTCCAAGATTAAATGGATAAGGATGAATATCAAGCATTGGATTAATCCTTTAATCAATGGTGGATATTAAAAGAACGTTTTAAGGAATTTAGAGCCAAATCAAATTGAAGATAAACCATTGGTTGACAGTCTATCTGTCAGAAGGACACTGACATACTGACACAGAGTACAATAGAGGGAATTTCAGGGAATAATCAACAAATCCAATAACGGTCAGATTTGAAATTCAAATTCAAGCACAAGATTTTCACCTATAAATAGAGGACCCCTGGAATCAGAATAACACACGAACTTACAAGAAATCAAGAACATTAAAACCTGATGAACTTAGCATACATATTGATCTACAAATTCTTCAATTGTTAGTGCATTCAAGTTTCATCTAGTATCTAAACTTGGAGGTTATAAGCTGATGATCTAATCATCCTGATCAAAAGCTTGCTGAAGCTGAATCACCTCCTTGATTCAATCCTTTCTTTTTCAAAAAACAACTGAAGACAGAGAAGCACTGCTTGCTGTCAAGAACTGTTGTTTTTGTAGTGGAGTTGGTGAAGAGGCAATCCTACCCTCCAAGGACCAGTGGAGTACTTTGGAGAAACAAGCTTACACATTTTTAGTATTCAGTTTGTGAAGCCATAGTTATTGGTCAAGGACAAAGAAATTAGGGACTTTTGTAACTGCAACCTCATAAGACTGTAGTGAATTTCATACAACATCATAGGAGAAGAGTGGACTGACATGATTACACCACTTGGAACCACTATAAAATTTGCCTTACTTTATTTACTGCATTTACTTTCTGTGTTTCATTTACTGCAAGTTTATACAAACCATTCTACATAACTTGCTAATGAATTCGCACACATCTCAATACTGAGTATCTAATACTTAGTATCATCTTTTAATAACAAGTAAAAAGGCATAATTAATATTCTGTTGCATCAGATTCAGCAGACCTTATAGTCAGTAGACTATAAGATCAGCTGATCTGTTAAACTCCCAAAAGTTTTAAGTGTTATGTTTATTCACCCTCCCCCCCCCCCCCCCCGTCTAAACATAACCAAAGCCTTTTCAAGGGACCAACAATTGGTATCGGAGCAGAGCTTCAGTTCTTAAGTGATTCTCACTTGTTGTTCTTAAGTGTTATGTTTATTCACCCCTCCCCCCCCCCCCCACCGTCTAAACATAACCAAAGCCTTTTCAAGGGACCAACAATTGGTATCGGAGCAGAGCTTCTGTTCTTAAGTGATTCTCACTTTTCTAGTTTCTGTTTTCTAAAGACTTTGCATAATGGATAACAACCAGTACACTAGACAGATGATATATAGCATGGAAATGTTTGATGAGTACAAACATCCTATGCATGCTTATCTATCTGCTACACATGATGAAATGATGGATGTTCATACTGATGGACCTCTACAAATCACTCATGGTAACTGTTGATGGAGTCAACACTAGGATACCAAAACCAAAGGAATATTGGGGTGCTGAGGACATAAAGAGAGAAAATAAGAACAAGATTGCTATTTATATCATTTACAGAACTTAGGATAGCAATATGTGCATGAAAGTGAAGGATTGCAAGACTGCCAAAGATTTGTGGGAGAAACTGCAACTAATCTGTAAAGGCGTTGATGCTATCAAAAAGAACAAAGTCACTGTGGCCAAATAGAAGTTTCAAGATTTCAAAAGGAAGTCCAATGAAACCATTGAGCAAATGGAATCAAGATTTCATGCTAATCTGGTTAAACTCACCCTCCTGAATGTGGAGTACACAAAAGAAGAAATCAACACAAGGATTCTGAAATCTTTACCTTCAAAATAATTCTTGAAGATGAAAGTCACTTCAATAGAAGAATCCAGGAGACTTCAAGCAGAGGATACTTTCAAATTATTCTCAGATCTAAAAAGCCTATGAATTCAGTGAAGATCTTATTGCAAGTGCTGAAAAGTAAGTGCCAAAAACAACAGCACTGGCTGCTACACACAAAGAAGAATCATCAAATGGTCATGATGATGAACTTGATGATATGTAGGAACAAATAGCATTGTTGACTAAAAGAATAAGGATGTTGAAAACTAGAAGAGAGTGTGCAAAGAACCTTGGGAAGAAATCAGCTGAGAAAAAGGAGGAACCTAAGAAGGATCTTGATTACCTATGTTTCAACAACAAGAAGCCTGGACACTTCAAACCTGATTGTCCTGAATTAAAACAGAAAAAGGATCCTGACTACTTGTGCTTCAACTGCAAAAATCCTGGTCATTTCAAGCCTGATTGTCCGGATCTGCGGAGACGAAGAAGTCAGCGAAGAAGGCCTACTAGGAAAGCAGTTGTTGCTGGTGATGAATCTAGTTATGAAGTGGAAACTGAAAAAGCACTATCTGGAAATGAATTAGATGACACTGCTCTTATGGCACACATGGAGGTACAGAGGAAGTATTTAACATTATATCTAATAACACTCCTACTGAAAGTGAATGTTCATCTACTGGTTGTTCCGATCCTAAAAATTCTGATATGGAACAACCTTTTGATGCTCTCCTTAATCAACTGAGGATAATACAATCTAGGTATGAGATTGTGAAGGAAGAAAGTGAAACACCCCAAGCTGAAATTCAATGATTGCATCCTGAATTAAGAATTATCAAAGGCAAGGAAATTGATTATGAACAGAATCGGTTAGAAGCTCACACGCCAAAGAAAGATCACCAATCAGGCACAATCAAGTTCGACAACTGCATTCAAATCCGGGAAGCCTTATGGTGATAAAACATGTCTTTGATTTGACACCCAACAACCTTTTAAGGATGAATCTAGTAAGGCTGTTGAACCTAGTGCCAGGATAGGTCCTGAGTTTGTAGCTGAACAAAATCCTACACCCAGAAGACTGCTGAGGTAGTTAAGCCTACTAAGAATGCTTCAAAGAAGAAAAATCTGAAATCTAAAAGGACAGTTGTACTTAACAACAAGGGTAAATCTATAGGTAGGTCTGGTGCACCTTCTAGACCTGCTTATAACAGATCTGATGCAAGATCTACTAAACCCCAAAAGGCTAATCCGAGATTAGCTAAGAACCAGAAATATCCCAAGAACAATAATGTCAAACCTAAGAATGTTAATCATTGAATGGATACTTATCTCAGGGGGGAAAGGCAGATTGTTCCCTGCTGATGAAGATTGGGATATTCCCGCCCTTGCTATTAGAAACAAGAAGTTTAACCATAATGCTAAGGCTAGACCTCAGAAGTGGAATCAGCCAAGGACTCAGAAGAGACCTCAACCGAAGACTCAACAAAGGCCTCAACAGAGACCACAATATAAGACAGTTCCTAACTGGCAACAACATTGTGGTTACATTGCTGCATCTAACAACAGAAATAACTTGGCACAACAATATGTACCAAAAGGGCATAAACCATATATGAATGCTACACAATCCTACAAAAAAATTTTTGGGAATGTAGCATACATATATGAACAAAAGTGCAACACCTTTTAAAGGAGACCTTAAGGTAATATTACTAGGGTTGTGCTTACCACTGACCACCATGGACCCAAACATATTTGGGTACCTATAACACATTAAATTTGCTTTGTAGGGTGTCTCGTATTTTGACAGTGGATGTTCCAGACACATGACAAAAAGCGAGCACTGTTTGGTGGATTTTGTTTCCATGGATGGACCAAAAGTCAATTTTGGAGACAAGGAAAATCCTGGATACCCAAGAGGATATGGCATACTAGTGAAGAATGGTCTTACAATCAAGAATGTTGCTTATGTTGAAGGGCCGGACTACAACCTAATGAGAACAAGTCAGTTTTGTGACATGGGTTACAGAGTAACTCTTGACAAAGATCACTGCATTGTATTAAGTGAGATGGCACATCAAGTAGTACTAGCTGGAAGAAACAACAAAAAAATATTTACATTGTAGACTGGACCACTGCAGTACCAGAAACATGCCTCATTGTACATAGAAAATCAGAACTCAACTGGCTGTGGCATAAGAAGTTAAATCTTCTAAACTTTGATGATATCAATCAGTTAGTGAAAAAGAAGCCGGTGGTTGGTCTGCCTGAAATCACATACATGAAGAATGGTATATGTGATACTTGTCAACAAGGGAAGTAGACAAAAGCAAGTTTCAAGACTAAGACCCTACAATCTACTAAGAGAGCTGTGGAGCTGATGCATATGGATCTTTTGGACTAGTTATACAAATAGGTATAACTGGAAAGAAGTATACTCTGGTAGTTGTGGATGATTATTCAAGATATACTTGGGTAATCTTCATGAACAAGAAAAGTGAAACACTACAAAAGATGCGTGAACTTTTGAAGAGGTTACAAAATGAGAAAAGTGTTACAGTAGTAAAGATGAGATCAGAAAAGGGTAGTGAATTCCTAAACAAAGTCATCAAAGATTACTGGTAACAGAATGGTGTGCTACATCAACTAGCAGACACTGGAACCCCTCAGCAGAATGGGGTTGCTGAAAGAAGAAACAAGACTTTGAATGAAGCAGGCATGACAATGATCAGTGAAGCAAAGTTACCATAAAAGTATTGGGCTGAAGCCATCAATAGAGCCTGTTATACACAAAACTAAACTTCTATAAACAGAAAGTTTGACAAGACACCTTATGAAGTTTGGAATGGAAGAAAGCTTAATATATCTAACTTTCATCCATTTGGGAGTAAATTCTTTATCTTTAAAACTATCTATTACGCAAGTCGTACCCTTCACAGTGCCCAGAAGAATTATGCAACAACAGAGAAGGAACTCTTTGTTGTTATCTTTGCATTTGACAAGTTTCGACCAGATCTGATAGGATCTAAAGTCACTGTATTCACTGACCATGCATCTCTGAAATACCTTCTAACCAAGTAAGACTCCTAGCTGAGATTGTTAAGATGGATTCTACTTTTACAAGAGTTTGATGTCAGGATTAAAGATAAAAAGGGATCTGAGAACCAGGTGGCTGATCACTTGTCAAGATTAAATTTGCTGGAAGAAGAGCAACCGACTAAAATAAGGGAGAATTTTCCAGATGAACAACTTTTTGCTGTCTCAATGGTAGCTCAATTTGAATCTCAGTCCGACATAATACATCAAGAGTGGGCCATGTATACCCTTGGTTTGCTAACATTGTAAATTATCTAGTAGGAAGGTACCTAACACCGGAATTCACGAATGTGGATAAGAAGAAGTTCTTTACTGGTCTGCAACATTATCACTGGGATGATCCTTACCTATACAAGCTGTGTCCTGATACCATTCTTAGAAGATACGTCCATGATGATGAGATCCCAAGTATTTTGAGCCTATGTCATTCATGAGAAGCTGGAGGTCAATATGGGCAAGACAAGACAGCCGCAAAGGTACTGCAGTGTGGATTCTATCGGCCGACAACTCATAAATCTACTTACGAGTTTACAAGAGCCTGTAATTCCGGTCAAATGACTGCTATATTTCCAAGCGGAATGAGATGCCACTACAGAGTATCTTAGAAGTGAAGTTATTCGATGTATGGGGAATTGATTTTGTTGGGCCTTTCACATCATCAGAATCAAATCGTTACATCCTGGTAGCAGTCGATTATTTTTCCAAATGGGTGGAAGCAATAGCTTCATCCACTAATAATGGCAGGGTTGTCCTGAGGTTTCTTAAGAAGAACATTTTGACGAGGTTTTGAGTACCAAGAGCCATAATTAGTGAGAGAGGGAGTCATTTTTTAAATAGGTTGTCTGAGAAATTCATGTTGAGATATGGGTTAGATATAAGATTGCAGTAGCATATGACCCTCAGACAAGTGGACAATTGGGATCACGAACAGAGAGATGAAGAGGATCTTAAAAAAGTCTATGAATCCGACGAGGAAAGTGATCGCGTGCAAAGCACTTACTAGCAATAGGACTAGGTCTATCGTAGTAGAGTACTGGCGAGTCAAGGTCGATCCCACAATAATGGTCTACGACCAACTATAATATAGACAGTAGTAAATTTGGTTCCTCAAACTACCAAGGTTACGCTAGTTCACACAAAGCAAAACGAGTTTCTAATGCATTAGGTCAATTATGAGCAATTAGTTATTCCCCCCACACATGCAATAGTCCTCCCCATTGATGAATTTATTCATTGTTCAGCTACGGGTACAACTCCTAAACCTATCTACTTTGCCAATGGTAGTAGACAATCTATACACAAGCTACCCTCCTTAATTGGTCCGTAATAGCCCATATGCATAAAGAACTAAAGTTGTCGATATTGAGCGCTAACTCATACCGCAAGCCCACCTAGACAACTGTCGACATTTATCAGCACGTTCCTAGGGTCCATTCAAGATAATGTCCAAACATAGAACTTCACTATTCGTATTTCATGCTAGTTTACGATGACATGCAAATAGTTGATCAGGCTATTAACATGTAAATTAAATCTATCGATCAACCTAGCTGGCGCCGATTATCATGAATTTGTAATTTACAAGGTATTCAGATCTAGCGATATAGACCGTCTTAGATCTGAAGAACGCAACTACTATTCCATGATTTCTTCACCAACGAATCAGATCTATAACACATGGGGTAAAATAAACTAACTTCTACATAATTAAATTAAATAAGCAATTAAAACTTGCTAGTCGAATAGAACAACGATATATCTGCATCTTGGAGAAGACAGAAAATCATACCCTCGAAGATGAGCGTAGATCTCCCTCGGATCTCTCCCTAGGTGGCGACTCCGTCGTCCCTCCGACCAGAACTCAAAAAATAAATAAAATAAAGAACAAATAACTTTTATTGCATAATTTTCCCTGAATAATCTGGGTACATTGTGTTCTGAGGCGAAGCCTCTTATTTATAGATAACTAAACCGACTTAGAAACACCTAGTTATACCCCTCATCCAAGAAAGCGCGTTTCGGAAGGATCTCGAGCCTCGGTAATTCGGTGGCCCTCCTCGGTAAACCAGGGGTATTTTTGTCCTTTTTCTTTAGCCGACTTAACTTGGAAGGTTCTGGAATACCCTAGGCCCATTCCTTTCATTCAGTCCACTCCAGATTCGTCCATGATGCTCAGCCCAATTTTCTTATCCTGAAAATAATCAAATAATGCACAAAATAATATCGAAATAGGGAAAATAAACGCTAAGTGCAGATTTCTTGACTCACAAACCCGACATATGCTATTCAACTCAAATGGTTCATATTTACAGGTCGAAACAACTATTTTTAGCTCATAATGGATAGAATGTTGATGCCGTAGGATAGACTATTTTAACCGTCATCAACTACCCCCCACTAGCCTTTTCTCATTTGCGAGCAGAGTATCAAGGCAGAATGTACCTCCAAGAACAATCCCCGTGAACTACCACACATTCAATCAAGATGTCTGGCAGAAACATACATTAAGCCACAATCCATATGCTTCCCATTAATCACTACCTATCTTGCATCAATGTGTCGTGTGATGAATCAATCGTGATAGTGCGTTCGTGAGGAGAATCAAGTTGTATTAACCACACAATCTTAAATTACCTGCGCATACACTCGCTCATCTTGCCTTCAGACTTACACAACATGGTACCTTAATCGGGTCGGGCAGACTCGGGGACTGAGCATCGCTCTTAAGTCCTCGTTTGTTTCTTTTTTTGTGTGGGTCGTGCCCTTTTTACACGAGTTCGCTTCCCTCACTGCCTTTATTGCATATCTATTTTTCATTTTTTTTTCTTTTTCTGCAATAGCCATGCCTTTTATGCTCCATCAGCTTTGCTTGGCAGATTTCCTCACTTTTTTCTATTTCTCTCACAAGTCCATTTGTCCCGGTTACCTCTCGTCATCCAAGTTGCTCCCTTGTCTTACAAAAATTTGTTAAAGTATATAGACAGACATATAATGATTCCTGGTTAAAACAACTCATCATCTAATCTTAAACACTTCTCACTCAGATTATGTGCCAAAATATTGATTGCAATGATAGAATAATAATTAATAAGTTACTACTTTACGCAACATAACATATGCTCATTCTTCCATACTAAATTTAATATTCTATAGCTCACTTCAAATCGAACTTGGGCTAATTTTCTACCGATACCTTACTTGAAAACGTGCAATAAGCAAGCTAAAAATGGTGATTTATTTTTCAAAATTATTCCCTTTTTCGACTATTCAGCTAAGACACCTACCCCCCACTTATTATAGACATTGTCCCCAATGACAATAATGAAAGAAGAAGGTACTTAGCTCTGGAATTGACCAGCTGAGTCAAATCGAATACCGGAGCAGAATCATTAGCTCCTAGGTAATTCCTCTTCCAAGTTCCTACCTGCGGTCCAAAATACTTCCAAAAACGGTGAGTAACATACGAAGGGCAATAAGAAAATAAGGTGGCGTTAATTGTGCATACCGGAGGAATGCGCAATAATAGTTTATGCCACTTTATTCTTTTATCGTCTTAATCAAGACACGAAGACTTTTATGAGGGTATCACATGAGAATCGTGAAGGAAAAAAAATACATATGTCTCTCGTCAGGAGACTGAAGATATATGTAATGAAAAAAAATTTGCGATTGTCATGCTACTTTATTGACTCAAAATAAAATGAACAAAAGCAATAAATAAGTGTTTAGAAATAGTTCTGAATTTATAGTCGCTAGCTCGACTGTACTAATAGCGCTCCTTCATTAATATTCTGGCTCTGTCAACGTACAGACTTCCACCTCAGGGTTATACTGGTGCTCTAGGTAATGTTTCAGCCTGAGGCCGTTTACTGTGAAAGTCTGCCTAGAGTATTCATGTCTAACTTCACATGCACATGAATTGAAGACTTTTGTGACTACATGTGGTGCATACCATCTAGACTTCAACTTCCCAGGAAAAAGACGAAGACGCGAATTGTACACCAGCACTTTATCTCCAACATGAAATGTGCAGTTCAGAATCTTCTTATCATGCAGACGCTTCGTTCTCTCCTTGTAAATCTTTGCATTCGCATACGCTTGAAGTCTAAACTCGTCTAATCTATTCAATTCTAGCATCTGCTTTTCATCGGCTAAATTCTCATCCATGTTTAGAAACCTCGTAGCCCACAACGCTCGATGCTCGAGTTCTACAGGTAAATGACATGCTTTTCCAAACACTATCATATATGGTGACATCCCAATCATGGTCCTATAAGCTATTCTGTAAGCCCACAGAGCGTCAACTAATTTCAAAGACAAATCCTTTCTTGTGGGATTCACAGTCTTCTCTAAGATCCTCTTAATCTCTCTGTTTGTGACTTCCACCTGTCTACTCGTCTGGGGGTGATATGCTGCTGCAATCTTATGTCTAACCCTATATCTCAACATCAAATTTTCAAACAACCTATTACAGAAATGACTCCCTCCGTCACTAATTATACCTCTGGGCTCTCCAAACCTCATAAAAATATTTTTCTTAAGAAACCTCAGGACAACACTAGCTTCGTTAGTAGGTGAGGCAACTGCCTCCTCCCATTTGGAAACATAATCAACTGCTACCAGAATGTAACGGTTTGATTCCGACGATGTGAAAGGCCCAACAAAATCAATTCCCCACACATCGAATAACTTCACTTCTAAGATACTCTGCAGTGGCATCTCATTCCACTTAGAAATATTACTGGTCATTTGACAAGAATGACAGGCTCTTGTAAACTCGTAAGCAGATTTATGAATTTTTGGCCAATAGAATCCACACTGCAGTACCTTTGCTGCTGTCTTGTCTGGCCCATAATGACCTCCAGCTTCTCTAGAATGAAACATGTGAAAAATACTTGGAATCTCATAATCATGGACGCATCTCCTAAGAAAGGCATCAGGGCACAATTTGTATAGGTAGGGATCGTCCCAATGATCATGCTTATGATACGTGAAAAACTTCTTCTTATCTGCATTATTGAATACTGGTGGTAGGTATCTTCCTGCTAGATAATTAACAATATTGGCAAACCGAGGGTATACCTTGCCCACTCTTGATGTATGTTGTTGGGACTGAGATTCAACTCGAGCTACCACTGAGATGGAAAAAGGTTTTTCATCAGGAAAGCTCTCTCTGATCTCAGTGGGTTGCTCTTCTTCCAGCAAAGTTAATCTCGACACGTGATCAGCCACCTGGTTCTCAGATCCCTTTTTATCTTTAATCTCAACATCAAACTCTTGTAAGAGTAGAATCCATCTAAAAAATCTCGGCTTGGAGTCTTGCTTGGTTAAATGGTATTTCAAAGCTGTGCGGTCAGTGAACACAGTGACTTTCGATCCTATCAGATAAGGTCGAAACTTGTCAAATGCAAAGATGACAGCTAAGAATTGCTTCTCTGTAGTCGTATAATTCCTCTGGGCACTATTAAGGGTATGACTGGCGTAATAGATAGGCTTAAAGATTATATCCTCTCTTTGTCCCAGGGCTGCTCCATCTGCCGTGTTTCTTGCATCACACATAAGCTCAAAAGGTTTGTTCCAATTTGGGGCTACCAGAATTGGGGCGGTTATAAGCATTTGCTTTAATGTTTTGAATGCTTTCTTGCACTCTTCTACAAATACGACAGGTACATCCTTTGCAAGCAATTCTGTCAAAGGTCTAGAAACTTTAGATAAGTCCTTAATAAACCTCCTATAAAATCGTGTGTGGCCAAGAAAGGCGCGCAATGTCTTTAAGTTCGTTGGAGGGGGTAACTTCTCTATTACCTCTATCTTTTCCCTATCAACTTCCATTTATTTCTTTGAAATCCTATGACCCAACACTATTCCTTCTGTAACCATGAAATGACATTTTTACCAGTTAAGTACAAGGTTGGTCTCTTCACATCTTTTTAGCACTTTACTCAAATTGTCCAAGCATTTATTAAAGCTATTTCCAAATATAGAGAAATCATCCATGAAAATCTCTAGAAAATCGTCCACCATGTCTGCAAATAATGACATCATGCACCTCTGGAATGTTGCTGGTGCATTACATAACCCAAAAGGTATGCGATTGTATGCGAAAGTACCATAGGGACTTGTGAAAGTGGTCCTTTCTCAGTCCTCGGGTGCAATGTGTATTTGATAATAACCGGAATATCCATCTAAGAAACAATAAAATGCATGACCGATTAATCTTTCTAACATCTGATCAATGAATGTTAGGGGAAAATGATCTTTACGAGTTGCATCTTTCAGTTTCCTGAAGTCAATGCAAACTCGATGTCTAGTAATTAGTCTCACAAGGATCAACTCATCAAACACATTAGGTTGGACAGTGAATCCTCCTTTCTTAGGCACCAGATGAATCGGGCTTACCCATTAACTGTCTGCAGTTGGGAAAATGATTCCCATTTCCAACATCTTTATGATCTCTTCCTTAACAACATCCTTTAGTTGTGGCATCAAACTCCGTTGAGGTTGAGCTACTACTTTCTTTTCAGGGTCCACAGAGATCTTATGCATGCACACCTATGGGCTTATTCCACTTATATCTGCAATCGTCGACCCAAACGCTCCCTTGTGCTCTCTTAGTACTCTTAAAAGTTTCTCCTCCTCCAAAGGTGATAATGAGATGAAATTATAAGGGGGAGAGTATCATCTTGTAAGTATACGTACTTCAGGTGAGAAGGCAAATGTTTCAACGTTAAGTTCCTGGGTGGCTCTTCTAATGATGATCTTAACAGCTTACCAGTCAATTGTAAGTCAAAGAACTTATGCCACGAAGGTCTATGAATGGTTCCTCCTAAATCCACAGAAGATATAGGTTCTACTTCTCACACTTGACCTTTGCTACACACAGGTAAGGTTTCCTCATAACTTTCCTCATCCTTCAGGAGCAAAGTCTCTGCTACTTCAGGGTCTAGTGCCACCGGCCTATATAATTCGAAAACAAGTTCGTCTATGGCATCTAGCATGTAGCATGCTTCTCCTTCATCTTTAGCATATCTCATCGAATTCATCACATTGAATACTACTTTATCCTCATTGTCTCTCAAAATCAGCTCACCCTTATGAACATCTATCAATGTTTTACTCGTAGCTAGGAAAGGTCTTCCTAATAGCAATGGAACATCGTGATTAGCTTACATGTCTAGCACCACAAAGTCTACAGGGAATACAAACTTATCAACTTTCATCAAAACATCCTCCACCACTCCACATGGTTGCTTCATTGACCTATCTGCTAATTGAAGGGTTATAGATGTTTCATTCAACTCTTTCATGCCTAACTTATGACAGATGGAGAGTGGCAGTAGATTGACACTGGCTCTGAGATCACACAATGCTTTGTTTAGGCATACTCCTCCAATTGTGCATGGTATGAGGAAGCTCCCAGGATCTTTACACTTAGGAGGCAGTTTACATTGCAAAACTACTGAGCATTCCTCGTTAAGGCATATAGTCTCAAGGTCTAACAATTTCCTTTTGGTAGAGATGGCTTCTTTCAAGAATTTCACATACTCTGGCATTCCGGCCAGAGTTTCTACCAAAGGTATATTCACTTGCAACTTTTTAAACATCTCTATAAACTTCTTATAAGGCACATCATCATTTTCGGCTTATATTTCCTAGGGGATAGAGTAAAGTAGTAGGATTAATAGTTACAGTTCGTGAAGACTTACCTACTAACTACTGCTGCACTGCTTACTTGTCTGCTGAATTTTAAGACTCCCGGTTTACCAGAGTAGTGTCCCGGTTTACCGGCCCTCTTTTCTCCAGTTACTCTCCTGCGTTACTCTCATCGACTCTTTACGATTCTTCCCGGGCGGTTGGTATAACTGGTCCAGGTAGTTCCTTTCTGCTTCTAGTCATAATTGCAAGCAGTTCCTTTCTTCTTCTAGTCATAATTGCATTCACGTCCTTCGGATTCTTCTCAGTATAACTTGGCAATCCTCCTGGAGGATGGGCTGACATTTGTTCTGCAATCTGCCCCACTTGGTGCGATAGATTCTACACCAATGCTTCTTGATTGGTCAATCTTGTATCATTCTTCTGACAATATGTGGTGAAGTTTGTATTCAGTTTAGTAATGGATTTCGTAAGTTTATTGACCGTATCGGTCACAATTGAGCTCATTTTATCCATGGCTACTTCCCAACCACCGGACTTGCTGAATTGAGGCATGAATCCACCAGTTTGTCTCGGTCTCTCTCCACTGTTAGAATCACTTTTTCCAAAACCCCCAGTACGGTCACTCAGTCTTAAACCAGGGTGGTCATGAGAACCTGGGCAATATCTGCCCCTATAAGGATTTCATTGCCTCCCTATATAGTTCACGTCCTCAGTGTTGGTTGCTTCTATATATTGAACATTCTCAACCTTGGCAATGCGATCTTGCATGCCATCTATCTTTTCATTCATCGCCATTAGCTGGTATAAGATCTTTCGAGAAGTATCTTCTCCAAATACGCCTTCAGCTACTTTGGCCGTTTCAATTTGATGCGTTCCCCGTTGACTTGTGAGTGCTATTTGCTCCAACTTTTCTTCAGCTTCCTCAGGTTATAGCAACGCAAATCATCCGTTGCTTGATGCATCAACTCTCATTTGCTCACTTGGCCGTAATCCGTGATAGAAACTATGCATCCGTACGGGCAAAGTGATATCATGGTGAGGGCATCTCCTCTGTGCTTCCTTAAATCTTTCCCAAGCTTCATCAAAGGTTACAGTGGGTTTCTGCTTGAAATACATAATGTCTTGTCTCATCTGTATTGACTTCCAGGTAGGCAATACTTGTTCATAAACTTTTGCAACAAAACGGTCCAAGTTTTGATTTGTCCCGGTGCTAGAGACAATAACCATATCTTTGCTTTGTCCTTCAGAGTGAATGGAAATAATTTCAGAATGTTGTCTTCAGGTACCCCTGCTGGCTTGACCGTGCTGAATATCTCTAGAAAGTTGGTGACGTGTACACTAGGATCTTCGTTTGGTACTCTATGAAAGGTAGTGTAATTAGTCACCATCTGTATCACATGCAGTTTTAGGTAAAATACTTCAGCTGCATCCTCAGGCTGAACAATTGCTGGTACGAATTGCTCAATCGTCGGCATTGCATAACTCAGTAGAGTTCTCCTATCTTCTTGTACCATAACTCCTGCTCCATTTTGTCCATTCTGTCTGTTCTGTGCCATGTCGATTTCTGTATCCTCCAAAGGTGGAATCTCTTCTTCCTTTTCACTGTGATCTACTTCGTTCGAAATCACATCGTCCTCCAGCCTAACAGATTTCTCTCGAGTTTCCTTTCTCTTTTGCCTAGCAAACGTTTAAATCTCAGGTATGAATCTCTCAAGTTTGGCTGTTGAACTTCGTGTGCGTACTAGAAGACTCCAAAGGGAAAATAAAAAGGTTAGTGACTTGCCTCGGTGGCTGTTACACACACATGGCTGACTCAAAAATACAGACTCTGACTACTGACTTGACGTTAAATTAACAGAAATGATTCTGCCAAAATTTAGACCCTCAGTTTACCTCGGTAGACCCTCGGTAAACCGGACGCTATTTTTTCCCAGATTTCAACAGAACCGACTCTGTACGACTGTAGTACTAATAGACTATAAAACAGACTCAAATATATTAAAAAAATCAATCTTCAATAAAAAGTATTCTTGACACGAGTCCCCGGCAACGGCGCCAGAAAATCTTTATTGCATGCAAAGCACTTACTAGCAATAGGACTAGGTCTATCGTAGTAGAGTACTGGCGAGTCCAGGTCGATCCCATAGAGACTCGTAAGAATGTCTAATTATCAAGATTGAGCTTGTCACAATAATGGTCTACCACCAACTATAATATAGACGGTAGTAAATTTGGTTCCTCAAACTAACAAGGTTACGCTAGTTCACACAAAGCAAAACGATTTTCTAATGTATTCGTTAAATTATGAGCAATTAGTTATTCCCCCTACACATGCAACAGCCCTCCCCCTTAATGAATTTATTCACTGATCAGCTACGGGTACAACTCCTAACCCTATCTACTCCGACAATGGTAGTAGACAATCTATATGCAAGCTACCCTCCTTAATTGGTCCGTAATAGCCCATACGTATAAAGAACTAGAGCTGTCGATATTGAGCGCTAACTCATACCGCAACCTGCCTAGACAACTGTCGACATTGATCAGCACGTTCCTAGGGTCCATTCAAGATATTGTCCAAACATATCACTTCAGTATTCATATTTCATGCTAGTTTACGAAGACATGCAAATAGTTGATCAGCTACTAACATGTAAATTAAATCTATCGATCAACGTAGCTGGCACCGATTATCATGAATTAGTAATTTACTAGTTATTCAGATCTAGCGATATAGACCGTCACGGATCTGAAGAACGCAAATACTATTCCATGATTTCTTCACCAACAAATCAGATCTATAACACATAGGGTAAAAAAACTAACTTCTACATAATTAAATGAAATAAGCAATTAAAACATGCTAGTCGATAGAACAACGATAGATCTACACCTTGGAAAAAATAGAAAATCATACCCTCGAAGATGAGCATAGATCTCCCTCGGATCTCTCCTAAGCGGCGACTCTGTCGTCTTTCCGACCAGAACTCATAAAATAAATAAATAAAGAACAAAGAACTCTTATTGCATAATTTGCCTTGAATAATTTGAGTACATTGTGTTCTGAGGCGAAGCCTCTTATTTATAGCTAACTAAACCAACTTAGAAACACCTAGTTCTACCACTCATCCAAAAAACAAGTTTCGGAAGGATCTCGAGCCTCGGTAAGTCGGCGGCCCTCCTTGGTAAACTGGGGGTATTTTTGTCCTTTTTCTTCAGCCGACTTAACTTGGAAGGTTCTGGAATACCCTAGGCCCATTCCTTTCGTTCAGTCCACTCCAGATTCGTCCATGATGATCAGCCCAATATTTCGTATCCTGAAAATAATCAAATAATGCACGAAATAATATCGAAACAGGTAAAATAAATGCTAAGTGCAGATTTCTCGACTCACGAACCCGACATAAGCTATTCAAGTGAAATGGTTCATATTTATAGGTCGAAACAACTATTTTTTGCTCATAATGGATAAAATGTTGTGCCGTAGGATAGACTATTTTAACCGCCATCAGAAAGATTGGTCTTCGAAATTAGATGATGCTCTCTGGGCATATAGAACCGCTTATAGGACCATATTTGGGATGTCACCATATATGATAGTCTTTGGAAAAGTGTGTCATTTACCGGTAGAACTCGAGCACCGAGCACTGTTGGCTACCAGGTTTCTCAACATGGATGAAAGTTTAGCCGGTCAGAAGAGATTTTTAAAATTGAATAAATTGGAGGAGTTTAGATTTCAAGCGTATGAAAATGCAAAGATTTACAAGGAAAGAACGAAGCGCCTACACGATAAAAGGATTCTGAACCGCACATTTCAAGTTGGAGATAAGGTGCTGGTATATAATTCGCGTCTTCTTATTTTTCCTGGGAAGTTGAAGTCTAAATGGTATGGACCACATATAGTCACAAAAGTTTACAATTCAAGTGCATGTTAAGTTAGAAATGAATACTCTGGGAAGGCTTTCATAGTAAACGGCCACAGGCTGAAGTATTACCTAGAGCACAAGTATAACCCTGAGTTGGAAGTCTTTATGTTGACAGATCCAAAGTACGAATAAAGGAGCCCTATTAGTACAGTCGAGCTGGCGACTATAAACGCAGAACTATTTCTAAAACCTAATTTATTGCTTTTGTTTATTTAAATTATTTTGAGTCAATAAAGTAGCATGACAATCAGAAGATTTTTTTCATCACATATATCTTCGATCGTCTGACTAGAAATATATGTGGTTTTTTCCTTCACTATTCTCATGTGATACCCTCGTAAAAGTTTTCACGTCTTGCTTAGGTCAATAAAGAATAATGTGGCTTAAACAGTTTTTGCACATTCCTCCGGTATGCACGATTACCGCCACCTTATTTTCTTATTGCCCTTCGTATGTTACTCACAATTTTCAGAAGTATTTTGGAATACATGTAACACCTTGGAAGATGGATGACCTAGGAGCTAATGATTCTGCTCCAGGATTCACTTTGACTCAGCCGACCAAATCCAGAGCTAAGTACCTTTTCTTTTCTTTATTATTAGTCATTGGGGACAATGTGTATAATAGGTGGGGGGTAGGCGGTCTTAGCCGGATAATCGATAAAGGTAATACTTTTGAAAAAATTAACACTATTTTGGCTTGCTTATTGCATGTTTCCGAGTAAGGAATCTGTAGAAAAAGAGCCCAAGTTTGACTTAAAGTTAGCTATAGCATATTCAATTTTGTATGCAAAAATGAGCATATATTATGCTGCATGAAGTAGTAACTTATTAATTGTTATTCTATCTTTCCACTCAATTGTTTGAGCACATAATCTGAGTGAGAAGTGTTTAAGATTAGATGATAAATTGTTTAACAGGGAATAATTATTTGTCTGTCTATATACTTTAACAAATTCTTGTAGAAAAAGGGAAGCAACTTGAATACCAAAAGAGGTAACCGGGACAAAATGGGCTTGTGAGAGAGAGAGAGAGAGAGAAAAAAAATGGTGAGAAAATCTGCCAGGAAAAAAAAGAGAAAAAAATATACAATAAAGGCAGTGAGGGAAGCGAACTCGTAGCAAAAAGGGCATGACCCTCGCATAAAAAAGAAGCAAACGAGGACCTAAGAGTCTAACTCGGTCCCCAAGTTCCCCCCGCCCGATTAAGGTATCATGTTGTGTAACCAAGTCTAAAAGCAAGATGAGCAAGTGTATGTGTAGGTAAGACAAGATTGTGAGGTTAATACAACTTGATTCTCTTCACGAACGCACTATCACGAAAGATTCATCACATGACACATTGATGCAAGGTAAGTAGTGATTAATGGGGAGCTTATGGATTGTCGCTTGATGTATGTCTCTACAGGAAATCTTTATTCAATACGTGGTAGTTGATGGAGATTGCTCTTGTAGGTACATTCTGCATTGATGCTCTGCTCGAGGACGAGCAAAGGGAAAGTGGGGAGTACTTGATGACGCTTAAAATAGTCTATCCTACGGCATCAACATTCTATTCATTACGTGCTAAAAATAGTTGTTTCGACCTATAAATATGAGCCATTGGAGTTGAATATCATACGTCGGGTTCGTGAGTCGAGTAATTTGATCTTAGCGTTTATTTTCCCTATTTTGATATTATTTTGGGCATTATTTGATTATTTTCAAGATACGAAATATTGGGATGAGCATCATGGACGAATCTGGAGTGGACTGGATGAAAGGATTGGGCCTAGGGTATTCCAGAACCTTCCAAGCTAAGTCGGCAGAGCGAAAAAGACAAAAATACCCCCGGTAAACCGGGAGCTGCCGCCGACTTACCGATAGTCCAGAATCATCCGAAACGTGTTTTCATGGATGAGGGGTAGATCTAGGTGATTCTAAGTCGGTTTAAGTATATATAAATACGAGGCTTCGCCTCAGAATTCAGTGTACCACACAACTATTACAAGTGTTATGCAATAAAAGTTCTTTGTTCTTTATTTTATTATTTTATGAGTTCTGGTCGGAGAGACGATGGATTCTCCGCCTAGGGAGAGATCCGAGGGAGATCTATGCTCGTCTTCGAGGGTATGTTTTTTTTATTATTTTCAAGATGTAGATCTGTCGTTGTTCTATTCGACTAGTATGTGATAATTGCTTATTTAGTTTAATTATGTAGTAGTTAGTTTATTTTACCCCATGTGTTTATAGATCTAATTCGTTGGTCAAGAAATCATGAAATAGTGGTTGCGTTCTTCATAACTACGACGGTCTATATCACTAGAACTGAATACCTAGTAAATTAATAGTTCATGATAATCGGCGCCAGCTACGTTGATCAACAGATTTAATGTACATGTTAGTAGCCTGATCAACTATTTGCATGTCATCATAAATTAGCATGAAGTACTGATAGTGAAGTGTTAGTTTGGACATTGTCTTGATGGACCCTAGGAACGTGCTAATCAGTGTCGATAGATGCCTAGGCGGGTTAGCGGTATGAGTTAACGCTCAATACCGGCAACCCTAGTTCATTATGTGTATGGGCTCTTACGGGCCAATTAAGGAGGGTAGTTTGCGTATAGATTGTCTACTACCAAGGTCGGAGTAGATAGGGTTAGGAGTTGTACCCATAGCTGAACAATGAATTAAAATTCACCAGTGGGGAGGACTATTGCATGTGTGGGGGGAAACACTAATTACTCATACTTGAACTAATACCTTAGAAACTCTTGTTTACATCTATGTGAACTAGCGTAGTCTTGTTAGTGTGTGAGACCAATTTTACTACTGTCTAGATTATAGTTGGTCGTAGACCGTTATTCATGACAAGCTCAATCTTGTTAATTGACGTTCTTACGAGTCCCTGTGGGATCGACCTTGACTCGCCAGTAATCTACTATGATAGACCTAGTCCTATTGCTAGCAAGTGCTTTGCACGCGATCAAATTACTTACTTGAATGCACATTGGCCTGTCTTAATGAAATTACTTACTTGAATGCACTTTGGCTTGTCTTCTCTGAGAGTCCCAAGTGTGTACTTCAATCACTTGTGATATTAGAATGGCACACTTGGTGCCTGCCTCTTGGCTTTTCTCAGAGTTAGACTTAGATTTCTTTTGATTCTTGGGTATAAGAGGCGAGGTTATAACCTTTTTCCGGGCATAATGATCTTTGTTGGAGCCGTTCTACGGAGATTGTGATGACGGTCAAAATATACCCATAAAAGTCATCAACATTATCCTTAATCGGGCCTAATAATATATATTTTATATTAAATCACATGTTTATATTTATTATTTAATGTTATGTGATTATAAAATATAATTTGGTATTTATCCGTTTTTATTATTTAAATGTGATTTATTTTGGGATAATTATTTTGCAGATTGAGATAATTTATGGAGGATAATTATAAATGGAAGAATTAAATTACAAGATAAATCCAAGCAAATCCGGATGCATTGAAGATAAAGATCGGATAAACACGGAAAAAGGAGTAAAAGCATGACAAGTGCCGGCAAGCCAATCCAAATGATTGGCGCCAACTTAGGGGGGACGCATGGAGGGGGCGAAAATTGCCCTTATCTGAGGATCGGCCGGGAATTATCCTAACGCATTTTTAAACTTCTTTTGGATTTAGGAAACCTATTTCGGATCGGTTTAAGTTTATCCCATGCAAATTTTTACTCCTATATATTTGTACACATGCCACACACCACAATACACAATTCATAATAAAAATCTTCAGTTTATCTCAGAGCCGTTTTTTACAAGTTCTGCAATTATGTAAGTTCTTGTATTTATTTCTCTTAGTTTTTTATAATTAATTCCCCAATTATTATTTATCGTTTGAGATTGTTATTTCTTAGTTAAATGATGTACATTTAGGATTTTCGACGTGAAGCTGTGCGGATTACTTGTCTATGAGGATCCACACACCCACGTCTATGTCTCGTGATCTATGTATTTTATTTTGATTAATAATTGTGTTTCTAGTAGATCTATATAATTACTTTATGAGCTTCTATTTTATCCGATAAGTATAGAGAAACGCAAAGATTTAGTTTTTCACTGAGTCAGTCTAGCCATGTCTTTATGGTGTGATTGTCCATTTAGAATTTCTTATCTTAGTAGGTATGGCTACGGCTACGTCGCTCGTCTGTTTTAATTAAAACGTGTAGTGAGGAAATACCAATATAGTGCTCCTAGGTCGGCTCATGAATTGATCTTCCGGGACTTTCAGCGAGATCTAGATCTGTGCTGTATTAGGGAATTGAGCGCACCTGATTATACGTAAATCGTAGATTAACATGATACCTAAAAAGGTAGTGTTAATGGGACGGAGACTGATGCGATCGCTTAGGAAGTACGCCTAATCACAGGAATGTTGCCTAGGTGAGGAATACGGTTAATATCGGCATCCCTAGTTTTGTAAGCGTGCAAGTTATATGAGATGGAGGCCTAAAAAGCGATGTCACGTAATGTAGCATAGTGATCTAGATGGCCTACCCGGAGCTAGATTCAGTTTAGGGGATGACTCTCGTGGCCAATATAAGAGAAATACGAATCGGATTAATAGTTAGTGAGTCTAGTTTAATTGTATAGAATCTCTAGATCCAAACGATAACATGATAATTGGGGAAGTTAATTGTGTTGTATTTATATGAGTTGTGTCGAGTCGTGTCAATTTATCTTTTCTTGTTCTTTGTTGGTCATAGACCGTAGTTATGTGCTTGACATGGTTAATTAATTATTTATAGAATGACCCACAATTTGTTTCCCTGTGGGATCGACCTTGATTCGCTATAGCTATACTACGATGGATCTAGTCCTCTTGCTAGTATTGGTTTTGGTGATCAAGTATTTTAATTTCACTTGATCTACATCATCAAGTTTTTGGCGCCGTTGCCGGGGAACCAACGGTCAATTATATAAATAATTATTAGTCATGTCAAGTTTTATGTTTCAATGTCTGTTTTACGTTTTCAGAGTCCATCTGGCTAGCTGCATTTTGTATTAAAAAATAAATAAATAAATAAATAATAAATATAAAAATGACTTGGGTTTCACACCCATGGTGTGATTTTTTTTTATCACATCATGTGATTCTCATGTCGTCTAGGTTTTTTCTACTTTTGGTCATTTTTGTGTCTGTTATTCCCTCGTTTGTAGTCTATAGGTCTAGCGGCAGCATGGATAATCATGCTGACCGTTAGGGTACTAACATTTTTATGTTTTTTTTTCCACAGAAAGCCAGATAAATTAATTATTCCACTGGATATTGTTCTAGAGAAAATGTCTACCAGTCAATCATCTGCAGCGAAGAATGAACTCAAAGTCACACGTAAAACCACACCAGTATGGCCGGATAGGCAAACGCTAATAGAGGAACGGAAAAGCCGGAGACACGAGGAAGGGAAAGCAACAAAATTCAATCTCTTTGAGGGTATAACTGCTCGCATGCCGATTATTATTTCCGAATCCGATTCTAGCCCTAGTTTGGAATCTGACTCCGAGTACCTACCTTCCTTTCCCCACCTCCCGAGTACCCGATCTCTGATTCTAATCTTGAGTCTGAGTTCAATAATAAACCCATAGTACCCTGCCATCCTGAGGCAGAAGACTTAAAGGATCGCGCTGGACTACTTCCCAAGTTAGGAGATCCTGGGGCTTTTATTGTTGACGTAGTCTTGGATAGGAAGAGAGCTGGCTTAGCATTGATTGACTCCGGGTCGAGCCTGAACATAGTTCCACATAGCATTTGCGAGAGGATTGGAGTCTACACGGTTATGAACAACACGATGGACATTTGCTTTGGGGATGGTCTTCGTACCGTGCGTACTGGAGCCTTGAACTACATGACTATAGGGATTGGGAGCCTTCGTTTTCTAGTCGACATTGTCGTGATGGACGTAGAGGAGGATCTCAAATGCCCACTAATACTGGGCCGATCATTTTATGGCAACCTCGAAGGCAAGAGTAGACATGGAGAAATTTGAGCTCACGCTGTTCGATGCCAAGGGCTCAGAAGTTCATACCATTCTTAGACCCCGATTTCCGCTTCCGCCGAGTATTTCAGTTGTGACGGTTCATGGTGCGGATGAGACTTCCTTGATTCCTAGTCAGGAAGATGCTGATATGGTTGACGCTACCCCAAGAAATGGCGATTCAGAATTCCTGTGTATCTTAAGAAGGGACAAAGACGCTCAATCACAGCGGAAAGAACCGGCGGATACCTCAATGCTTCTGACTGACGAGGTAAAAGCCGTGTTTGGAGATGGGTCCACCCCATCCAAAGGACTCGCTGAGGATCGAGAAAGCTTAAAGTTAAAAGATAGACGGAGATGGGTGAAAAAGCGAACTCGTAGAGTTCGATCTCGAAGATCGCTAGTTTCAGAGGCAGAAGCTGAGGTTGGTGCCTGTTTAGACAGCAAGGATGACTGCACTTTCTTAGGTCTTGCCCCCAAAGGAAAAGCGTGAATTCTCAAAGAAGGAAGGTAGATCTCAGTGAAGGCCGACCGGGTGAAGATCTGGAAGGGTAAGGTCAATAATTCAGAGGGATGATGATATTTGGAAAGTCGAGATGAAGACTCTAAATTCAGAACTATTTCTATCTCTTAGGTATTTTTAATTTTCGGATTTTAGGTTTTTCCTTTCTTTTAGTCAAATAAAAGTAACGTTTAAACGGTTGAGGTTTTTTTTTTTATTTTTGCTGTGTTCCGATGACTATTGGGTTAAGGATGTGCAAAAGTTTTTTTACTCGATTTGTTGTAATGTGAAGTAAGGTCCATTAGGAGTGTCTTGAATCGAGTCTATTATCTGTTTTCTAAATCGTAAAGTTGTACGAAAGAGCAAATTGGGATTAAAAATTTCATGTTTCGAAAATGATTATTATTTTTTGTGAGCTGACGCTATAACAAATTTCAACCTTTGTTGAAGACTTATTTTTCAGCGATGGAACTTCGTGTTCGATCTCCAGTTTGCTTATATTCCTCGACGTGCTTGGACTACTCCGATATTCTGCTTTTTACTCGAGAACCGTTTCCAGAGCTAAGTCTTTTTCTTAAATTCTCATTTTTTCTTTGTCATTGGGGACAATGACATGTTTAAGTGGGGGGTAGGAGACTTAGCTATGATGTGCTACAATTAAAAAATTAAAAGACACGGTATGATAGAAAATTTTTGAAAAGAAAAAATTGAATAAATGCCATATTATTTATCTCGTACCCTTAGAATTGTGAGTCCCTAGCTAAGAATTGATAGGAAAGGAACCAAGTTGGATGACTACGTGATCATTTTATACTTATGTGAATGCAAATTTGAGGATATTCATGCCGATCGTTGCAAGTAGTTATTTATTATTCGATTACTCAATCTTTGAATCGAGTTTTGCCGCGCAAATTGTAATAACTAAAGAAATTATGTGTAAATTGCATAGATGATTGGTTATGTGAACCTAGTATCGATATGTATCGACTGATGTATTTTTATCTTCTAGCCACTTAAGCGGAGTAATAAGCTTGAGATTTATCTGTGTTTTAACAAAATTTTGAACACTGGGCTTGTAGTAACATTACCAAAGTAGCCTTGCGCTTGTGGTAATATTCAAGGTTATTGGCCAATCCGTGAAAGGGGATTCTTGCAATGCATAATTTACTTTTAAAGCATGTTTCTTTCTTGAGATGTGTTAATGCTTGAAAATATGAAAATGAAAAAAATTCTACTTTTAAGAGGCTTCGAGTATTTTTCTCGGTCTCCAAGTCCAAAAACCTCCTAGATAACGCTCTTTCTTATTGCACCATGCCTTTACCTATGCGAGGCTTAAGAAGTGGGAATGCTGATGTTGGTAGGTTGAGATTGGGAAGTTAGCATAAACTCTAATCTTGCCACGAATATATAAAACTGAATGCACATGTACACATCACTTCGGTTCATAGCGAGTAGTGAATAATGGATACCTTATGAGCATGAATGGTATGAGTTGACTCGAGTTTCTTGTGTAAGTATGATTTGTCCATGGAAAATGTTTTCTTGGGGAATGACTTATCGATGCTTTGTTCGGGACGATCAAAGTCTAAGTGGGGGGTAGTTGATGACGGTCAAAATATACCCGTAAAAGTCATCAACATTATCCTTAAATCGGGCCTAATAATATATATTTTCTATTAAATCACATGTTTATATTTATTATTTAATGTTATGTGATTTATAAAATATAATTTGGTATTTATCCGTTTTTATTATTTAAATGGGATTTATTTTGGGATAATTATTTATTTTGCAGATTGAGATAATATATGGAGGATAATTATAAATGGAAGAATTAAATTACAAGATAAATCCAAGCAAATCCGGATGCATTGAAGATAAAGATCGGATAAGCACGGAAAGAGGAGTAAAAGCATAACAAGTGCCGGCAAGCCAATCCAAATGATTGGCGCCGACTTAGGGGGGACGCATGGAGGGGGAGAAAATTGCCCTTATCTGAGGATTGGCCGGGAATTATCCTAACGCATTTTTAAACTTCTTTTGGATTTAGGAAACCTATGTCGGATCGGTTTAAGTTTATCCCATGCAAATTTTTACTCCCATATATTTGTACGCACTATACACACGCCACACACCACAATACACAATTCATAATAAAAATCTTCAGTTTATCTCAGAGCCATTTTTTACAAGTTCTGCAATTATGTAAGTTCTTGTTTTTATTTTCTCTTAGTTTTTTTATAATTAACTCCCCCAATTATTATTTATTGTTTGAGATTGTTATTTCTTAGTTAAATGATGTAGATTTAGGATTTTTGACGTGAGGCAGAGCAGATTACATGTCTATGAGGATCAACACGCCCACGTCTATGTCTCGTGATCTATGTATGATTTTATATTGATTAATAATTGTGTTTCTAGTAGATCTATATAATTACTTTATGAGCTTCTATTTTATCCGATAAGTATAGAGAAACGCTAAGATTTAGTTTTTCGCCGAGTCAGTCTAGCCACGTCTTTATGGTGTGATTGTCCATTTAGAATTTCTTATCTTAGTAGGTATGGCTATGGCTACGTCGCTCGTCTGTTTTAATTAAAACGTGTAGTGAGGAAATACCAATATAGTGCTCCTAGGTCGGCTCATGAATTGATCTTCCGGGACTTTCAGCGAGATCTAGATCTGTGCTGTATTAGGGAATTGCACGCACATGATTATACGTAAATTGTAGATTAACATGATACCTAAAAAGTTAGTGTTAATGGGACGGAGACTGATGCGATCGCTTAGGAAGTACGCCTAATCTCAGGAATGTTGCCTAGGTGAGGAATACGGTTAATATCGGTATCCATAGTTTTGTAAGCGTGCAAGTTATATGAGATGGAGGCCTAAAAAGAGAAGTCACGTAATGTAGCATAGTGATCTAGATGGCCTACCCGGAGCTAGATCTAGTTTAGGGGATGACTCCCGTAGCCAATATAAGAGAAATACGAATCGGATTAATATTTAGTGAGTCTAGTTTAATTGTATAGAATCTCTAGATCCAAACGATAACATGATAATTGGGGAAGTTAATTATGTTGTATTTATTTGAGTTGTGTCGAGTCGTGTCAATTTATCTTTTCTTGTTCTTTGTTGGTCATAGACCCTTTTTATGTGCTTGACATGCTTAATTAATTATTTATAGAATGACCCACAATTTGGTTTCCTGTGGGATCGACCTTGATTCGCTATAGCTTTACTACGATGGACCTAGTCCTCTTGCTAGTATTAGTTTTGGTGGTCAAGTATTTTAATTTCACTTGATTTACGTCATCAGATTGTCCCGGAACCTTACGAGTTTGTGCTTTTGCAGACATAATGGAACGGAGTCCGACCTGCGGCCATCAACTTGTCCGTCCTGCAGACTTAGATAAACATACACTGAGTCCGACATGCGGATCTCAGCTTGTCCATCATGAGGACTTAGATAAATTAACACTGAGTCCGACCTGCGGATCTCAGCTTGTCCGTCTTGCAGACATAGATAAAATTAGACTGAGTCTGACCTGCGGATCTCAACTTGTCCATCCTGCGGACTTAGATAAATTTACACTAAATCTGACATGCAATCTCAGCTCATCCATCTTGCGGACTTAGATATAATTAGACTGAGTCCGACCTATGGATCCTAGCTTGTCCGTCCTGCGGTACTGAGTCCGACTTGTGGATCTCAGCTCGTCTTTTGCAGCCTTCACATATTTATGGGTTTTACAACTAAACAAGAATCATTCTCATGACATAAAATAAAGCATGAAAGATTTTAAGTTTCATAAACAATGCTTACCTCTTGTCATATGTCTGGAACATCCATTGTCAAAGTACCAGACACCCTAAAAAACAAGTTTAATGTGTTTTAGGTACCCAAACCTGTTTGGGTCCATAGTGGTCAGTGGTAAGCACAACCCATAAGCTCTTCTTTGGAAAGTGTTTCACTTTTGTTCATATATGATGCTACATTTCCATAAAATCTAACATTTGGTTGGGTAGCATTCACATATGGTTTCTGGCCTTTTGGTACAAAATGCTGTTTGAAGTGATTCCTAGTGTTAGAAGCATTGGCATAACCATAAGGTTGTTGTCTGTTAGGAACATCATTGTAGTACGGTCTCTGTTGAGGTCTCTGTTGAGTCCTTTGCTAATTCCACTGCTAAGGTCTAGCCTTAAAATTATGGTTAAATCTATTGTTTCTAGCAGTAGGGGAAGGAATATTCCAATCATCATCAGTAGGGAGCAATCCGCCTTTCCCTCTGAGATAAGTATCCCTTGAACGATTAATATTATTAGGTTTAGCATTCTTATCCTTGGAATATTTTTGATTTTTACAGTTTTGTGGTCAAGCAGACTTTGCAGCAGGTCTACTATCAGTAGGTCTAAAGAGTCCAGCAGTCCTACCTTTGGATGTACCAATTTTGTTAGGTGATGATTACTCTTTAGACTTCTGATTTTGCTTTTTTGAAGCATTCTCAGCAGGCTTTACTACCTCAGCCACCTTTTGAGGAGTTGGATCTTGTGCAGGTACAAACTTAGGACCAATTTTGGTACTAGGTTCAGTAGTCTTACTAGATCCACCCTTAGAAGATTGTTGAGTTTCTAATCCAAGGCCTGTTTTATCACCATAAGGCTTTCAAGATTTGAATGCATTTGTGGAACTAGATTGTGCAGCAGCTTCAGTTTCAACTATTGGTGCAGCAGACTTACACTGATTCAATTCATAATCCTTTTCCTTACCCTTGAGACTTCTTAATTCAGCATTCAATCTTTGAATTTCTGCTTGATGTGCTTCTCTTTCAGCCTTCAAAATCTCATAACCAGATTGTATTATCCTTGGTTGATTAAGGAGGGCATCAGGAGGCTCTTCATTGTCAGAATGTTTTGGATTGGAACCACTAGTAGACTCACAATCACTTTCAGCAGGAGTGTTCATAGATACAGAGTTGTATACCTCCTCAGTTTCATCCATATGAGCCGGCCATGAAAGCATAATCATCCATTCGTGCTATGAGTGCAGTGTCATCTAAATCATTTCCTTTTTCTGATTCCACTTCATAGCCAGATTCATCTTCAGCAACCAATGCTTTTCAACCATATCTTCTCTGCTGGCCCTTGTTCTTCAGCATGTCTGGACAGTCAGGTCTAAAATGTCCAGGCTTCTTGCAGTTAAAGCATAGGTAGTCAGGAGCCTTCTTTTGTTTTAAATCAGGACAATCAGGATTGAAGTGTCCTGGTTTCTTGCAGTTAAAGCACAGAAATCATGATCCTTCTTTGATTCATCTTTCTTCTCAGTTGTTTTCTTGCTAGAATTTCTTGGAGATGCCTTTCCAGATTTCATTATTCTGATTCTTTTAGTCAGCAAGGCTATTTGCTCTTGCATTTTATCCAGCACATCATCTTTAACATTTAATGATTCTTCTTTATGTGAACCAACCAATGCTGTTGTTTTTGTTACTTCCTTTTCAACATTTGCAACAAGGTCCTTGCTAAATTCATAGGCTTTAAGATCAGAGAACAATTTGAACGTTTCTTCCTCATGTAGTCTCCTGGACTCTTCCATAGCAGTAACCTTCGTTTCCCAAACTTCTTTTGCAAGTAATGATTTGAGAATTCTAGTGTTGATCTCTTCTTTTGTGTAAACCACATTCAGCAGGGTGAGGTCATCCAGATTTGCATTCAACCTAGATTCCATTTGTTCAATTGTAGCATTTGATTTCATTTTGAACTCTTGAAATATTTTCTTGGCGACACTGATCTTAATCTTTTTGATTGCATCAGTGCCTTCACAAATAAGTTGCAATCTTTCCCATATTTCTTTGGCAGTTTTGCAATCTTTCACCTTCATGTACATATTTCTATCTAAATTTATGTAGATAATATCAATAGCAATATTTTTCAGGTTTGCCGTTTTTCTATCTTCAGCACTCCGAGCATCAACAATTATGACTTTGGTGACCTCCAGTGGTCCATCAATCAGCACATCCATCATCTCATCATGAGTTCCAGCTAGATAAGCCCGTATACGACACTTATACTCATCAAAACAATCTAGAGAGCACATCAACATTGTCCTAGCAAACTGGTTCTTATCCATGATGCAAAAACATAAAAACAGAAACTTGAAAAAGTTTTCAAAGAATATTCAGAAGCACAACAAGTAGGACTACTTCAGAACAGAAGTTCTGCTCCAATACCAATTGTTGGTCCCTTGAAAAGGCTTTGGTTAAGTTTAGAGGGGGGGTGTTGAATAAACTTAACACTTAAAACTTTTTGGAGTTGACAAACTCAGCAGGGATCAATAGTCTGATGACCTTCCGTAGTCTGCTGACTAATGAATCTATTGAATTTGTTGCAGCGGAATATATTAGATTAAGCCTTGTTACTTGTTGTTTAAAAGATGATACTAAGTATTGGATACTCAGTAGTGCAAGTAGTGTGATTCAGCAGCTAGTTCAGTAGATTGATGTGATAAGTATGCTGATAAAGTAAATGCAGTAAAGTAAAGTAAGCAATTTTTATAATGGTTCCAGGTGGTGTAATCCTGTCAGTCCACTCTTCTCTTGTGATGTTGGAGGAAATTCACTAGAGATTCTTGAGGTAGCTGTTACAAAAATCCCTAAACTGTTTGTCTTTGACCAATGACTATGGCTTCACAAAGAACACTAGAAACATGTAGGATTGATGATCCTAAGTATTCCACTGGTCCTTGAAGCGTAAGATTGCCTCTTCACCAGCTCCACCACTTAACACAACAGTCCTTGACACTTCAGCAATGCTTCACTGTCTTCAAGTTCTTCTTGAAAAAGAAGGGGTTGAATTAAGAAAGTGATTCAGATTTCAGCAAGCTTTTGATCCGGATGATAAGATCAGCAGCTTGTAGTCTTCAAGTGTGTATAATGGATGTAAGTTGATTTCAGAAAATACTTGAAGAAAATCCTTGATTAGTCGATTGAAGCTCTGTTAGTATCAGCAGGATTAGATTGCACTTTGATCAATTTCTTACTCAAAAACTTGGTTGCTCCGTATGTATTCTTCTTGTTGCAATTTGAAACAGGAGTCCTCTATTTATAGGTGTAAATCAGGAGATTTGAATTTGAATTTCAAATATAGCCGTTTCAGAATTGTCTGTATCTTGACTGAAATTTTCTTCTGTTTTACCATACTAACACTATCAGTATTCTTTTTGACAATCCTGTTTGTCAACCATTGACTTAATTTCATTGGATATGGGTCTGAATCCTTACTACATTATTTTCATCTTGGCCATTGATTGACTAATTAATCCAAGGCTTGTAATTCATCCTTATGCATTTAATCTTTTAGAAAAACTTGGATTAATTCGACTTTTGCATCCAGCAGACACCTGTTGTATAGGTTTGGCTGATGTCCATGTATGTCAGCTGACTTTTAGTCTGCTGTGTTTTATAAACACCTTAGCTGACTGCTTCTTATCTAACTTTTTAATATGAAGTTAGAGTACACCATTTTAATTATAACCAAGTTCCAATCACCACTTTACTTTTATGGAACTTATACCTTCTTCATAAGATATATGGGATCAGTTTAGGTCATCACAGAATTCCCTAAATTTTGATCCCATATCCTTGACTTTAAATACTAAGTTTGATCCCTTTGCCTTTATAACTGAGTTTGAACCCTCAGCCTTCAACCATCATCAGGTTCCTAGACTCTACTGACCTAGACAATCTACTGACCTAGATAGGTTTGCTGATCAAGTCAGTTGACCTCTTTATAGTGCTTGTTTGATCAAACCTATACAAAGATCAAACTCGAGTAAACCTATACATTCAATCTATACATCTTTTTACCTTTGCTCTATAACAGCTAGTCTGGCACTCATCATTAAAACTAAAATATATCTAACAATTTCCTTTCCCAAAAATCACCTTTTTTTCCCCGATTTTTACTTGGTGCCACAATTCCTAGATCAATTTCTTTTTGTATTTGATCCTTCAATCTATGGAAGATAAACTGTGACCAGTTAAACGGAATACCTTGGTAGATGATAGCCATCAATTTTACTCTGAGCTCCGTCATGTTCTCCATAGAGCCCTTATTCCCGTCAATGTTTCTTGTGATTACAGGAGCAAACTCGGAAAAAGGGCGTTTGAGTGCCGATCTAGGAAAGTTTTATTTCTTGATGTTCTTCCTTGGGTTCTTGGCTATCTTAGTCCAGAACAAGTTGATGTCAATTGGCATCATCTTGACATTTGCTGGACCAGTGTTGGATAGATTTAGGCATCTATGGAGGAGACCTGGGGTGATTACCAGTTCGCATCCGAACATTGTACTCACAATGTGTTGGTCCCAGAGAAGGGTAAAACTATAGTCAGCGGGGGTGAATGACTATAGTGGAGTTTCAAAAACTTTTCTTATATTTAAAAGCCTTTGGGCAACGGATCAGTCTCTTCTTTAAATGTTGGTTCAAAGTAGATTATGCAATCACAGATATATTAAGCAATAAAGTAAAGTGTTGTATAGTAAATTTCTGACAGTAAATACACACAAAGGTTTATAGTGGTTCAGGGTGGTGTAATCCCTTAATCCACTCTTCTCCTGTGATGATTGGAGGAATTCACTATTGTTTTCACAGATACAATAGTTAGATTGTCCTTGGCTACACAAGCTTCACAATCTTCAAGACTATCACTCCCTGGCTACAAAAGCTTCAGGTGACTCGGGTCTCTATCATCGCTTTTGAGAACAAATCTTTCAGCAGCTATCACAAAGGTTGCAACTCCTTCTCAGATTCCTCTGATTCAATTGCTTCTGTTGATGTGAATTGGATTCATAGACTTGTGATCAATCTCAGTGCTTGATGTAGAATTTGAGCTCTGATTACTAAGTTGATCTCTAGATGTTTCTTTTAAGTACAGACAGAAAAGCTTTTCAAATTGACAGAGTTTATGCTTGTTTCTCATCAGATTCAGTCGTTATTTTTACTGTCTGTCAATTCCTTCTATTTATAGCCTTGATGATCCTTGATGTGAATTTCCGTCCGTTGGCTATTTAATGTGGGGATTAATCCTTGATTTAATTCTTGATTCAACCTCAATTATATTCTCTTTGATTTCAGTGATCAGATTTCTTTCTCAAACGTCTATCAGAGAATCCGTCCTTGATTGATCCTCAATTGATTGTGCATTTAATGCTTGATTTTCATAGTATAAAATATGAACAAGTGAAGTTTACTTGACCGTTCCCTAAACGGTTAAGTGATCCTTCTGACTTGGATGTTTGGATCTTCCTTCATTGCTTTGTCTTTACTAAGCCGATAGTCAGTTCACTCTGCTGGTTCACTCCATTGTTATTCTCTTTGATCTTTTAGGTACTTCTTGTACTTCACGGATCCTTGATGTGGGTGAGATCAGTGCACACCATATTTGACAATGTATTTCATCATTTGAATTGTGACTAAGACTTATCCAAGGTCATCACAGACTTTCTTGGTTATAAGTCAGACCAGATATCTCTTGTGCTTCTCTGCTGGTACTCGGCTGGTTCCACCCTGCCGGATTTCTGTTTCACTTCGCCATCCTACCACCTAGTACAGTACTTGTCTGACTCAACTTATACAACATGTCAGACTCTAGCTAAAGACTTATACAGAGATTTCTAACTTATTTCAGGCTTGCTATAACAGCTAGTATGGCCATCATTAAAACATAATAAAATATTCCTAACAATTTCCCCCTTTTGATGATGCCAAAACCCTCATAAGCCTGAACATAAGTATGCAAATTTTTCATTAAGATAACAGAATAAACTCATAAATTTTATTCATTCATAAACGGGCAATAATATGTAAGTTCAAAAGAGAATTATTCAAAGGCAAAAGAGTCATCTATGCACTTTTACTTCTTATCTTTAGGACTGATGCCTTTGTCTTTGATGCCCATGCCCTTGTCAGTTGAGCTTTTCTTCTTTTCACTGGAGCTTTCAGGCTTGCATTTTCCTTCCCCCCTTTTTGGCATTACCAAACCTTTCCTCTAGAAGTTTGTTGGCTGCCTCAGATTCTGGGAGAGGGCCAAACTTCTCCTCCAGATTTTTGTTTGTTGCTCCAGTGACATTGAGTAAGGTGTTGAGTTGCTTCCCAGAATAGTCCATAATCTCATCCAGATGATGAATTTGCTGAGTATGAGCATTCAAAGTATCCACCACTGGTTTGTGATTTCCTTCAATTTTTTCAAATACAAACTAAAGATAAGTTTGGACATGGTAAGGGATGAGTTGTTGTAGATTGCAGAGTAGATCTCATTGCCTTTGCATGACCTCATCCTGAACTTTGATGTGACTGATGAGGGCCTCAATTTTGTGATTTAAGGAGGTTTCATTACTCCTTAAGGCACTTTTGAGATTTTGCCTGCTCATATATTGTCTCTTCATGTCCAATATCAGGGGTTGAATGTCCAGATTCAAAACTCTATCTGAATCTTCTTCTGCTGGTGCTGATGCATCGGCCTCTTCTTCTTCGACTTCTGTTTGGACAAATGCATCATCTTGTTCTTCTTCCTTTTCCTTTTCTTTTCCTTCTTCAGCAATCTCATGATCAGTGAGAGATTGGTTAAGGTCACTTTCTTTTTCACTATGTATTGGAGACTTAACTGATTCTGTTGTTGTTCCCCCTTGATCAATGCTGGGGGTGTTGACAGGTTCAGTTGAATGAGTTTGATTAGCTGGCTCACACGGTTGTTTGTCAACTCTACTGATGCTTCTGAGAATCACCTCTTGAATCGTCAGGTCATCATTAGAAAGATCCATCTGCACGTGATCATGTTCAATCTACTCTCCTTTCAACTATTCTCTTTCTTCCTCATCTTCTTCATCCTCAATGCTTTCTTCCTCTTCCTCAATCTCTTCTTCCTTAAATAGTAAGATAATACCCCTCTTCACCTTCTTGCAAATAGGTGACTTCTTCTTGTTGTTCTTCCTCAGTTTCCGTATCATCACTTACTACAATAGGGATATCTTGATTGTTGGGCACACTCCATTGTTGTCCTTGTGCTTTTTGAGATCTGGTTCTCCTTCCAACTCCTGATCTGCTGCTTTCAGGCTCTTTACTCTTGGTTCCAATTGTCTACTGTGGTTTCTAGGATGTTTTCACATAGATGAACATCACCTTTGTTTTGTGCCACGGATGCTCATATATGGGTTTCACCTTTGATTGATTAAACAAATGTTGGAGAGGAATCCCATAGGACTTCCTTTCCCAGAATTCTCCTTTCTTTTGCTTCCCTTGACCTGGAGCACGGCTTCGTAGGTCAATATCCATAAGGATTTGAGCCTTCATCGTGTTGAAAATGAATTGGGACCAGTTAAATTAAAGGCCTTGATAGATGATAGCCATTAGCTTGACTCTCAGCTAGTTATGTTCTCCATCGAGCCCTTCATTCCTTCAATGTTTCTGGTTATTACTAGTGCAAACTCAGCAAAGGGACGTTTAAGTGCAGCTCTAGGAAAGTTGTGTTTATTGCCACTCTTCTCAAGATTCTTGGCAATCTCAGTCCAAAAAGCCTTGATGTCGATTTGCATCCTCTTGACATCTATTGGTCCGGTGTTGGAGATATTTAGGCACCGACTGATAAGACCCGGAGTGATGACTAGTTGGCGTCCGAACATTGTGCCCACAATGCAGTCTAGGTCAGTTGCTTTAGTGCTCGGCACAACCTTTGCATTTTTTCAGAATGCAATTAGGGTTTCATAGCATATACCTTTGAATGGGGGGTTTAGAAAGGTCATAAGCCCCAGATTTGTGCAGCCATCTACTAATCATTGAGCCTATGCATCGTTTTCACAAAAAAGGTCTCATTTGCCTTGGGTTCTCCAAAGTGTTTCTCAAGTCTATCCCTTGCTTCAGCAATGTGTGAATCAGCAAACTTGAGATTCTTGAATAGACCCCATTGTTCCTGACGGTTCATCCTTTCCATAGGACTGAAGAATTTTACCATTTTGTTGAAGTCTTCATGTTGTTAACTAGGTAGATCTTCTGGTCCTCCAGCAGAGAAAGCTATGGCTTAGTTTGATCTGCTGGTTGAGCCAGATGCAGTATTTTGCTTGAGGGATGCATAGTCTCTTTTAACATCATTGTATATTTTTCCCATATCAGTTCTCATCTTCAAATAATGATAGCTTAGCCAGTCTTCCCATGCTTCATCTTGCTTTTGATTTGGATACAAACTATCTTGAGTTTTGAAAAACTCTCTTACCCAGTCCAGTTTCTCAGCATCATACTCTTGCCTGTTTCTGTGAGTTATGGAGGCTATTTTCTCACCAGCATATCTAGTGCTGCTGCTGCCTCTGCCTCTGCCGGTGCTGGATCTATGTTGGTTTGCTGATCCACTTTGCTGACTAGATCCAGGCCTTTGCTGCATTCCTTATCTATCTCTGTCGTCATCTCTTCTTTCGATTGGATGTGGAAGTCCAATACAGGGTTCATTTGTGCCCCTTTCCCTCTCTTCTTTGGCCTTTCTTAGCTGTTCTTCAGCTTCATTTCAGATTCTTAGCTCTCTGTCCCTTGCTCTTAACTGTTCCTCAGTAAAATTTGGGGGTTTGACCTCTGTTGGAAATAAAATTTATGTTTTGATGATGATTCATCAGTTATTTTAATTATTATATTTAACCCCATTAATGAAATGTCATAACTAGCTGTTATTCTTCAAAGCAAAAAGATGTCTTGAAATCATTGTATAGGATTTAATAGAGTCTGATATTTGTATAAGTTAAATTAGACAAGAACTGTAATAGCTCTTGGTTCAGAACTGAGAAAATGAGAAACTGGCTTATTAAACTGAGTTCATAACTGAAGAGTAATCAACTCATAGAAACTGACTAAGAGCACACCAACTAAAGGCTGAGGGATCAGACTCAGTTATAGAAGAAGAACTGAAGAAGTTAAGTTCGCTGAGGGACAGACTCGGTTGACTTATCTAGAACTGAATAAGTGAGGGTTCAAACTCAGTTATTGAAGATTGAAGAACTGAGGGTTCAAACTCAGTTTTGAAGACTTAAGGCGAGACTGTAATGTTAGAATTTAGGAAAATGTGTGATGACCTGAAATGACTTTATGGATCTTGACATGAAGACCTAAGTATCATAAGGACAATGCTATCTTAGCAGAGTTATGAGTTATGGTGTACTCTGATTAAGTCAATAATAATCGGATGTGAAATGGATTACTGAGTTTTTAAAGAAGAGTAAAAACTCGGTTAATGCTCTTGAGCTGAAAACTGACTAAGGTAAGTTTTCATGCTGAGGTCAAGGAAAGCTGAAGGAAAATCTGTCTGTTATAAAGCAGGCAATTTTATTGGCTGAACAGAGTTGTTAGAAAGGACACTAACATTCATCAGAATAATCAGGACAACCAACGGATACAAGAATTCAAATATAAACATTCAAATTCAGCTAACCATTGAGAACCCCCTATAAATAGACTACTTCTACCACTAGAAGAAGTGCGGAATTCTAAGAATTAATCTTGTCAAGAACGTTTATACTAAGGGGGAAAGTAAATCAAAAGAATTCCTGCTAAGCACTTAATTGCAAGACCAAGTAATCATTTGAAGAAAACAGAGCCGTACATAATTTACTTATCTAAAAGAAGATGCTCAAAACACAATTGAATCATAGTTATTGATTCAAGACTCAACTTTGATTCTATCAAAGGTTTAGACTGTGAAACACCAAGAAGGTGTGAAGGACAGTTGAGTGTAGTCAGGAAGACTGTTTGTTAAGCTGGTGTAGAGGCAATTCAACCATCCAAGGACAAGTGTAGAAAGCTTAGTTCGAACAACAATTCTACACGTTGAAGACTGGAGCTGGAAGATTGTGAAGCTAGGGATTAGTGAAGGACAATCAAGTGTTTAGAATTAACATTGTGTCATGTAACTGTAAACCTCAAGAACATAGTGAATTTGGCCTCCCCATCACAGGGGAAGAGAGGACTGACAGGATTACACCACCTGGAACCTCTATAATTCATGTCTTATCTATTTACTTACTTTACGTATTATTGCACTTGATCACAGACTCAGAAAACTTAAGAAACTGAGTCAGCGCAACTTTACATTGCATTATAATTAGACAATCTAATAAATTCAAGTATTATTTAAAGGCTTAACTTAATCCGCTGCCGGTTAACTCAGTTAAGGATAAGTCAGTTCTGACTTATACTCAGCTAAGTTAGCTTAACTCCACACAAGTTTAAAGTCGAACTCAATCTGCACAAGATTTAGTTTTTAGTTAGGTTTTTTAGGAGAAATTTATTCACCCCCCCCCCAACTTCTAAACATGTGTAAGCCTTTCCTAAGGACCAACAATTAGTATCGGAGAAGATCTTCTTTTTGGAGGTGATCCAAAGTTACTACTACTTCGATTTTTTATGTTTCAAAGACCGTTAAATTTTCTCTTAGCTTTCAAAACCTGCATCATGGAATCACACAATCATTTTAGAAATATGCTCGGCTGTTCATTTTTTAGATTTGATGAGTACAAAACTAAATTTCAGGCTCTTGTTGCTGAAACTCAAGAAAAGCTGATTGAGACATTCATTGATGAACCATCCCTTACAAAAATGAAGATAATGTTGAAATGCTACCCATAAACTTTGGAGGAAATAATAATGGTGAAAGGATCTGATGCGCACCACTGCTAGATTAAATAAAGACAAGCAAATAGCAGAAATAAAGAAGAAAGATCTGAAAAATTATCTATGAAACATCATGAGCTAAATGCTTCTACATCAAATTGTCACACTGCCATGAACAGTCATAGAAATGAAGATCTTAACAAAGACTTGGACGTCCTCATAAATGAATTAGAGGAAATTCAAAAGAATTGTCAGAATGTCAAAAAGGAAAAAGACTTGTTGAGAGCTGAAGTTTTAAGATTGAATGATGAAATCAACCTTATCAAGGCTAACAATGGAGCTAAGGAAAATTGCTCAACTGATGAACTGACAGAAGTAATAAACATCACAGAATCATCAGTTGACCCGTCTTCCAGTGTTCAGTTCAAACCAGGTAAACCATTTGGAGAAAGAACTGGTTTAAGTTTTGACAGACAACAGAATTCTAAGTTCAGACCTAGTACAACTGCACCTAATTTTGTAGCTGCACATAAGTCAGGAACTCAGTAAACTGACAATTGAAGGATGCAGGTTCTTAGATCTAAACGAGTTAGATCTATGCACAGCGGATGGATCACGACTTATACATCACAATACATAATTAAAGGACTTAAACTACTACAAGGGGGTTAAGATCATGTTACCAATAGTAGGAAGAGAATCCAAGATCTTCCGATGTGTTCTCCGAACGGTGGTTGGTGGACACCCTTCTTGATACACGAACATCCTTGATATGCAACACCAAGAAAAACTTAGAGTTTTTCTTCTTCTAAAACCCAAGACAAGAAAACTAATTTTTTCTCTCTTTTTGCTATGGTGGTCGAAATTATGCCAAATCCCTAAGGCTTGGGAGAACTCTCTTTATATAGGAGAGTAATCATTGTCCTCCAAGGATTAAATAATTAAGAGATAATTATTACATTAATCTTTTATTCCAAATAAAAGATAAATAAAATGATTATCCCAAACAAATTAGGATAAATCATATTATTATCTAATATTCCATGAATTATCATTTAACAAATAAAAGATAAATCACATGTCACATAATTATCCAAGAAAAATAATTTCTCTCTAATTAAGTGACTCACATTGGCGCCACAATTATGGTTTACTAAGCCCACATAAAATGTCTTTTATGTGTATTATATTATTTAGCCCAACTAAATAATATTCATGCATATCAATTAATTAGCCCAGCCAATTAATTATCACTGAGGCCCAAATAACAAGATTATTAGTCCGAATTACAGAAGCCACATCGGGGACCAAGGACCTATAACCAGTAGCTCCAATAATTAATTATTCATCGAACCGAATAAGTACTTTAATTATTAATTCCGGGATTACACCACCATAAACCCGAAACTGAACTCTACCGATTATAGATGTATACTTATACTCAACCTATAGAGTGAATAAGCGTCTATTGATATAATCACTACATACGGATTAACCCTCCATAGACTGTCCATTCTGAGTGGGAAGTCTCCGTGAACCCGACTCAGAATATCTTATCCTTATTTACCATTAACCCCCTGATGATCAATTAGTTCACATATCTGACTAGTGATCAATTAGTCTAGTATGAACTCCGGGATCGATCACTTTCTTAAGGCTAACAAATAAGGGGATCGTCTCTACTTCCCGCGGGAAGGAATGGATTCCATGTCTCAGAAAATCGAACTACTCACTCATCGTGAGATAGTGCCAATGAGAAGTGGCTTGGAACACATATTTAAGTGAACCGTAACTAACACATCAAACACCACCCCGACAAGCAAAGACCACGTGATCACCTCGAGATTAAGGTTGATCCATATATGATCATCTAATGATTTAATAAGATTCCTCGATTACGGAATTCTATCGAGAAATACAGATTAAATCATCCAATCCTATATGAATGCCATCATATATAAATTCCCCACGTAGGTACCTCTCTACCGATAAATCCGGATAAGACTATCACACCCTAAGGTGTTCAGGCGCATTATTGGTGTTTTAATCAAGAGACCCTAAACTCGATTAAATTCACCACGGACTAACAGCTTAAGTATATCACCACTAACTCAATCCTCACGTGTAATCCATACACTGAGTTAAGCGGTTACATACTGATATACTTAAGGTTTGCAGCAGTGTATACTTTACAAGCACAAAGCAAGTAACTAAGATGAGATAAATTCTGTCATCCATTATTAAAAACAATTACACAAATTATCTTTCGGGCACTACACCTAACAATCTCCCACTTGCACGAAATGACAAGCAACGATTGTTTTTATAGCACACCCTTTGTCAAGGTGTTCTGGGCGCATTATTGGTGTTTTAATCAAGAGACCCTAAACTCTGATTAAATTCACCACGGACTAACAGTTTAAGTATATCACCACTAACTCAATCCTCACGTGTAATCCATACACTGAGTTAAGCGGTTACATACTGATATACTTAGGGTTTGCAGCAGTGTATACTTTACAAGCACAAAGCAAGTAACTAAGATGAGATAAATTCTGTCATCCATTATTAAAAACAATTACACAAATTGCCTTTCGGGCACTACACCTAACAATCTCCCACTTGCACGAAATGACAAGCAACGATTGTTTTTAGAGCACACCCTTTATCATCTTATTCACAACACTCTCCCACTTGCACTAAAAGAAGATGAGACATATCCATCAATGCCGTACCCTCCAAGCACTCGACTTGGTACACTGACTAGTTAGGTTGTCGACTCGAGATGATCTTTAGGATCAAAACGTCGGCGGTCCATCTAATCAGGTGGTACTCTCTATGCTTTTGACCTCTAGTGACTGAGAAGATCTTTCTAAGCTATCTCTTCACTATTTTCACAGTGAAGTGATATCGGCTTATCAGACCTGGAATTACTCCCAGACCAAAAAGGAAATTCTAAGCACTATGAGTAAACACTGAGCCCGAGATCAACTTAATGATCATCCTTAATCTGACTACAAGTCGAATCGATTGTAGTCAACCATATTCAAGTTTGCACCGAATATACAAGCATATGATTCCTCGTTCTCTAAAGATACTTGAGGACGTACTAAACCGGTACTTATTGCTTGAATCCAAGATTCGATTACTATTGACTTGTGATAACCTGACTTGCCATTATCCAAGAGAGACTCTATCCCATTTTCTCTTTATCCGAAGATTTAGAGAATCATTCCTGAGAGGTAGGGTAGGACTACTCTCGATGAATGTTGCATACGTATATGCATAATCATCTTATTCAATAAGATAGGTGGGATAGCCAATGACTCATTCTCGTGAATTTGACCGAATCAAATTCTTAGAATATAGTCCAATTCTCTCTACCAGAGAATCTTGGCCTGTCAGTTTCCGACTTCAGATAGCACACACATGTTGTTTCCAACTGTTTCAGTGTTACCATTCATGAACACTAATACTACTACTTTACCAATATTGATATCCCGTCTACGAAAGACTTATCAATATTCTTGTAAAGTCAACATAATCTAAAACATGTGAATTTAAATGACCGAGAGGTTCTCTTAAATCCACAAAGGATATAAGCCCCGGCAGTCATCCTGCCATTTGTTCTAACCAAGACCTTTCTGTTCCAAATGAATTCAGAATCCGTTTTTTGGCAAGAAAGTCTCAGGGTATCACCCCTATTTTCCGCTTTCTAACGAAATCTAGCAAGACTGAGTGGTGAGAGAGTTCTAGGTCTAGTTAACTCTCTACTTTTTAGGGAATCACCCCTAGACCACTCAGCTTTGTGCTGAAAGTTAAACTTTCCTATTCATTCGACTCTTTTCGGCATAGATCCAATTACTCCCACTTGGGCCTCGAGACACTCGGTGGTTCTACAAGAGGTGAATAACCTGAGTACCAAAACTCCATTCACGGGGATAAGGTTTTCAACCAACCTCTCGATCGAGAATCCTATACGATCCACAAAGAGCCACAGTTATCAATCACCCCAGCAGACTATAAAGTCCACACAACCATAATGGGTCAATGGTTAAACCATACTCCCACTGCGTTCTGGGTGGATTGAAATTCTGATCTAGTAGTATTTATCAGTGTATTCATCAACATCCGATGTGGCCTGACTAAATCAGATAGTAACTTCCTAGAGTAACCGTACTCCAAGGTCTAAGGTTGCTACTTATAGATTCTATCAGAAGGCTTGTGACAGTTCAACCGTCACTTTCTGATCTCAAGAATCTTATAACCAACCTTCACTCAACACATTAAGATATTTCACGAACAGTCACAATCTGAACGTATGCGCAAAATCTCCAATCCTACCTTCAAGCATTAAGTGCTAAATGCTTACATTTACGGAAGTGGTGTGAACCGAATTCACTCCTTATCCATAAATTCACTAGCATCTTCTAGGTAGACTTCTCGGTTTACATGATAATGTTAACCGTTATTTTGCAACCAATTATCTTAATCGAGTTTAGCAATGTATTGTAGCATATCAATAACTATATAGGGCAAGTCTATGGTTTCTTTCTCAGTAAAAAAACATTCTACTAGGAGGCAGGCCGAACATCAGTCCCAAGACTATGTGATAGCCAATTTCTGAGCATGGAATACTCTATTCTCTGCTAAAATCAGAGACTCCTCCTCGTATTCTTTCGATAAACTAAACCGAGTTTCGAGTAGTTAAAATGTCACCACTCAAAATCTCCCACTAGCTTGTATCTCTCACTAGACCCCGAAGGTTATGATGAATAAGCTATGTTACCTCTTCAAATCTATTACCCTCTCCCGATTGAAAGGAAACTTAGTCATTGTTCCTTTCAGATAGTGTTCCTAGACTGGGAGATAGGAATCACCCTTAGCCAGTCATCAGGTCTTATCTCTAGGATATATGCACTAATTAATAGATATTGAAGGGTCGTTTATCTTAATACGGAAACCTTTTACCTTTAATAGTTTTAGATGTGGTACACATACCTATTCAACTTTTCTTAGTGGTTCTGTCTTTATCAAACAAATGTCTGAGTCTCAGATTCGTACTACAAATGTCATCTTCACTTTGTTTAAGGCAACTGTAGTATCGAGATGAAAGTGAATCCATTTGTTTCAACGAATCTGTAAACAGAAAAAATAAATTTTTCTGTGATATTCAAGGATAGAATCCGAAATTCATTTCCTTATATCACTCCCACTATTCTAGCTGAAATTACTGCTCGTTGTCTAATTTATTAATTGTTAATGCATAGCTTCCTTGTTCTTCCAAAGAACTAAGCTACCGAGTCGAGTTACTCGGTTAAGAAAGTTGAAAGGATTCATTGGTTAGTGATCCGGAATCACTTTCCTTATCCTAGACTTTCTTTACTTAATGTTTTGGTTTAGCCTCAAAACTTTACTTAAGATGATTAACACTTATAGACATTCTTTCCCATTCTTAACTTTCCTTTAAAAGGAAATAGTCTTGAACTAGCAGTTCGTTTGAGTAGACACTACTCGTGAACTGTGATATGTTTAATGAAAGCGTCACCCAGTGGGACTAATTTTCTAATAAATTAGAAAAACGTAAGATAAAAGCTCCCACTAGTTTATCGATTCCAAATACCGTCTAACTAGCGACACTTTAATTGATGATTCTCCAATTTTTCTATTAGAAAATTTCTCGTGTATACACTACACAATTAAAATTCACTAGAAGAATTTTATCGTCCCAATCATCTTTCAAACTAATTACATTCGTCTCTCGATCAACACGATTGACAACAGTGACATCCTTATTTACGTCACTTAAGTCTTGAAGGCTCAAGAGAAATATCTCTTCCAAAAATTAATTGGATTTAAGATTAATAAGCACAACGTTCTAGTTACTTACCACTTTTTAACGAAGCCATCACTAGTCAATTTTACACTAGCAGTCTAGCAACCTAGAGAGATATGTATAACAGTTGTAAAATTGACAGAAAATAAATCCAAATCATACACTACTAATCAATTTTAGGAACATAAACTAAGTACTTATAGTCTATCCTACCGTTCCAAGGATTTAATCTAATGCCTCAGTGCCGCCTTAGGGTAGGTCAAAGAGGTTTCGATTAATATTGAAGATCAGATTGAGAATCGAACATCTCATTTGTGATCGCCAATCACCTTTCCTTTTTCAGCCAAGGTACTACCAAAAATACCCTTTATGAGTGTGACCTACCGTCTCAGATTTTTAGGTAGACCCCGAGTGTGCCGCCTTAGGGTCGGTCAGTGACCCGACGAGTACCCAAAATCCTATCATTTCAGAGACCAACCTTGAATATTGATAGCGGTGAAGGCCTTCCTTAGGGAGGCCGGTCCCAGGCCGGTATGAGGCGTCACCATTCTCTCACGTTGCTTGCGTCAACAGTAGAGGCCGTGGGGTCGGCTGTCGCCTCTCCCGCTCCCACTGAATATTTTGAAAAAGTGGTGGGTTTACTGATCTCGTTTTTGGACTTGATGTTACATTAAGGAACATTAAATCATAGGCCTGAATGTTGTCGGTTACGTGGGCTAACCCACCCGACCTATTCGTTGGAACATATGTGACCGTCGGACGGGTCAAGACTAGGGGAGCTCCGTTGAGCCGTAGTGGCTCTTCAGATGGCTCAGCCTTGCCAGACCCCCGTGCAATCACCACACGTGGAGGGTGAAGTCGATCGAGCCGTAGCTACTGTTGACCACCCAACCGTGGTTAAACCACTTTCGAACCATGTATGCCCGTGATAATCCATTCCTCAAACATCAAACTTTCACGTAGACACTACGGAACAAAAACGTAATCTCGTCTAGGTAAGGTGGAACTCACTGAGAATCCAACACCTTAACCACAAGGTTTCGGGATTTTACTCCTTATGCTTTCGCAGAGTGGAATTCACCGAGAATCCATCACCCAACCTCGACGATTGAAAAAACTCGTGTTCCTCGGTTTTTACCCTAATTAGTTTCTAATTAATATCAAACAATTAATTAAAACTAATTGCGTGTTTTATACATGCCTAACTAATTCCTCGAATTAATTTCTACATGTATGCATGTGGAGTGGAATTCATGATATGATGCATGTCATGACAATTTTCCGGTTCTACACATACAATCTAAACATGTATACTAGTGCGGAAAATAAACATCGAGATGGACCGTTGGCACCCCCGTATCTAACCTATTAGAAAATAAATAACCAAACCCTAATTAGGGTTTACTACTTTCTAACAAAATCTGCAGCTGTTTAAAATCTTCGACGATCGACAAACCAAACGAACTCGGATCGCAACGAAAATCTCCAGATCTGTTCTTCATTCCTCGGGCTTCAACATGGACGGTTGGATCGGAGCTTTGACTTGTCAATCTTCTCCAGTGAGCCGCCCAACTTGCTGCTGAATTTGACCTTTACAGCAGCGCATCAATGACTTCCCGAGGCCGATTGGGAATCGGGATGAATCTCGATCGACCTGAAATTTTTACCCCACGTCAAAAACTCCATATTTTTCGATCTGACCGGTTGGATTTGCGTTTCAACGGTCCAAAATCTCCCAGAAATTCGAGGAAGTCACAGGTAGGGTTTCTGTGAATCCTGCGTTTTTCTGGTACAGCTGTTTCTTTGCAGCAACGAACGGATGTCAAAACGAACTCCGATCGATGCCAAATTTTGTGAGACTGTTCTTCCAATCTTGATTCTGACCGGAGGGATCTTCGTTTCAACGGCTCGATCAACGGGAAAAATGAAATAACTAAACAGCTACTAAACATATCTATTTTCTGGAAATTAAAATTGCAATAAAAATAAATTACATAATTTCTATACTCATATGAACGAATTTTCAACATTTATATGAGTTTACAATAGATCTAACGGGTAAACAGTGCCAACCCCCAATCCATCTCTTCAACCATAGCAATTTATCATTATCAATGCATAAAATAATAAATAAAATTTACCTACATGCAATTCTACTCCTTTAAATCGTTTAATTATGATTATGACTATATAAATCGTGGAACCTGGCTCCGATACCACATGAAGGATGCAGGTTCTTAGATCTAAACGAGTTAGATCTATGCGCAACGGATGGATCACGACTTATACATCACAATACATAATTAAAGGACTTAAACTACTACAAGGGGGTTAAGATCATGTTACCAATAGTAGGAAGAGAAGCCAAGATCTTCCGATGTGTTCTCCAAACAGCGGTTGGTGGACACCCTTCTTGATACACGAACCTCCTTGATATGCAACACCAAGAAAAACTTAGAGTTTTTCTTCTTCTAAAACCCAAGACAAGAAAACTAATTTTTTCTCTCTTTTTGCTATAGTGGTCGAAATTATGCCAAATCCCTAAGGCTTGGGAGAACTCTCTTTATATAGGAGAGTAATCCTTAATCCTTTATTCCAAATAAAAGATAAATAAAATGATTATCCCAAACAAATTAGGATAAATAATATTATTATCTAATATTCCATGAATTATCATTTAACAAATAAAAGATAAATCACATGTCACATAATTATCCAAGAAAACTAATTTCTCTCTAATTAAGTGACTCACATTGGCGCCACAATTAGGGTTTACTAAGCCCACATAAAATGTCTTTTATGTGTATTATATTATTTAGCCCAACTGAATAATATTCATGCATATCAATTAATTAGCCCAGCCAATTAATTATCACTGAGGCCCAAATAACAAGATTATTAGTCCGAATTACAGAAGCCACATCGGGGACCATGGACCTATAACCAGTAGCTCCAATAATTAATTATTCATCGAACCGAATAAGTACTTTAATTATTAATTCCGGGATTACGCCACCATAAACCCGAAACTGAACTCTACCGATTATAGATGTATACTTATACTCAACCTATAGAGTGAATAAGCGTCCATTGATATAATCACTACATACGGATTAACCCTCCATAGACTGTCCATTCTGAGTGGGAAGTCTCCGTGAACCCGACTCAGAATATCTTAACCTTATTTACCATTATCCCCCTGATGATCAATTAGTTCACATATCTGACTAGTGAGCAATTAGTCTAGTATGAACTCCCTGGATCGATCACTTTATTAAGGCTAACAAATAAGGGGACTGTCTCTCTACTTCCCGCAGGAAGGAATGGATTCCATGTCTGTGAAAATCAGAACTACTCACTCATCAGGAGATAGTGCCAATGAGAAGTGGCTTGGAACACATATTTAAGTGAACCGTAACTAACACATCAAACACTACCCCGAGACAAGAAGCACCCTGTGATCACCTCAGGATTAAGGTTGATCCATATATGATCATCTAATGATTTAATAAGAATCCTCGATTATGGAATTATATCGAGAAATACAGATTAAATCGGCCCAGTCCTATATGAATGCCATCATATATAAATGTCCCACGTAGGTACCCTCTACCGACAGTCCGGATAAGACTATCACACCCTAAGGTGTTCTGGGCGCATTATTGGTGTTTTAATCAAGAGACCCTAAACTTTGATTAAATTCACTACGGACTAACAGTTTAAGTATATCACCACAAACTCAATCCTCACGTGTAATCCATACACTGAGTTAAGCGGTTACATACTGATATAATTAGGGTTTGCAGCAGTGTATACTTTACAAGCACAAAGCAAGTAACTAAGATGAGACAAATTCTGTCATCCATTATTAAAAACAATTACACAAATTGTCTTTCAGGCACTACACCTAACAACAATATTGTTAGAACTGACAATTACTCAGAACAACCTCGTCCTAAAACAGACAAAACTGTAAAATCAGTCGGTGGGAATATATCCACAAACTGACAAATTCTATAGAAAAACTCAGAAGGCTGAAAAAGGCAGAACTAATCCAAGATCAGTTAAAAGAACATTCAAGCCTCATCCATCAAGGAATGAAAATCATTCATGCAATACCAAATCAGGGGGAAAGGAAGACTTTTTCCCACTGATGAAGACTGGAATGGACCTATGATTACTCAGTTTCACAAAATCCTCAATAAAAAGACGTTCGAGTTAAGAAGGCAGAATTTTGTGAAACTGACCATACTCAGTCAAAATATCAAAGAAAAGTATAAGGATAAAACTGATAAGTCATCTAAGACTTACAGAAATACAAAAACTAATCAAAAAGGACCCAAACAGATATGGGTACCAACTTGTTAATTTGTTTTGCAGGAGGAAGTTAAATGAATTTTCAATTTTGAAACCGACTAAAGGACAGCTAATTCAAATTTTCGATTTAATCAAAGCTAAGACCTTTATAGCTGGAGATACACCATATCAACTTGTTGGTCCCTTGGAAAGGCTAACACAAGTTTAGATGGGGGGGTGAATAAACTTGTCACCAAAAACTTTCCCAAGACTGAAAAAGCCCCAGGAACTGAGTTTTTGCCAAACTCAAACTGATACTCAGCTCAGTTTTGTTCCTATCCTTTAACATTTGAAGAGTTCAGCTAACTCAACTGGGTATAAGTCAATATTGACTTATATTTAGTCTTGTCAACTGGCAGCGGATAACTAGCCTGTGCAATAGATGTGTTGATAAAAATTTAGACCTTCTATGTATTAGTTCTGTACTGACTCAGTGTCTGGTGTTTGCTGAGTGATAATGCAACAAATAAGACAAACACAAGTGCATAAAGTAAATAAACACAAGATTTGTTTATGGAAGTTCCGGGTGGTGTAATCCCGTACGTCTCCCCTTCTCCTGTGGTGTAGGTGGTATCACTAGAATCTTGAGATAACCATTACAAAATCCTAGCACTATGACAGTCCTTCACGACACCCTAGTTTCACTGTCTACACAAAATGAAGAAATGTGAGATTGCTCCCTTCACACTGCACACTGATCTTTCGGATGTGGAATTGCTCTTTCACCAGCTCACCACTAACACAACCACAGTCCTCGGGATCGCACTGTATTGTGGCAACCAAGTTGCAACCATATGAAGAAAGGTGGAATTGCTCTATTCAAACTATGCACAGCCAACCCTTTTTCACAAAGGTTAGGTTTAGAATTATTCAAGATATTAATTCAGTGAGCTGGATTCTTCTGGATCTGACTTTGTGGCCCCAAGATGCCTTCTTTCCCCCTAAATGGGTTACTGGATCTTTCTTTGAAATCTTCAAGGCAAATCCGTTGGCTTCCCCTTTTTTAGATATATATGATATGATTTTCTGGATCTGTATCTTTGGATATGTGCTTGTAAAGCTCTTTTTTTATCATTCTCTCTTTCCTTCAAGTGATTCTCTTGTGTATTTATATGGGTGATGTAATGGTCACTAGCTCTTGCAGCCGTTACACTTGTCGTTTAGCCAACGTTCATATGTACGATCTTTGTCGTATTGTTAATTCAAATTCAACAAGGCCTTAACTTAGTTTTCTACTCTTCTTCATAACTGAGTACCTTGTATACTTAACATCTGAATTTAATTGACTAAGTCAGAGTACACCATTCAGTTTCTTCTTTTCCTGGTAACTGATAATCTTTGTCCTTAAGATTATTCAGTTTTACATGATCTATAGTTCAGTTTCCGGTCACCATAGACTTGCCTGAATCCTGACTTATAGTCACGACTTAATCGACTTCTAACCGAGGTTGCTACCTCGCTTCTTGATCTTCAGAATCGAGTCTGTGTCCTCTCGGTTTTTAGTCTTCTAGATAAGCCAACTGAGTTTGTGTCCCTCAGCGAACTTATCTTCTTCAGTTCTTGCATTACTGAGTTTGAGCCCTCAGTTCTTCATGTGCATACTCAGTTTTCTTGTTGTGACTCAGATGTTCGCCTAGTTCCTATTCTATTACAATGCTTGTCTGAAACAATCTATACAAGGTTCAGACTCTAGATAGAACTTATACATTTTATCTAGACCATTTCTTGCTCCTTCTTCCATTATGCACTTTATCAGTTAGTTATGACTTCATCATCATGGGTTGTAAGTGATTTGTCTAATTACGTGACAAATCATCATCAAAACATAAATAATATTTCCAACAATTTCCCCCTTTTTGACGATGTATCATAACCCTCCGTAAAAACAATAATAAAAGAATAATGCAAGAAATCATAACAAATCAAATTAAGATAACAAACTAGAACAGCTAAATTTATTACAAGAATAAAGTCTAAGACAAACTGAGTTAAAACTGGATAAAATTACAACTTTTCTTTTTCAAGAGCCAATATCTTGTCACCAAGAAAGATGCTTCTTTTGGTTTCTAGAAGTCTTCTTTCATTCCCTTCTTCAACTGATTCGCCATCTCTAGGCTTGATTTCTAGATATTCACCGATCAGCCGATTAGCCTCTTCATTATCTTGATTTTTGAGCTTTATCAAGATTTCTTTGATCTCCTCATTTATCATCATTTCTTCTTCTTCTGAAATAAGACTATGTTCCTCTTCCTTAGTCTTTTCAGCTTTTCTTTCTGGTTCCAATTCAGTTTCCCCCTTAGTTGTTGTCTCTTTATCTTCTACTGACTTTAGACGTTCTTTCAGTCTGATACAGATTGCAAGTTTCCTTCTGATATTCATCACAACTCTAACTGAGGTCTCTCATCTTCCTCAGTTCTTGTTTCTTTGAAGGTTTCTTCTGCGATCAGTTCTTCAATCAAACTATCAACTGCTTCTCCATTCTGTTGAATTGCAAGTAGATCAGTGTCTACTTGTTTGTCTTGTTCTATTACCAACTGTTTGGCATAGATTTCTTCAGCATTTTCAGCATCACTTCCAGTTTTCTTTTCATCACCTTCAACTTTATCTTTCCTCTTGTTTGAAGATAAGCTAAAGCTATTTCAAATAACTTGCGCAAGGTGATGATGTTGGAAAATTTGTTCAGTCCTGAGTAATGCGTTCTTCTAATCAGCTCATGTAGATTGAAAAGGTTCTTTTGTAGAGTCAGCATCACGCCTTCATTGATTTCTTTCACTCTTTCCAATTTTTCTTCAATTGTTTAGTTGATGATTGCTGAGATGTTTCAGGTGCATACTTGCTTGTGGATGCTTCATGGATATGAGATGAGGTACTGGCCTCAGGATAATAAAACTGAGCATCATGACTTGTTAGTTTCTTTTCATATTCAGCTTCACAAAATTCACCATCTTCCAAAGCTTCCCTTTGTTCAACAGTGTACTCTCCATGTATCTCAGTTGGAGATTCACTATCATTAGTTACATCAACCTCGCTTCCTTCGCTTCCTTCAGTCTCACTTTCCTCAGTTTCATCAAGCTCACTTTCTTCAGTCTCATTCTGTTCACTCTCTTCAGTTTCATCTTCAATTTGAATAACTTCTTCAGTTTCAATATTCTTTTTCTGAAATTTGTTCCAAGTCCTCTTTTGTCTTCTGAGAGTCCTTTCATCTAAATTCACAGTTCCACTTGAACTTGAATCTGAGACTTCACTTGATTTTACTTCAACAATCTTCCTTTTCTTTACTCCAGTGGACACTGATTTGTGTTCCACTTTTGTTCATGTGGATGTTGAAATAGAGAAATGATCTAGTATCTTTTGAACTGGAAAAGTGAATCCCTTTTTCAATAGACACTTTTCCCTAGAAACCTTCTTTCCTTGTGCTCTCTTTTTCTCGTCTGAAACTTGTTTGATCAAATGATTGAGAACAAATTTGTTCCAATCAAATATCTCTTCAAACCAAATAGCATATATCAGTTTTAGTTTATCTGTTGAGAGAGTGTAGAAATTTCTGGCATGACCAATGACATTTTTGGTCAGAAGAATCGTCAAGAATGCGAGTTCTTGTTTTTGCTGATAGACGGATCCGATGAAGTTCTTCTCCTCTTTGTTGATTGCAGTAACATTCCAAAGCTTGCCTTTTTCTTCATTTACCAACGTAAGAGATGAAGATCCTGCGATTATGTCCAAGCCAAACACCAGTGAAAGCAACTGTTCATCAACGGTAAAGCTCTTATCTTGAACCGTTGTTTTGAAGCTTTTTCCATTATTGATGATTTCGGCATTTTTGTAGAAGTCTTTGATGCCGTCTGGACTCAAGGTAGTGACTTTTGTATCGATCAAGTTTTCCAATCCTCGAATCATCTTGATCTTGTTCACAATTCATTTTGATAGAGTGGATTTGAATACTTTTGACAAAATTCGTCCAGGCTCGTGGTGATTCCATCATCAATATTGTATTGCTCCATTGATTTCTGAATTATGGATTCTCTTAGAAAATCTTGAATTCTTTCAATTTGGGTGAGCAGGATTTCGTCAAGATTTTGTTTTGCAATCGTTTTCAAATAAGAGTCGTGTCACAATCAATGGGATTTTGTAGGGATGTACATCTACTTTTTCTCCCAGATTGACACGTGGCTTCGAGTGATTTGTCATGTCAGCTCAAGCGTCATATGGTAGCTGGAATGTTTTCTGCTTTTGACCAATTTGTCCTTCATCAGCTTTTGCCTTCTCAGTTTTGTATAGAAGTCAGTTTTCTGAGGATTTTGCAATGTAAGCTGACTTTTCCTGCAAACAGTTTAAGTTTTCTTCGGTACCCATATCTTCTTGGGTCCGGCTGTGTTAGTTGCCGAAGTATTACTTTCAGTTTCTTGGTTGAGAGAATTAAGCCTTCTCAACTCCTTTCTAGATGAACCATTACATTCAACCTTAGTTGATTTCACAAGGATTCTTTTGGATTTTACATCGTTAATTTCTTTGGGCAATCTACTAGGTCTTCCAGTATCTTGACGTCTAGAGTTTATACTCTTTGAAGTCTCAAGACAGGGTAGGGGTGGGGGATTACCATTGCTTTTGTCAAATTTACTAGACAATAATCTATCAGCTAGATTTGACACCTCAGTTTCAAGAAACTCATTCCAATCTTGTGCTTTGCCAAGTTCTTTGTCTTTTAGTCTCAACTCCAATTTTAGTTTTTCAGTTAACTTGACAAGCTCAGAGTTTCTCTGACTGAGTTCAACGAATGATAACTGAGTTGAAGAATGTACATTTTCTTGATGATTTGATGCTGTTTTAAGATTTGAGTGTACATTCTTTTGTTGCTCTAATGAATCTTCACTAGTAACTTGTGACAGCTTCTTTTCTTCTTCTTCTGAGAGAACTCTTTCTGATGGGACTCCTCTGCATTTGTCTATATAATCATTAAAGTTTGTATCCACATCATCACTGAGTTGAAGTTCTGGATTTTTATTCAAGTTTGTCTCATTGAACCTCTCAGATAATTGATCCTGAAAATCAGATACATTTTGCAAGCAATTAGTTAGGGGGTGAATAAGCCAACTCTTAATTCTAGATGTAGTCATTGAAATCAAACTAAGTGTTTTTACAACTGATACAGTGAGGGGTCTTCAACAACTGGTTTAAAAGATATCTTTCGGATCACTTCCAAATGCAAGAACTGCTCCGATACCAATTTTTGGTCCTATGGAAAGGCTAACACAAGTTTAGAGGGGGGGGGGTGAATAAACTTGTCACCAAAAACTTTCCCAAGACTGAAAAAGCCCCAAGAACTGAGTTTTTGCCAAACTCAAACTGATACTCAGCTCAGTTTTGTTCCTATCCTTTAACTTGTGCGGAGTTCAGCTAACTCAACTGAGTATAAGTCAATAATGACTTATATTTAGTCTTGTTAACTGGCAGCGGATAACTAGCCTGTGCAATAGATGTGTTACTAAAAAGTTAGAGCTTCTATGTATCGATTCAGGTCGACTCGATTATCTCAGTGTTTCTTTGAGTGATAATGCAACAAATAAGACAAACACAAGTGCATAAAGTAAATCAACACAAGATTTGTTTATGGAAGTTCCGGGTGGTGTAATCCCGTATGTCTCCCCTTCTCCTGTGGTGTAGGAGGTATCACTATAATCTTGAGATAACCATTACAATATCCTAGCACTATGACAGTCCTTCACGACACCCTAGTTTCACTGTCTACACAAAATGAAGAAATGTGAGATTGCTCTATTCACTCTGCACACTGATCTTTCGGAGGTGGAATTCCTCCTTCACCAGCTCACCACTAACACAACCACAGTCCTCAGACTGCACCAACAGTTGTGGCAACCCTATGAAGAAAGGTGGAATGGCTCTCTTCAAACTATGCACAGCCAACCCTTTTTCACAAAGGTCAGGTTTAAAAATTAATCAAGATATTAATTCAGTGAGTTGTCTGATCCTTCTGAATCTGACATTGTGGCTCCAAGATGCCTTCTTTCCCCCTAAATGGGTTACTGGATCTTTCTTTGAAATCTTCAAGGCAATTCCGTTGGTTTCCCCTTTTTTAGATATATATGATCTGATTTTCTGGATCTGGATCTTTGGATATGTGCTTGTAAAGCTCTTTTTTTATCCTTCTCTCTTTCCTTCAAGTGATTCTCTTGTGTATTTATAAGGGCGATGTAACGGTCACTAGCTCTTGTAGCCGTTACACTTGTCGTTTAGCCAACGTTCATATGTACGATCTTTGTCGTATTGTTAATTCAAATTCAACAAGGCCTTAACTCAGTTTTCTACTCTTCTTCAAAACTGAGTACCTTGTATACTTAACATCTGACTTTAATTGACTAAGTCGAGTACACCATTCGATTTCTTCTTTTTCACGTAACTGATAATCTTTGTCCTTAAGATTATTCAGTTTTACATGATATATAGTTCAGTTTTAGGTCACCACAGACTTGCCTGAATCCTGACTTATAGTCACGACTTAATCAACTTCTAACTGAGTTTGCTACCTCAGTTCTTGATCTTCAGAATCGAGTCTGTGGTCTCTCGGTTCTTGATCTTCTAGATAAGCCAACTGAGTTTGTGTCCCTCAGCGAACTTATCTTCTTCAGTTCTTGAATTACTGAGTTTGAGCCCTCAGTTCTTCATGTGCATACTCAGTTTTCTTGTTGTGACTCGGTTGTTCGCCTAGTTCCTATTCTATTACAATGCTTGTCTGAAACAATCTAGATAGAACTTATACATTTTCTCTAGACCATTTCTTGCTCCTTCTTCCATTATTCACTATAACAGTTAGTTATGACTTCATCATCATGGGTTGTAAGTGATTTGTCTAATTACGTGACAAATCATCATCAAAACATAAATAATATTTCCAACACAACTAATACAAGATACGAATGAAAAGTCGTACCCTACATTCATCTCAACCGTCCATCCTCTCCACTCTCCATCCTTTTTTTTGTATCTCAACGCTTGACATGATTTGTGACGAGATGTTTTAATACCCACTCAGATTTTCTAACCACCAAATCTACCACTTATAAATACCCTTGTACCATACCTAAAATTATTTTCACTCAGTTTTCTCTTCATATCCATCTAGTTGAATGAATTTTCTCCATCTTCAAATTCTCCAACAATCTGAAATAATGGCACTTACTAAAGTTGAACCCGGAATGATCATTTCACTTGATCAATTTATTGCAAGATACACAAATAAGACTCTAGTCAAGGAAATTGCAAACAAAATCAGAAAAATTAAAGGATTGGAGCAAGTGTTCAATGTAAATCTGAAGAGTGTATGTCTAGACGACATTGGCGACTTCTATGAGTTCGGAAGCAAAACCATAGAGAATGATGTAATCACATATATCACTCGAGTCAATGGAAAGGAGATTAAGGTTACAGAGACCCTAATTGCTGGTAAATTTGGTTTTGAAAAATCTGGATTTACCTCTGTTCTTAAAATATCAAAAGAACAGAGAGAGAAACTTTGGAAAGATATTGCAGTCATAGGAGATTCAAGTGTATCACTGTTTGGATCAATATGACTACTCAAACCAGAATTCAACTTCTTGACCAAAATGCTAGCGAATTGCATAATTGGAAACGCAGACAACTTCAGTCAACTCTCCGGCACAAAGATAGACCTGCTTTATGTTATTTGGTTCGGAGACAATTTCAGTTGGCAGGGATATCTCTTTGATCAACTGGTCGGACTATCTTCTGATGTGCCCAAGAAGAAAAACACAGAGAAGAAAGGAAGATTCTATCTCAAGAAGACCCTTGCTCTCCTAGCTCAAAGGATTATCGATCATTTTAGAATTGCAAGGAGAAAGGAAACTGCAATTGTTGATGGTAAAATTGCGGCCAAAGAAGAGAAATCCAAGAAAAGGAAAGCTGGAGGTTCTGAAACTGAACCCAAGAAGAAGAGAAAAAGGTCTTCGAAGAATGAACAATTGAGTAAGCCTTGGAGGATCTTGAGAGACTGAGAGAAAGGAAAAGAAAATTGGAAAAAGTCACAACCGGACAAGTTACTGAGAAAGCGATGAGAGGCTTCACCAAAGAAAATCACCCACCTCGATTCTTTGAAAGCCAAGTAAATAAATCCAGAACTGATGAAACCCCCACCAAACAAGTCATTGCTGAAATAGAATCTGTTGCTGAGGAAGTACCCATTCAAGAATCAGAAAAGGAATTTCAAGAAGCCCACCCATCAGTTATTTTAATTATTATATTCAACCCCACTGATGATGTGTCATAACTAACTGTTATAGTGCAAAGTAAAAAGATGTCTAGAAATCAATCTACAGGATTTAATAGAGTCTGATATTTGTATAAGTTATATCAGACAAGAACTGTAATAGCTCTAGGTTCAAAACTGAGAAAATGAGAATCTGGCTTATTAAACTGAGTTCGTAACTGATTATTAATCAACTGATAGAAACTGACTAAGAGCACACCAACTAAAGGCTCAGGGATCAGACTCAGTTATAGAAGAAGAAGCAAGAAGGTAAGTTCATTTGAGGACACAGACTCGGTTGACTTATGTAGAATCAAGAATCGAGGGTTCGAGACTCGATTATTGAAGAATGAAGAATCGAGGGTTCAAACTCGCTTTTGAAGACTTAAGCCGAGATCAGAAATTTAGAATTCAGAAAATGCATGATGACTGAATCGACTTTATGGATCTTGACAGGAAGACCTAAGTATCATAAGGACAATGATATCTTAGCAGAGTAGTGAGTTATGGTGTACTCAGATTAAGTCAATAGTAATCAGATGTGAAATGGAGTACTGAGTTTTTACGGAAGAGTAAAAACTCAGTTAATGCTCTTGAGCTGAAAACTGACAAAGGTAAGTTTTCATGCTGAGGTCAAGGAAAGCTGAAGGAAAATCTGACCGTTATAAAGCACACAATTTTATTGGATGAGCAGAGTTTTCAGAAAGGACACTGACATTCATCAGAATAAGCAGGACCACCAACGGATACAAGAATTCAAATATAAACGTTCAATTCAGCTAACCGTTGAAACAACCCCTTATAAATAGACTACTTCTACCACTAGATGAAGTGTGGAATTCTAAGAATTAATCTAGTCAAGAATGTTTATACCAAGGGGGAAAGTAAATCAAAAGAATTCCTGCTAAGCACTTAATTGCAAGATCAAGTAATCATTTGAAGAAACAGAGCCGTGCATAATTTACTTATCTAGAAGAAGAAGCTCAAAACACAATTGAATCTTTGTTATTGATTCAAGACTCAACTTTGATTCTATCAAAGGTTTAGACTATGAAACACCAAGAAGGTGTGAAGGATAGCTGAGTGTAGTCAAGAAGACTGTGTTTGTGTTGAGCTGGTGAAGAGGCAATTCAACCCTCCAAGGACCAGTGTAGCAAGCTTAGTTCAAATGAAAATTCTACCTGTTGAAGACTGAAGCTGGAAGATTGTGAAGCTAGGGATTAGTGAAGGACAATCAAGTGTTTAGAATTTACTTTGTGTCTTGTAACTGTAAACCTCAAGAACATAGTGAATTTGGCCTCCTACATCACAGGGGAAGAGAGGACTGACTTGATTACACCACCTGGAACCTCTATAATTCTTGTCATATGTATTCACTTCCTTTACGTATTATTGCACCTGATCACAGACTCAGAAAACTTAAGAAACTGAGTCAGCATAGCATTACATTGCATTATATTTAGATAATCTAATAAATTCAAGTATTATTTAAGGATAAGTCAGTTCTTACTTATACTCAGCTAAGTTAGGTTAACTCCACACATGTTTAAAGCTGAACTCAATCTGCACAAGATTCGATTTTAGGGTTTTGGGACAAATTTATTCCCCCCCTCTCTAAACTTGTGTATGCCTTTCCTAGGGACCAACAAACTATTTCCCCCCTTTTTGGCAGCATCATCCCTCTGTTCTAATATGATGTGGTTTGTAGCCTCAGCTGTACCAATTTGAGAATCCAACTTTGACTCAATAGCTGTAAATCTATTATCATGATCAGCCAGCTTTTTGGACACGCTTCCAAATCTTATGCCAAAGGCCATTGCCATTGACTCATTTTCCTGAGAGACATGTTGTCTACAGCCTGCAAGATTGTTGCTTATATTTATGTTCAACTGGCTCATCAGGTCACCTTGTCTTTGCACAACAATATTTTGTGCATCAATTTATTCAATAATAGCCTGAAATCTTTTCTCTATAGAGTGACTTTCATCTTTTAATGCTAGAGTCATGGACCTGAGATACATTGCTTGTTGTTCAAATTCTTCAACCAATAAGTCTGCTGTGTTTTCAAAGGCCTCATTGGATATGCCAGTAGACAATTGAGTAAATTTTTTATGGATATCGGCTGGTTCTGGTTCCATTTTATGTCCTCTAACTTGATGATGTACAGTTGGAGGAACCTCAAGTGATTCTTGGTTCTGTGCTGTCGGTTGAGTAACATCTACACCAGCTTCTACTTCTTCAAGTACTTGAGTAGATGTTATTTCTCATGGAGCACTGTCTCCTATTCCCCCTTGCTTTGTGCCGGGAGTTGCCTTGACCGGTGTTGTAGCATCTGAGACAATGTACAACATTGTTGTTAGGTCAGCTGGTTTGTCAACAGACAGTTGTTGAGGTGTTTCCTTAATTGGTGGAGTTGACTTTCCTGGTACTTGTGTTTGCGGAAAAGAACTCAAGAGGATGTTATAATCAATTGCATCAGCTGTTTGTTCAGTCTCTTTATCTTGTCCAGCAGCGTCATCCTTTGGATCATCACCATTATCATTGTGATCAGCACCATCATCATTGTCGTGATCATCACCATCATTATCATCATGATCATCACCATTATCATCAAGATCATCATTATCTGAGTCACCACTACCTCTATCAGAAGTTGGATGTATTTTTTCCTTTGCTGCATCAACCATATCCCATAGTGGGGATTCGTCATGTGCACCAACCAGGGTTGTAATCCCAAGAAAGTCAAAGAACCAAGCTTCTTTGTTAAGCACATGTTCTGGATTTTGAAGCTGAAGAATGGAATCACCTTCCTTCCATTCGAGATATGCAGCAATTCTATCATCAATATCAATGGCAGATGTGTCTGCTGGTGCTTCTGGAGTTTCTTCATCATCTTCATTGTCTTCTTCAGCTTCTTCGTTTTCAAGTTGATCATCATCACTAAAGTCTTCTTCCTCTTGTTGGTCTGCATCTTCTTTTAATTCCTCTTCTTCTTCTTCATCGATTAACTTCCCAAAATCTTCTTTGTCTAAATTTCCTTGAACTTTCTGATTATTTCATTAGCCGGAGGTGCTGCTTCGAGTTTGATTTCTCATTCCACCTTCTGTTACCTTTTTATGTTTGACATAGGTAAAAATGATTTTGGATTCATGTAGTTTGTGGGGTTGGACAACAGGAACTTGCAGACAATTCATCAGATAGTGTGATTGAATCCTATAGAACTTCTTTACCCAAAAGATTCCATTTTTCTTCTTTCCTTCTGCTAGCCCCTTTTTAGCGGCATTGGCCTCTCCCTGGATTTGCTCTTTGATTCTTAGCAAGAAATAGTTGGCCGAATTGAACTCCAGACAGTTGTAGATGATTCTCATAAGACGCATTCTAACCTCTGTCATTGCATTATTTGCCCCTAGCTTACCTTCAATTGTCTTTCCAACTAGAGCACTTTATTCATTGAAGGGTTTCTTCAAGACAGATCTAAGACAATTGAGTTTCTTAGAGCCTGGGTTCGCCATTTTAGCAATTGTTACCCAAATTCTTCCACGTTTTTTGGAACAAGAGCCACTTTTGCTTGACCTTTATTAGAGAGTTTAGGGTGTTTACGGATTACCTTCGTTGTAAATACCACTTCTGTGCCATTGACAGATGCAATAATCCTGTCTACACCAATTTCATCACCTTCTTCAGCAAGGAGCCCAGAAACATACTTGGCGGTTTTCCAAAAAGAGAAGGATTTCATAGAAAATGTCCTTGATGGGAGGATTTAGAAAAGTCGACAATCTGAGGTTTTTGCATCCAGTCGCCAATCTTTGTGCTTCTTCGTCATTTCCACATAGCTTTAAGTAGTGTTCTTCTTCAAAGAACGATCCAGTGGCAATTGACTTCTCATATTGTTTTCCAGTTTGTGTATTTGAAGAGGATGATGCCATTGTTTCTAGTGTTTGAGATTTGGAAAAAGCTTCGATTTTTCAGAGAAAATAAGGTTTATGAAATGCAAGGGAGCGTAAAGAATTCTGAAAATTCTCTAAGTGTTGTTTAAATAGGATTATTTGAGTAGTGTGAACGTGGTTGAATATGGAAGGATTTTGTGACATAATGGCATGATTTTGTGCAGATAAATCACGGTATTTGAGTGTAATAGGGGAGTGGATTGAGGCATTTAATGATAAATCCAGGGTTTCGAGACGTTGCCGTCATACCTTAATGCAAAATATAGTTCTATGATTTGCAATATAAGATCCACGTGTGCTGTCTCCCATAAAATTATTCTCCATTAATCAACTGATTTTTCACAAGTATAAAGTTGATTTTGTTCACACTTTACTTTGCAATATTCTCCAAGATGTATATCGGTGGAGTAACTTGACTAGTCACTATGCCGGTTTAGTGACTCCTTTACTGAGCTGCTGTATAAAACTGTTCCTAAATATCAGTGAAGTTAACTTCGCTGGGTAACAGTGCCTTGCCTGCCAATTGAGCTCACCCGAAGTGGCAAAGGTTTAGTCAGCTGGTGAAGTTATTTAGCCGATTACTCCATTTAGCTGCTCCTTAGAACTTAATCAATTTCTATCATTCCCATCTCAGTTCTCAATTTGCTGAATCTTTCATGACTGAGTGGTTTTGTGAAGATGTCAGCCAATTGGTCTTCAGTTTGTATGTATCTTTGAATAACATCTCCCTTTTCTACAGGATCTCTAATAAAATGATGTCTCACATCAATATGTTTTGTTCTTGAGTGCAGTACTGGATTTTCTGTGATGGATATTGCACTTGTGTTATCACACATTATTGGAATTTTCTTCTCCTCCATTCTATAGTCCAATAGCTGTTGTCTGATCCACAACACTTGTGCACAACAGCTACCTACTGTTATATATTCTGCTTCAGTTGTTGATGTGGATATAGAATTTTGCTTTTTGCTAAACCATTTTGTTGTGGAATCCTGCTGCTGATAGCCGATGTAGTAATCCATTTTCTTTACAGTAAGTTCTGATAATTTCATTTAGAAATTATGTGCCTCTATCTGATCTGATCTTGATGATCTTCAGTTCTTTTTCATTTTGAATTCTTCTTAGCAAATCTAACAGCTTTTTGAGTGTCTCTCTTTTCTTGTTCATGAATATGGTCCAAGTGAATTTGGAAAAGTCATCCACCAACACTAAAGTGTACTTCTTTCCACTTACACTTACTAGTGTGATTGGTCCAAAAAGATCCATATGCAACAAATGTAAAATTCTTGTTGTTGATTGATAGGACTTTGACTTGAAGGTTCTTTTGATTTGTTACCCATTTTGACATGCATCATAGAGGCTTTCCTTTTTGAAAGTGATTTCTGGGAGACCTTCAACTAGTTTGTTCTTTGTCAGTCTATTGATGGTCTTGAAGTTGAGATGATTTAATCTTCTATGCCAAATCCAGCTGGTTGATTGCTTATTTTTGACAAGCAAACATGTTTCAGCCTTTGTTGTCTTCCAATCTACCACATACATGTTATCTTCTCTTTTTCCTGAAAGTACAACTGTGTTGGTTTGGCTGTGGATCACCTTGCATCCTTCTTTGTTGAAGTGCACATTGTAGCCTTTATCATAGAATTGACTGATACTCAGAAGATTGAAATTCAGTTCTTTAACATAAGCCACATTTTGAATTTTTAAACTATTTTTGAGCATTATGCCTTCCCCTTAATCTTTCCTGGGCCCTACAAATGTTACTTTGGGTCCATCAAAAGATTTAAAATCAGTGGGCCATCCTTTATTCCCTTTCATGTGCACTATCAATGTACCAGACATCCTACAAAACAAATTAAATATTTCTAGGTACCCAACACTGTTTGGGTCCATACCTGTTAGCAGTCATGCCTCCTACTCCAAATGTGTATCCAAAGGATTTTCTTTTTGGATAATTGAAGTCATCAACTTCATATGTGTAAGGCATGGCAGAATAACTTCTCATATTTTTACTAAAGGTATTCTGATACTTTTCTCTACTTTTTTGGTGCATTTTCATCCTTTTTTACTCTCCAATATGCAGGAGGAAACTTATTTCCATATTGTTTCTTGTGTCCAGGAACTTGCCTAGGTTGGATTTTCCTAAACATATGATGCATAGCATGAAATGGTTTCTTCTTGTATTTTTGAGGTGCAACATTCCAGTCATCTTCTGAAAGGTAAAGTCTTCCCTTACCTTTCAGTAAGCTTTTTCCTTTAATTGGCTGATACGATGATGTACTCATCTTTTTCACTTCACTAGTCACGGATGAGTAGAAGAAGCTATGGTCTGTCCTTTTCTGAATTTAGGTCTAGTTTTGGTCCTTGATCCAAAATTGCGTTGTCCATTGTTTCTTTTCTCATCCTAACTGTTGTAGCCGAGACCGGATGTTGATCCAAACCTTTTTGAGATTTTGTAAGCTGGTGCAACTTGTGGTGCAGTAGTGCTCTTGACTGGTAGGGATATTTCCTCAGCTGGTCTTTCAACATCAGATGAGTGATCATCTGCTGCTTGTTGATCAGGTGAGTGAATTTCCTTACTAGTTTGTTCAGCTTTCATTTCATCCAGTTCTTTCTTTAATCGTTTATTTTCCTTTCTCAGATTCTCATATTCTTGTTCCAGAACTTCATGATTTACTTGAATTTCTTCAAATTTACTAATGAGATTTTGAATTAGGTTTGCAGAATCTAAAGGGCGAATAAAAGATTGTGCAGTGTCTGATGTGGATGCACTAGATGATGCGGATGCACTCGATGATGAGTATGAACTGGATGTTACCTATGTTTCATCAGATTATTTGGCCATAAGGCAAAGTTAAGCCTTTTCATTGTCTGAGCTGTCAGCTTCATCATCATCAGAATCATTTTCAGATGATTCTTAATTCTTTTCACTGCTGGTTTCAACTTTGAGTGCCTTCTTGCTTTTTCTCTTTTCAGTTGTCTTGTACTTCTTCTTATCCTCATCTTTGTCTTTTTCTTCAGGGCAATCAGCCTTGAAATGACCTTTCTTCTCACAGTTGAAGCATCTGTATTCATCATCCTTTTTCATCATGTCTTTGCTTGAGCTTGATTTCTTGTTTGATGATGATCTTCCTTTGAATTTCTTTTTCTTGCTAAACTTGTCATAACGTTTGATCTGTAAAGCTACTTGTTCTTTCAGCTCCTGTGTATCTTTGCTGCTTGTGTCACCTGTTTTGCTTCACTAGGGTGCAACCAGTGCACTGGCCTTGTGTGTTTCTGCTGGTGCACTGTCTTCGCCGTTCAACTCAAATTCATGAGCCTTTAATTGAGACATCAGAGTTAAAGTATCAGTGTTTGCAAGGTTTGTTGTTCCTCTAAGCACTGATGTGAAGATCTTCCATCTTTCCGGTAGACCTCTGAAGATTTTCAGCACACTTCTTTTTGTGGATATGTGTGTCCAAGTTGTTGCGGTTCACTGATGATTCTTGAGAATCTTTTATCCATTTGATTAATGGATTCACCAGTCTACAGTTTGAAGTTCTCAAATTTCCATTTTGCAGCAAATAATTTGTTTTCCTTGACTGCTTCTAATCCTTCATTGATCAGTGCTAATTTGTACCACAACTTCTTTGCTGTTTTGCAGTCTTTGATCCTCATGAACATATTACTATCCAGAGTCTTCAAGATCATGTCTTTTGCAACAATATCTAGGTTATCACCTTGGTCCAATCTTTCTTGAGTTTGTCAATCTCATTTCCTTGATATGCTTCTGTGGTTATCACAGTTGTGATCTTGATTGGGCCATCATTAATTACATCCAGCATCTCCTCATGAGTTGCTGCAAGATGAGACAACATCCTTATTTTATATTCATCAAAATTATTAACATTAAATACATGTACCTTTGACATGAAATTTGAGGAATCCATGAGTACAAATATGAGATATATTTAGCAAGCACAAATTTTGAAAATTACTTTGAAAATATGTGAACTCCTTGTTACCAGAAATTAGATCTGAACAGGTTCTGATACTAGGAACTCTGCTCTACTACAAATTGTTGGTCCTAGAGAAGGGTAAAACTATAGTCATAGGGGGGTGAATGACTATAGTGGAGTTTCAAAAACTTTTCTTATATTTAAAAGACTTTGGGCAGCGGATAAGTCCCTTCTCTAAATGTTGGTTCAAAGTAGATTATGCAATCGCAGATAAAGTAAGCAATGAAGTAAAGTGCTGTAAAGTAAATTGTTGAAAGTAAATAGACACAAAGGTTTATAGTGGTTCAGGGTGGTGTAATCCCTTAATCCACTCTTCTCCTGTGATTATTGAAGGAATTCACTATTTTATTCATAGATACAATTGTTAGATTGTGCTTGGCTACACAAGCTTCACAATCTTCAAGACTATCACTCCCTAGATGCAGAAGCTTCAGTGACTCAATCTCTATCACTGCTCCTTGAGAACTAATCTTTCAGTAGCTACAAAGGTTGCAACTCCTTCTCAGATTCCTTTGATTCAATTGCTTCAGTTGAAATGAATTTGATTCACAGACTTGTGATCAATCTCAGTGCTTGATGTGGAATTTGAGCTCTGATTATTGAGTTGATCTCTAGATGTTTCCTTTAAGTACAGATAATCTTTTCAAATTGACAGAGTTTCTGCTTGTTTCTTATTAGATTCAATCATTATTTTTCCTGTCTGTCAATGCCTTCTATTTATAGCCTTGATGATCTTTGATTTGAAATTCCGTCCGTTGGCTATTTAATGTGGGGAATAATCCTTGATTTAATTCTTGATTCCCCCTCAATTATATTCTTCTTGATTTCAGGGATCGATTTCTTTCTTAAATGTCTATCAGAGAATCCGTCCTTGATTGATCCTCAATTGATTGTGCATTTAATGCATGATCTTCATAGTATAAATTCTGAACAAGTAAAGTTTACTTGGCCGTTCCCTAAACGGTTAAGTGATCCTTCTGACTTGGATGTTTGGATCTTCCTTCACTGCTTTGTCTTTACGCAGCCGATAGTCAGTTCACTATGCCGGTTCACTGCAATGTTATTCTCTTTGATCTTATAGGTACTTCTTGTACTTCAATGATCCTTGATTTGGGTGAGATCGGTGTACACCATATTTGACAATTTATTTCATCATTTGAATTGTGACTAAGACTTAATCAAGGTCATCACAGACTTCCTTGGTTATAAGCCAGACCATATGTCTTGTGTGCTTCTCTGCTAGTACTTGGCTGGCTTCACTCTGCCGGATTTCTGTTTCACTTCGACATCCTACAAACTAGTACAATACTTGTCTGACTCAACTTATACAACATGTCAGACTCTAGGTAAAGACTTATACAGAGATTTCTAACTTATTTCAGGCTTGCTATAATAGCTAGTATGGCCATCATCAAAACATAATAAATTGTTCATAACACAATGCAATCCGGGTCGCTCTTCTTCTTGATGGGTATGAATTTTGCATTTTCCATAATGCAATTAAAATCTCTTAGCATATTCCTATGATTAGGGGATTCAGGAATGTCATTAACCCCAGATTCATGCAGCCATCGACTAACCTTTGAGCCTATGAATCATTGTCGCAGAAAGGTAGGTAGTGCTCAAATCGGAAAAACGATCTAGTGATAATCGATTTTTCATAGTATTTTTCAGTTGGAGTGATTGAAGAAGATGATGTCATTGTTTGGATGAATTTGGGATTGTAAAAGCTTCGATTTTTCAGAGAAATAGGGTTTGTAAATTGCAAAAGCGTAGAACCTTTCTGAAAATCTATAAGTTTTGCTTATATAGGAGAGTTTTGGGTAGTGTGAATGCGGTTGAATATGGAAGGATTTGGTGAAGTAATGGCATGATTTTGTGTATATAAATCACGCTTTTTGAGTGAAGTGGGAGAGTGGATTGAGGTTGTAATGATACATCCCGGGAATCGAGGCGTTGCTATCATTCCTTTGATTCAAAAATAACTTCCATGATTATAATATAAAATCCACATGGGTAATAATCCATAAAATAATTATCCATGAATTCTCCGATTTCCACATGTGTAAAACTGATTTTGTTCACACGGTACTTTGTTGTTTTCTCCAAAGTGTTCAGCGGTGGAGTAACTTGGATGGTCACTAGGCCGGTGTAGTGACTTCTTTCTTGGCGACTTTTTGTAAAACTGTTCTCACAATCGAGAAAGTGAACTCCACCGGTTACCGCACCTTTACCTCGCCAAGTGAGCGCACCCAAAATGGCAAAGGTTCAGTCAGCTGGTGAAGTCACTCGACTGATTACTCCAGTTAGCTACTCCATATTACTTAATCGATTTCAATCATACCTAACTCAGTTCTCAATTTAAAAAATCCTTCATGAATGAGTGGTTTAGTGAAAAATATCAGCCAGTTGATCTTCAGTGGATATGTATTTCCAGATAACATCCCCTTTTTCCACATGATCTCTGATAAAGTGATGTTCACATCAATATGCTTTTGTTCTTGAATGTAATACTTGATTCTCAGTTATAGATATTGCACTTGTGTTCTCACAAATAATTGGAATTGTCTTCTCCTCTATTCCATAGCCCTCAGCTGTTGTCTGATCCACAACACTTGTGCACAACAGCTACCTGCTGCTCTATATTCCGCTTCAGCTGTTGATGTGGATATAGAGTTATGCTTTTTGCAAAACCATGACACTAGTCTGCTGCCTAGCATTTGACAAGTTCCAGAAGTGCTTTTTCAATCTATCTTGCATCCAGCATAATCTGATTCTGAATATAATATCAACTTGAATCCTCCATCTTTTGGATACCAAATTCCTACATTAATTGTTTGCTTCAAATATTTGATGATTCTCTTGGTTGATAATAAGTGAGATTCCTTAGGTTGTGCTTGAAATCTTGCACATACTCCTACTGAAAAAGCAATGTCAAGCCAGCTTGCAGTTAAATAGTGTGGAGATCCAATAATTCCTCTATATAGCTTTTGGTCAACATTTTTTCCATTTTCATCTTTCCCAAGAATAACTCTTGCACACATTGGTGTGTCTCATGTGCCACTTGTATCCATACCATATTTGTGTATCAAGTCTTTTATGTACATGGCTTGATTGATGAAGATGTCATCTTTCATTTGCTTCACATGTTGACCAAGAAAATAATTGAGTTCTCCCATCCTACTCATTTGAAATTTGCTTTTCATCAGATTTGCAAATTTCTCACATAGCTTTTAATCTTCTGATCCAAAGTTGATGTCATCAACATAGATCTGAACTAACAAAGTGCTTGTTCCTTCTTCTAGCCTGAAAAGAGTCTTGTCAATAGTTCCTTTGTTGAATCATTTGTTGATTAAGAATTGTGACAGTGTCTCATACCAGGCTCTAGGTGCCTGTTTGAGTCCATATAGTGCCTTTTTGAGCTTGTATACTTTATTTTCCTTCCCTTTGAGTTGGAAACCAGGGGGTTGTTCCATACACACTTCTTCTTCTAGAAGTCCATTCAAAAATGCACTTTTGACATCCATTTGATATACTATGAAATCCTTGTGTGCTGCAAAATCTAGGTTGAGCCTGATTGCTTCCAATCTTGCTACTGGTGCAAAGGTTTCATCATAGTCTATGCCTTCAGCTTGAGAATATCCCTTTGCAACTAGTCTTGCTTTGTTTCTGACAACTGCTCCTTGTTCATCCATCTTGTTTCTAAATACCATTTTGTTCCAAAGATATTTGCCATTTCTGGTCTGTCCACAAGTTCCAGACCTCATTTCTCTCAAATTCATTGAGCTCTTCTTGCATGGCAGTAATCCAATCAGCATCTGGAATTGCATCATCTATTGTTTTGGGTTCCACCTGTGATAGAAAACAAGTTAGCATACTTTCCGGTTGTTTTCTAGTTCTAAATCTTGTATGAATGTCTCCAATGACTTGTTCTTCAGGATGAATTCTCAGCCAATTCAAGTCAGGTTGAAATTGCTCTTGATTTGGTTCTTCCACAACTCCAGCTTATGCATCAACTTCATGATCTTGTTTTGGTACCTCTTCTGTTGTGATCACTGATACATCATCTTTATTGTCCAAGTTGTAGTCCAGAATAGTAGTTGGTACTTTTGTATTCATATAGACTTGTCCTTGTGTATCTTCTTCTTCAAGGTTGTGTAAGCCTTCACCATTTGTGTTTGGTTCATCAAAAAACTACATGAATTGATTCTTCAATCACCAAGGTTCTTTTGTTGAGTACTCTGAATGCTTTTCTTGTTTCTGAGTATCCCATGAAGATTGCTTCATCTGCTTTTTCATCAAAAGTATATAGTTGATTCCTGTTCAAAACAAAACATTCAGATCCAAACATATGCAAATGTGAGATGTCAGGTTTTCTTCCATTCCAAATTTCATATGGTGTTTTTCCATGGTGTTTATTGATGATAGATCTATTTTGACTATAGCATGCTGTATTTGCTACTTCAGCCCAAAATCTCTTTGGTAGACATGCTTCTGCAATCATTGTTCTGACTGCTTCTTTGAGTGTTCTATTTCTTCTTTCCGCTGCACCATTTTGTTGTGTAGTCCATGCCCCTGATAGTTGATGTAGTACTCCATTTTCTTCACAATAGGATATGATAACTTCATTTAGGAATTTTGTTCCTCTGTCTGATCTTATCTTGATGATCTTCAACTCCTTTTAATTTTATATTCTTCTTTGCGAATCTGGTAGCTTCTTGAGTGTCTCTCTTTTCTTGTTCATAAATATGGTCCAATTGAATTTGGAAAAGTCATCCAATACCACAAGAGTGTACTTCTTTCCACTCACACTTACTGGTGTGACTGGTCCAAAAATATCCATATGCAAAAGATGTAAGACCCTTGTTGTTGATTGATGGGGTTTTGACTTGAAAGAGCTTTTAATCTGTTCCCTTTCTGACATGTATCACAGAGACTCTTCTTCTTGAATGTGCTTTCTGGAAGGCCTTCAACTAGTTTTTTCTTTGACTATTTTTTGATGGTCTTAAAGTTGAGATGTTTAATCTTCTATGTCAAATCTAGCTGGTTGATTGCTTATTCTTGACCAGAAAACGGGTTTTTGCCTTTGCTGTCTTCCAATCCACCACACACATGTTGTCTTCTCTTTTTTCCTGCAAGTACAACTGTGCTGGTTTGATTGTAATGACTTTGCATCCTTCTTTGTTGAAGTGCACATTGTAGCCTTTGTCACAGAATTGACTGATGCTTAGAAGATTGAAACTCAATCCTTTAACATAAGCCACATTTTGGATCTTCAAGTTGTTCTTGAGCATTGTCCCTTCCCCTTAATTTTTCTGGGGTATTCTTTTCCTCCAAATGTAATTTTGGGTCCATCAAACACATTAAAGTCATTCAGTCATCCTTTGTTCCCTGTCATGTGTCTGGAACATCCACTATCGATGTACTAGACATCCTACAAAACAAATTAAGTATGTTTAGGTACCCAACATTGTTCGGGTCCATACCTGTTTGCAGTCATGCCTCTCATTCCAAGTGTATATCCAAAGTATCTTCTTCTTGGACAATTGAAATCATCAACTTCATACATGTAAGTCATGGCAGAATAATTTCTTGTAGATTTATTGAAATTATTCTGATACAATTCTCTACTTTTTTGGTACATTTGCATCCTTTTTCACTCTCCAATATGAAGGAGGAAACTTATTTTCAAATTGCTTCTTGTGTCCAGGAACATGCCTTGGTTGTCTTTTCCAAAACACATGTTGCATAGTATGAAATGGTTTCTTCTTGTATTTTGGGGGTGCAACATTCTAATCATCTTCTGAGGGTAAAGTCTGCCCTTACCTTTCAGTATGCTTTGACTTTACTAGGCTAGTAAGATGATTTACTCGGTTGTTTCACTACACTGGGTTTTGACTTCATTGGTTCAGGATGAGTAGTTGATACTATAGTCTGACCTTTCTTGAATTTGGGTCCAGTTTTGGTCCTTGATTCAGAATTGTGTTGTACATTGTTTCCTTTCTCATCGTGACTGTTGTAGCCAATACTAGATCGGATCCAAACCTTTTTGGGGGTTTGTAAGCTAGTGCATTAAGTTGTGAAGTGGTTCTCTTAACCTGTAGGGAGATTTTCTCAGCTGGTCTATCAACATTAGATGAGTGATCCTCTACTGCTTGTTGTTCAGTTGAGTGTATTTCCTTACTAGTTGATTCAGCTTTCAGTCCATCCAGTTCTCCCTTTAATCTTTTATTTTCCTCTCTCAGATTCTCACATTCTTGTTCTAAAATTTCTTGATTTGTTTGAATTTCCTCAAATTTACTCATGAGATTTTGAATTTGATTTGCAGAATCTAATGAGAGAGTAGAAGATTGTGCAGTGTCGAATGTTGATGCATTTGATGAGTATGAACTATATATTACCTCTGTTTCATCAATTTCTTTTGCCATCAGGCACAAACATGCCTTTTCATTGTCTGAGCTGGTGTCTACTTCATCAGCTGAGTCATTTTAAGAGGAATCCTCATCATCTTCACTGCTGGTTTCAGCTTTTAGTGCCTTCTTGCTTTTTCTCTTATCTATAGACTTGTATCTATTCTTTTCTTCATATTTATCTTTCTCTTCAGGACAATATCAGCCTTGAAGTGTCTCATCTTTTTGCAGTTGAAACATTTGTATTCATCATCCATTTTCTTGATGTCTTTGCTTGACTTCTTGTTTGATGATGAACTTCCCCTGAATTGTTTCTTCTTGCCAAACCTATCAAAATGTTTAATTAGTAAAGCAATTTGTTCTTTTAGCTCCTGTGTCTCTTTGTTGCTTGTGTCAATCGTTTTTCTTTGCTGGGGTGCAACCAGTGCACTGGCCATGTGTGCTTCTGCTGGTGCACTGTCTTCACTGTTTAACTCAAATTCACAAGCCTTTAATTGAGACATCAGAGTCAAGGTGTCAGTGTTTGCAAGATTTGTTGTGTCTCTAAGTACTGATGTGACGATCGTTCATCTTTCAGGTACACCTCTCAACATTTTTTCAAACAAACTTCTCTTTGTGGGTATGTATGTCCAAGTTGCTGCAGTTCGCTGATGATGCTTGAAAATCTATTATTCATTTGATCAATGGATTCACTAGTCTTCATCTTGAAGTTCACCAATTTCTCTTTTGCAACAGATAATTTGTTTTCTTTGACTGCTTCTAATCCTTCATTTATAAGTGCTAATTTATCCCACATCTCCTTTGTTTTTTTGCAGTCTTTGATCCTCATGAACATGTTACTATCCAGAGTCTTCAAGACCATGTATTTTGCAACAAAGTCAAGATTTGCTCATCTTCTGTCATCTTTGGTCGAACCTTTCTTAAGTTTCTCTATTTCCTTTCCTTGATCTGCTCTTGTGGCTATCACAGTCATGATCTTGATTGGGCCATCATTGATAACATCCAGCATCTCCTCATGAGTTGCTGCAAGATGGGATAGCATTCTTATTTTATATTCATCAAAATTATTAAAACTAAATATGGGCACTTTTTACATGAAATTTGAGGAATCCATAATCACAGATAAAAGATATATTTAGAAAGCACAAATTTGAAACCTGCTTTTAAATATGTGATCTCCTTGTTACCAGAAACGAGATCTGAACAGGTTCTAATACTAGGAGCTCTGTTGTGATACCGATTGTTGGCCTATAGAAAGGTAAATGTATAGTCAGATGGGGGGTTAATGACTATACTGGAGTCTCAAAAACTTTTCTTGTTTTAAAAGCTTTTGGGAAGCGGATAAGTGGCTTCTTTTAATACTGTTTCAAAGTAAGTTATGCAAACATGGATATAAGATGCAATAAATAAAGTGTTGTAAAGTAAACTGATGAAAGTAAATAGACACAAAGGTTTATAGTGGTTCAGGATGGTGTAATCCTTTAATCCACTCTTCTCCGGTGATGATTGGAGGAATTCAGTATTGTCTTTAACAGATACAATAGTTAGATTGTCCTTGGCTACACAAGCTTAACAATCTCTATGACTATCACTCCCTGGCTACAAAAGCTTCCGTGACTCAGTCTTCAACACTGCTCCTTGAGAACAAATCCTTCAACAGCTATCACAAACACAACTCCTTCTCAGATGGCTCTGATTCTGTTGCTTGTCTGGTGTGAATTGGATTCATAGATTCTGTTGATCAATCTCAGTTCTTGATGTGGAATTTGAACTCTCATAACTGAGTTGACCTCTAGATGTGTCCTTTAAGTTCAGATGAAAGGCTTAATATTTTTGACAGAGTTTCTGCGTGTTCTTATACATTCAAATCGTTGTTTTTCCTGTCTGTCAATGCCCACTATTTATAGCCTTGATAATCCTTGATTTGAATTTTAGTCCATTGGCTATTTAATATAGGGAATAATCCTTGATTTAATTCTTGATTCCCCCTTAATTATATCCTGCTTGATTTCAGTGATCCGGATTTATTCAAACGTCTATCATAAAATCCGTCCTTGATTGATTATGTATTCAATGCTTGATCCTCTGAATCTTTCTTATTTTTCTCGTTCTGAATAAGCTTGAATTGCTTAGCTGTTATTTCACTTTTCTGTTACTTGAACGGTTGAGTGTTCCTGCTGACTTAGCTGATTAGTTCTTCCTTCACTGCTTTTTCTTTACTCAGCCGGCATATAGTTTTGCCGGTTCACCACTTTCTTGATTTCTATGATCTTTCAAGAGTACTTGTACTTCACTGATCCTTGATTTGTGTGAGATCATTGTACACCATATTTGAACAATGAATTTCAGTACTTGAAATATAACTTAGACTTATGCAAGGTCATCATATATTTCCTTAGTTATATGTCAGTCCATGTGTCTTCATGCTTCTCTGCTGGTACTTGGTTGTCTTTACTCTGCGAAATTCTATTTTACTTAGCCATCCTTCCAGCTAGTACAATAATTTTCTGACACAACTTATACAACATGTCAGACTCTAAGTAAAGACTTATTCAGATATTTCTAACTTATTTCAGGCTTGCTATAAAAGCTGGTATGTCCATCATCAAAACATGATAAAATGTTCCTAACAATAGAACAGATCAATACAGGTCCTTCGCAATAACTTGATAGCTCGTATGCAACTTGTGTGTTTAATCCTTTTAGCTAAGTCCTTTATTTATAGGGTGAAATCCAACGGTCATATTTTTTAATTCCTTTCGAGTTGGATTCCATTGAATATGCTATCATTGTCAGAATTGTCAGTGTCTTTTCTGACATGTTAGACTGTCAACCAATCAGGTAACTTGATCTTCAACGTTCTGATTTCCTTCATAGTTCTGATTAGCTGACTTGCTTCAGTTGAAACTGAGTGTTTTGAGTTTTTCAGTTTCTAATTGTCATAGAGCATTAACTCAGTTTTTTACTCTTCTTTGAAACTGAGTACTCCAAGTTCATCATCTGATCCTTTATTTGTGAAATCAGAGTACACAATATACATCTCATTACCTAAGTTTACATTGTCCTTGTATAATTTAGATCTTCAATTCAAGATTTATAAAGTCAGTTCAGGACACCACAGACTTACCTGAGTTCTAACCTTATAGTCTCGGCTTTTAGCATTCATAAGCTGAGTTTGAACCCCAGTTCTTCAGTCTTCAAAACTGAGTTTGATCCCCCATCCTTCATTACTGAGTTTGTTCCCTCGGCCTTCATTGCTGAGTTTCTTTCCTCAGCCTTAATTACTGTGTTTGTTCCCTCAGCCTTGAGTCTTTAGTTTTGTTAATGATCGACTGAGTTTGATCCCTCAGTGAATCATTTTTGGATACCAGTTTCAGTTCCTAGACTCCACTAAACTAATGTATTGCAGTGCTTGTCTGATATAACCTATACAATAATAAGACTTCTAGTAAATCCTAATCATTCGGTTCTAGACATCTTTTAGTTTTTCACTATAACAGTTAGTTCCAGCACTTCATCAATGGGGTTGAAACAAACAATAAACAATAAAGGATGAATCATTATCGAAATTGAATTTTATTTCTATCAATTTCCCTATTTTTGAGGATACCAAAACTCTCCCTAAAAGAAAACCTTAAAGATAAAAACAATCTAAAACTAAAACACAAAATCTTGGATTTTCCATTATAGCTTCCAAAAACTGGTACAAGAAGTCATTACAAATTTTCAACAAAATACAATCCGACTAAACATTTTGTTGAGCTAACGAAATACACCATTTCAGCTTGTGTTTTTTATCGAAGACATTGTATTCATTTTCTTTCTTTTTATCTTCTGCTGCAAGAGTTTGTTGTAACCAACTTGACTTGAATCCTTCCATCTTCTTCATTGAACTAGCTTAGGTAGTTCACAATTGTCTCTGTAGTATAACTCAAATTCTTCAATGTCAGCTTCCATCTATTTCTTTGAGTTATTGATGGCTAGTTTGTCTTGAATTCTTCAAGCTTTCTTGTACTCCTTCATCTTGTAGTCATAAAACTTGTTTGAGAGAAAAGTGTTCAATGATTCTTCATAGCTCTTATGCTTGTATCTACCTTTGATAGGATTATAATCATTTTTGAACTCCTCCCATAACTTATCTGTAAGAGTTAGCCTTCCTTCAACAGGCTTTATGAACTTATCAAAGATTTCATCTAGAGTTAACTCTGGTCTTGGTGCAAACAAAACTTCACTTGGTTTAAGTCTTGCTGTCTCATTATTGAGTTTTTTTATTTCTAATTCAAGCTCCAGCTTTTTCTTCCCAGCTTCCTACTCTTCCCCCTTTTTTCATCATTAAACCATAATACTAACTCATGAGTGAGTTTTTGTTTCTTTGCAATTCAAGTTTGTGAGGTATATAGCTCCTTTAGCTGTGTTTCAATACCAAAAAGTCTTTGATTGAGGTGCCACATAGCTTGAGTATGAATTTCTTTTTCTTCAGTTATGACTATCTCCAACTTCTTCTTTTAAATCAAGTATTTCTAAAGCGGAATCTCTGGAGACTTGAGAGATTTGACCGGATGGTCGTTCACTGCTTCATCAGTATTCCTTCTATAGTCCAAGTAAGTGGTCATGTTGTTGTAGATTTCACCAAAATCACTTGTGACTCAATAAGATTTTTATTGACTTTTGAATTTTGTTCAAATCATCACTAGTCATGAACTCGATTGAATCATCAGCTAACCTAAATGTAGTCTGAGTTTAAGGATCCAGAATCATCAAACCTTTACTGTTGTCATCAGTCTTCATGTGCATGTCAGCTTTCTGTGAACCAGCTGGCAATTCATCTGCCCTTAACTGACTATTCTATTTTGCCAGTTCTCCCTTTAGTTCAGCTTTTTCAGTAAGAGTAGGTAACTGTACTTTATTTGTTAGTTTCTTCATCATCATCCTTGTCTTCATCATCTTTCTTGTTAGGTAGCATTTTAGGTTCTGATGATGTAACTGACTTTTTCGTCATGTATGTTTTCTCTTGTAATAGTTTATAACTTATGGTTAAAAACAGATGCATGGGAAATAGCCCATACAAGCTCTAAACTCCAAACTGATCCAGAAAACACTGTTCTTCTATTCATATTTCTTCCATTCTTAGTTATTGTTGGATGTAATATCATCGGATCAATCATGGATTGACCCGATTACGCAGCGGAATGCATCAGAACTAGATCTAAATGAAACAAAGAACATAAATTAAAGATCTAAACCTACAAGGGGGTTTAGGAGCCTACCTTTTTATGGTGCTTAACTCCAAGAATGATAGATCTCCAAGAACACATATTTGAGAAGCCACAGCCTTCCAACGTGTGTCTCCCAGCAACACCAGGAGGATGGTGTTTCCCGCCGCCGGACCTCCTTGATATGCTACCGGAATAATCCTGAAGATTATTCCAACTCGAAACCCGAAGAAAATAGCCGAAAATTCCAAGCTACTTTTCTTCCAATATGGCATGTTTTTTGTTGTGTCAAAAGGCTTGGGAGAACTCTCTTTATATAGGAGAGTAAAACTTAAGCCCCAAGGATTAAATAAATAATACAAAATCAATTATAATACTCCTTTTCCAAATAAAAGATAAATAAAATAATTATCCCAGACAAATTAGGATAAATCATATTATTATCCAATATTCCATGAATTACCAATTAACAAATAAAAGATAAATCACATGTCAAATAATTATCCAAGAAAAATAATTTCTTAATAATATTTAACGTCAAAACTTGTGCCACCTTTAATTAAAATAAAAGGTCACACGCACATTTCCATATTTGACCAATTAGGTCAAAAAAGTCAACACACTAATTTGGGCCGAGTCCCCGAAAAATGTCTTTTCCGTGTATTTAATTATCTAGTCCAACTAAACAATTAATCCACATATCAAATTAAATAGCCCAATCCACTATTTAATTATAACTGAGGTGCAACGACGAGAAATCAAATTATGCTATTTTGGGAGCCACATCGGGGACCATGGACCCATATTCAGTAGCTACAACAAATTAGATAAAATTATTCGTCAGACAGAATAATTATATCCAACCTATTAATTTCGGGATTACACCACCATAAACCCGAAACTGAACTCTATCGAATATAGATAACTTACACTCAATTTATGAGTCGAAAGCGTCCACTGATATAATCATTACATACGGATAAAACCTCCATAGACTGTTCAATTCGATTCGGGATATTTCCGTAAACCCTTCTCGAAACATATTATCCTTATTTACCATTAACCCCCTAGTGATCAATTAGTTAATATCTAATATAATATGAACTTGGCCGATTCATCAGTTTCTAGGGTCAACAAATAAGGGAACTGTCTCTCTACTTCCCGAGGGAAGGAATAGATTCCATATCTGTGATAGCACAGACTACTCACTCATCCCAGAATAGAGCCAACGAGAAGTGTCGGACCACATACTTTGAAGTGATCCTTACTAACACATCAAACTCTACCCTAGTCTAAGCGTAAATGCCTGCAGATCACCTCAGATTAAGATAAATCCATATATGATCATCTTGTGATTCGATAAGACTTCTCGATTACGGAATTATATCGAGAACTCAAATCAAATCGGTCCAGCCCTATATGATTATCATCATATATAAATGCCCCACTAGGTACCCTATTACCGACAGTCCAGATAAGACTCTCACACCTAAAGTGTTCTGGGCGCATTAATAGCAAATTAATCATGAGACCCATACTCAGATTAATAAACGCTATGGACTATGTTAATTTTAAGTACATCTCACTAACTCAATCCTCTTGTGTATAGCCATACACTAAGTTATGTGATTATATAAACGAGGTACTTAGGGTTTTCAGTAGTGTCTTAATTATAAGCATACATGCATATAATAAGATGAATTACTAATTCTGTCCTAAAACAATTATGTAATTGTCTTTCGGGCACTACACCTTATAGTTATTCCATAAGTGGTTCCTGGTTGCTAATCGTGTTGATTTTCATCTTCATTAGGTGTACAATTCTTTCAGGTGCAAAGGCAAAACTCGTATTCTGGTTGTTGAGTTCTCTCATCAGTTTCCATAGCAACTTCAGTTTGTTCTGCTATCGCCTCAGTTATCACTGTTGATTTGTTGGTTTCACCAGTTTTTAGTTCTTGTTCCCCCTTAGTTGATGCTTCTCCAGTTTTATCAGCTTCTGTCTCAAGGGAATCCGGGAACCACTTCCTTTCAAGTTGTCTTTTTTGCTTCTAAATGTTTTCGCAAATTTGACTTTCTAGAAGAGTTCCTTGATAGTCTTTCTCATATTCTTCTAATGAAAATGTCATCCCTTCGTCGATCAATCTTGTTACTCTTGAAGAAACTTTCCGTGATGCCATATTCTTGTGAAAAACTTTGAAGACGATTGAGGAGAAAGATTGAAAAAGTAATGTAGAAAAATAGTTTGTTCTCCAGACTGATCACGATATTTATAAAGATTTGGTCGAGTACCGTTTAAAATTCCACTCTAACAATTTGTGAATCCAATGCATGTACTCTTTGTCCTTATCCGAGTAAAGATGTAACAACTTTTCTGACAATTACAGTGGTAATTAAATGTGATGTAACATTAGTGGTACACATACATTTTACCAATTGACCACCTTTGACTTCAATAATTCAAAAATTGATCCATAGTTCTTAGTCAGTTTTTCATCTTTGCATAAATGTCAGTTATATGGATTGTCAGCTCTTTAGATACATCAGCTCTTCAAAGATGTCAGTTCGTGTGATCGTTGATACCAATGATCGATCTGTCAAGTGAGCTCACCCATTGATGTTCTTGTGCAGTTTGAGATCTGGTTCTTCTACCAATTCCTGACCTGCTACTTTCAGGCTGCTTCCTTTTTCTTCCGGTTGTGGTTCTAGGAGGACTTAACATAGGTGAACATCACCTTGGCCTTATGCAATGGATGCAGATAAATGGGTTTCACTTTTGATTGATCGAACAAATGTTGAAGAGAAATCCCATAAGATTTCCTTTCCTAGAAATCACCTTTCTTTTGCAGGTTTTTACTCCGTTCCACAATTCCTAGATCAATTTCTTCTTGTACATGATCCTTCAATCTGTTGAAGATAAACTGTGGCTAGTTAAACGGAATACCTTGGTAGATGATAGCCATCAATTTTGCTCTGAGCTCTATCATGTTCTCCATGGAGCCCTTCTTCCCTTCAATGTTTCTTGTGATTACAGGAGTAAAATCGGCAAAAAGGCGTTTGAGTGCCGATCTAGGAAAGTTGTATTTTTTGTTTTTCTTCCTTGTGTTCTTGGCTATCTCAGTCCAGAACGAGTTGACGTCAATTTGCATCTTCTTGACATCTGTTGGACCAATGATGGATATATTTAAGCATCTATGGAGGAGACCTGGGATGATTACCAGTTCGCGTCCAAACCTTGTACTCACAATGCAATCCGGGTCGCTCTTCTTCTTGCTAGGTATGAATTTCGCATTTTTCCAGAATGCAATTAAAGTCTCATAGCATATTCCTATGATTGGGGGATTCAGGAGTGTCATTAACCCCAGATTCATGCAGCCATCGACTAACCTTTGAGCCAGTGAATCATTGTCGCAAAAAGGTAGGTAGTGCCCAGATCGGAAAAATGATCTAGTGATGATCGATTTTTCATAGTATTTTTCAGTTGGAGAGATTGAAGAAGAATATGCCATTGTTTTGGATGAATTTGAGATTGTAAAAGCTTCGATTTTTCAAAGAAATAGGGATTGTAAATTGGAAAAGCATAGAACCTTTCTGAAAATCTATAAGTGTTGCTTATTTAGGAGAGTTTTGGGTACTGTGAACGGTTGAATATGGAAGGATTTGGTGAAGTAAGGGCATGATTTTGTGCATATAAATCAAGGTTTTTAAGTGTAGAAGGAGAGTGGATTGAGGTATGTAATGATAAATCCTGGGAATCGAGGCGTTGTTGTCATTCCTTTGTTCAAAAATAACTTCAACGATTATAATATAAAATTCACGTGGGTAATATTCCATAAAATAATTCTCCATGAATTCTCTGGTTTTCCACATGTGTAAAACTGATTTTGTTCACACAGTACTTTGCTGTTTTCTCCAAAGTGTTCAGGAGTGGAGTAACTTAGCTGGTCACTAAGCCGGTGTAGTGACTTCTTTACGGAGCTGCTTTGTAAAACTATTCCTAACAATCTTAGAAGTGGACTCCTTTGGTTACCAGTGCCTTACCTTCCAAGTGAGCACATCCGAAATGGCAAAGGTTCAGTTAGCTGGTGAAGTCACTCGACTGATTACTCTAGTTAGCTGCTTATTATTACTTAATTGATTTCAATCATACCTAACTAAGTTCTCAATTTACAAAATCTTTCATGACTGAGTGGTTTTGTGAAAATATCAGCCAGTTGATCTTTAGTGAATATGTATTCGAGATAACACCTCCTTTTTCCACATTATCTCTAATAAAGTGATGTCTCACATCAATGCTCTGTTCTTGAATGTAATACTGGATTCTCAGTTACAGATATTGTACTTGTGTTATCACACATATATGGAATTGTTTTCTCCTCTATTCCATAGTCCCTTAGTTGTTGTCTGATCCACAACACTTATGCACAACAGCTACATGCTCCTATATATTCTGCTTCAATTGTTGATGTGGATATAGTGTTTTGCTTTTTGCTAAAACATGACACTAGTATGTTGCCTACCATTTGACAAGTTCCAAAAGTGCTTTTTCTATCGATCTTGCATCCATTATTATCTGAATCTGAATATGATATCAACTTGAACCCTCATCTTTTAAATACCAAATTCCTACATTAATTGTTTGCTTCAAATATTTGATGATTCTCTTGGCTACTAGTAAGTGAGATTCCTTAGGTTGTGCTTGAAATCTTGCACATACTCCTACTGCAAAAACAATGTCAGGTCTGCTTGTAGTTAAATAGAGTAGAGATCCAATAATTCATGTATATAACTTGTGGTCAACATCTTTTTAATTTTCATATTTCCCAAGATTAACTCTTGCACACATTGGTGTGTCTTATGTGCCACTTGTATCCATACCATATTTGTGTATCAAGCCTTTTGTGTACTTGGCTTGATTGAAAAAGATGCCATCTTTCATTTGCTTCACTTGTTGTAATATTCCGATTTTCGGGAAAGGGCAGACGTTTCATTTTGCGAAAACGAAATATTATTATTCTGACTTCTTTTATTGGAGTTAAGATTTATAAGATATTTATATATATTTTTTCGAGATATATGTATATATATTTGAAGGAAATCTGATTTTAAGGAAAAAGGTTATTTAAGGAAAAGCAAGGGGATTAGGGTAATTAATGGGATTTTTCCTATTTAAGGAAAAATAAATCCAATCAGTTTCCCTAACCTTCTAAATCAGATTTTCCACCTCCTAATTTTATTTCCTGCGTGTGAGAGCAAGAATTAGGGTTGAGAGATTTTATATCAATTGCTAAGTCGGATCTTAACGTCTTTCAGATCATAGTAGAGCAACGGAATCGTCGTGAAGAGAGCGTCGATTCAACACCAGAAAGTTGGAGTTTTATTAAGGTATGTTTTGAGCCCTAGTTTGTTCTTACCCGAGTTTAAAGGTTCTAAACTTTTAATTCGTAGTTTCGTTGTTTTGAAAGCGTGTGATCTTATCTAATTTATTTATGGATTGATCACATAGGTTTCTGCTGAAAATGATCACGTTTTGCTGCAGTCTTTCTAAATTTTTGGATTGGGATTAGTTTGCTAAAAGTCAAAAAGCTCTTCCTACAATCTAATTATGGTTTAGAGTAGTTAGATCATGTTTTTGAAGCGTTTTCATATCAAGGTTTTTACCTAGATGTTGTTTATGGACTAAGGGATGTTAGGATCTGAGAGAGTTGTGTTTTTAAGCTGTTCTTCGGATATAATTCATGTACAACATGTTTGGATTCGAGTAGAGATCGTAAGGGTCAAAAATCAGGTTTTTAGGGTTTTTCTGCGTTGAATGCGCACGTATTCATTGTAATGCGCACGTATTCCTGTTACAGGTTGCAGGGCTTTAGTTTTGTCTGAACAATGCGCACGCATTCAGAGCAATGCACACGCATTCAGAGCAATGCACATGCATTCATGGTTCAGGTTGTAGGAGTCTTTTAGTTTCAGGATCAATGCGCACGCATTCACCAGAATGCGCACACATTGGTGCTTCAGAGTTGTGTTGGATGCTCACAGCATGAACAATGCGCATGCATTGCTCGAACAGAGAGTTTCAGCTGGTTTTGAGTTAGGGAATGCGCACGCATTCCATAAGGATGCACATGCATTGCCCCCAGTTTTTTAATAAATGTTATTTAAGCCTTTCAATAAGAGATTAAATGTCATAATATGATCTAATAACATTAAATAAACCTGAACAAGCCTCGATTGAGTTTGTGACGAGTTTGGTTCCAGCACCTGACGTACTCTTAAAAGGAGTTGATGTTCGGGACTGTGGGAAGGGCATGAAAGGGCTTGTGCATTGATGAACAAGAGCTCATCAATGTCTGTATACTTGATAGGTTGTAATGTCTAGCTATCTAAGTGAGGGAGTAGAGTTGATAAGGTGAGATTTGTTTTGAAAACACTTAGGTGGCTAGTAATATATGATAATAATTACATAAGCGTAGTAAAAGCTAAAACGTCTCTTATTCTCGGTTAGACACTATTTCATATCGGCGATGTGGTACGTCCATAAAAAGTGAACAACGCTACTGCCTCAAAAAGCTGAATGGTAGTGGAGGAAATTCATCGGACGTATATGCATACCGGGGAGATCCCGGGACTATCGGTGTTAATCACCGTAGTTGGCAAGTATATCTCTTGATGGATATTCATCATGCATAGTGTTCTTGAGTAATGATGTAACCAAGATAAGCTAAGTTAGAAACATATAGTCATGTTGCGTCGATGGGCTAAAGTGAACCCTTGATTGAGTCGGTCTCACTAAATAACCTTTTAATTATAAACCTTAATTAAATTGTAGCTTCTATTACTATGTACAATGTACTTACCTCAAATGCATGTTTATTTATGTGTTTGGGGGAGAGAAGACGAACATGTAAATCTGGAGTTCGAGGAGGACTTTGATGACGACATTTGAGGATGCCGGAGTTGAAGCGTTGAATTATTTATGTTCTATTTATACTTTAGACTTGGATTATTGTTGGAACTTGTACTTCCTTTTAGTATTCTTTTGGAGGATTCGTACTTTTGGATTTCGTTGGTTTCTTTTTCCGATGTAAAAAATATTACATTTCCTTCTTTGGATCTTGAGTTTCTATTCTTGGTTATTTGAAAAAAATTACCCGAGTCTCTTGCTTCCATTTGCTTTATTTTGATACGACGTAGTAAAGGCTTACGTTACGTATAAAGTGAATTTATTTTATTTTATACGTGCCGAACGTTCCTTTTCCAGATAAGGACTCGGTGTCCGGGAACGGGGCATTACACTTGTAGACCAAGAAAATAATTGATTTCTCCCATTATACTCATTTGAAAATTTTTTTTCATCCGATTTGCAAATTTCTCACATAGCTTTTCATCTTCTGATCCAAAGATGATGTAATCAACATTGATCTAAACTAACAAAGTGCTTGTTCCTTCTTCTAGCATGAAAAGAGTCTTGTCAATAGTTCTTTTGTTGAATCCATTGTTGATTAAGATATGTGATAGACCAGGCTCCAGGTGCCTATTTGAGTCCATATAGTGCCTTTTTGAGCTTGTATACTTTATCTTCCTTCCCTTTGAGTCAGAAACCAGGGGCTTGTTCCACATACACTTCTTTTTCTAAAAGTCCATTCAAAAATGCAATTTTGACATCCATTTGATATAATTTGAAATCCTTATGTGCAGCAAAAGCTAGGAAGGGTCTGATTGCTTCCAATCTTGCTGTTGGTGCAAAGGTTTCATCTTAGTCGATGCCTTCAGCTTGAGAATATCCCTTTGCAACTAGTCTTGATTTGTTTCTGACAATTGTTCCTTGTTCATCCATCTTGTTTCTAAATACCCATTATGTTCCAATGATATTTGCCATGTATGGTCTCCTCACAAGTTCCCAGACCTCATTTCTCTCAAATTCATTGAGCTCTTATTGCTTGGCAGTAATCCAACCAGCATCTTGAATTGCATCATCTATTGTTTTGGGTTCCACCTATGATAGAAAACAAGTTAGCATACTTTCTAGTTGTCTCCTAGTTCTAACTCTTGTATGAATGTCTCCAATGACTTGCTCTTAAGAATGATCTCTCAGGAAATTCCAGTCGGGTTGAAATTGCTCTTGATTTGGTTCTTTCACAACTCCAGCTTGTGCTTCAACTTCATGATCTTGTGTTGGTGCCTCTTGTGTTGTGTTCACTTGTACATCATCTTGATTGTCAAAGTTGTGTTCCAGAATAGTAGCTGGTACTGTTGTATTCATATAGACTTGTCCTTGTGTAGCTTCTTCTTCAAGGTTGTGAAAGCTTTCACCATTTGTGTTTGGTTCATAAGATAACTACATGAATTGATTCTTCAATCACCAAGGTTCTTTTGTTGAGTACTCTGAATGCTTTGCTTGTTTCTAAATATCCCATGGAGATTGCTTCATCAGCTTTTTCATCGAAAGTATGTAGTTGATTCCTGTTCAATACAAAACATTTAGATCCAAACATATGCAAATGTGAGATGTTAGGTTTTCTTCCATTCCAAATTTCATGTGGTGTTTTTCCATGCTGTTTATTGATGATAGATCTGTTTTGAGTATAGCATGTTGTATTTGCTGCTTCAGCCTGATATGCCCAAATCATAATTCAGCCCACGGATCCTTATCGAGTCCGTCCGACCACCAAAACAGTGGATTAAGCCACCAGCAAGCACAATCCGTGAACTCGCAAGGCGTCGGCCCCGCTCTAAGCCTTTTGTCCTATGCGATGCTATCTGACTAGGGGGCGGCCTGCGAACCCTAGGTCATTAAGTCCATCTGAAACCAGAGCCGCCAACATAAAGATAAGACAAGCTACGACCGCCTGGTCACAAGGCCATCAGAGCACGAGTCCCTCAGGCCGCTAGGTTTTGAGCTCGCCAAAGCCTTTTCAGGCCACTAGGCCCTTCTTGCTCGTGACCTGCCTGCACCAGCCAGTTATCATACTCTCACCAGCTGGCTAGCCCCATCCTTCTATAAATACCCACATCACCTCCATCACAATGGGAGGGTCTTCACTTCCAGAACTACACATCGGGCTTGATCCATTGTAAAAGGATACCTAGGCAGCTATTTGAGGCTCAGATCATAATGAAAAACACCTAACACTCCTCCCATATTGCTCAAAAAAGATCTTCATCCTTGTTCATCACCACCACAACTATCACCTCCGTGCTCCACCGGCAAGTATCACATTTATATATTTTTATAGCTAGATATCCACCACTTACTCCACCGCTAAAACAAGATGATAATTTTGACATCATCAGTTGGCTCTGTTGCCGGGCAATCGACATTTTCCTCTTCGATTTGAGATCTTCGGTGACTCAAAACAACTTCTGTTTGGTTTTCTGGTGCCCTAAAGCAGCCCTTTTTTTCCGGTTGAAGCTTCAACAAGATCTTCATCTAGATCATCAAGCCTTCAACAAGATCTACAGCTAGATCTACAAGATTCTTACTGAGATCTCAAAGAGCTTCATCCAATAGAAAAATCCAATTCAGTTTCACTTGAATTTCTCTTCTCTTCTCGGCTGAGCATTTCCTTTTTGAGGAAAACGCTCTCCAACCGTTCTTTTCTAATCTGTTCGAATCCTGAATTCTATATTTTGGATCCTCTTATCAGAAACGTTTGATTTCAAAAAAACAAAAAACAAAAGCAAAAAAACCGTGGCTTTGTTTAATCTGTGCGACAGAATAGTTTCTGATTCATTGTGTTAGGAACCAAGGCTGTTAGTTACAGATATTTTGTTAGTAGACAGTTAGATAAGGATGCTTAGCTATCAATAACTGTCAACGTGTTGTTGTTAGCTGTTATCTTGATGTATTTTCTGTTATTGACTTGTGTAGTTAGATGCATAGTATAAAAGGGAAAGCACACTGAAAATGTAATTCATTCAGAGAAGTTTATACTAAAAACAATACCTTATTCTTCCTGCATTTCATTATCTTTCTTCCTGCACATTCTTCTTTTCCTTCTGAGATCCTTACAAGTGGTATCAAAGATAGTCGGTTCTCTGCCATGGCTGACACTAGACTCAAATCGGTTGACGAGCAATCAAAGAAAAATACGAAGGATATTGAGGAACTAAGAAAAGCAGTACAATATCTCAAGCAGAACTCGGAGAATCATATGGCATACATGAAGGAACAATTCAAGCAGAACTTAGAAAACCAAACGGCGTACATGAAGGAGCAGTTTGCTGCCTTTTTCTCAATTCTATCAAACCAGACAACCGTTACATCAGGGGAACAGCAGTTACCACCATTGGTTGAGGCTCCATCAACCAGTTTGGGCATTCTAGGACCTCTTCCGATAGAAAAAAGGTATGATAACACTCTCAAACTACCTAAGATGGTTTTTCATGTGTTTAAAGGGGAAAACCCCAGGGTATGGTTATGGAAATGTGAAAGATACTTCCAATTTCATTCGATTAAAGAGGATGAGAAGGTAGCGTTAGCAGAGATGCATTTAGATGATCAGGCCGAATTATGGTACAGTAGTTGGAAAGTAAACAAGAGATTCATCACATGGAATATTTTTTGCAATGAACTGTGTAGAAGGTTTGCAAATCAGAGTTATGATGATGTGGTGGATGAGTTTCACAAGCTAAAACAAACTGGGACAATAGATGCTTACCAGTCAAAATTTGAAGAGATTAAAACACTTGTATCTTTACAAAATCCTGGTTTAGATGAAGCATATTTCGTGGCAAGCTTCATAGGGGGACCGAAGAAGGGTATTAGGTCAATTGTGAGAGTCAATAAACCTTTCGACCTAGCTGCAGCCTTAGAATATGCAAGAGCACAAGAATATGTACTGGATTCCATGGGTAATACCACAACCCCTGGTTATAAGGCTATACCCTATTAGAAGGCCAACACCCCACTTGTACCTGCTAAATTCACAGAGAAAGTAAGGGAGAGTAGCAGATTCATTACACCAACAGAAGTCCAAGACATAAGAGCTAAGGGTCTTTGCTTTAAATGTAATGAGAAGTATTTCCCAGGGCACCACTGTAAATCCAGACAGTTCAACTTTATTTTGGTTAAGGAAAATGAGCAAGATTCTGCTGAAGAGTTGGAAGACTTTGGAAGTCATACTACACCTCCAGAAGTATCTCAACTGTCATTAAGCACCATGACTGGTCAGGTCAGTTCAAATACTATCAGGATCCAGGGCTTACTCAAAAAGAGGCCAGTGAATATACTCATAGACAGTGGGAGCTCCCACATCTTCCTAGATAAAAAACTAGCCAAGGATCTCCAATGTGTTGTAGAAGCTACTCATCCCTTGGGAGTTACTGTTGTAGATGGCAACAAAATGGTGAGTAGTAATATGTGCTCAAATTTACCATGGGTTATGCAAGGTAACAGATTTACTCATGATGTCAGACTCCTGAAACTAGGAGGGTGTGATATGGTACTTGGGGTTGATTGGATGAGGAAATTTAGTCCAATGATGTTTGATTTCAATAAAATGGAACTCTCATTTCACAAAGATGGCCAACCTGTTGTACTAAAAGGTTATGAGGAAACTGCACAGCTTAAGACCATCAGTTGCAAGAACTTGGTTAGAAGCTTTAAAGGAGGAAAATCTGGAGTAATGGCATGCATCAACTTCGTTAGAGCAACCACAGAACTGAATGAGATTACTAGCATACAACAAGAGGTTCAGGACTTGCTGGATCAGTATAAGGATGTGTTTTCAACACCAGAATCCTTACCACCAGACAGAGATTTAGTTCATGATGTCATCCTTAAGGAGGGTACTGACCCTTTTAAACTAAGGCCCTACAAATATGGTCATCATCAGAAACAGGAGATAGAGAATCAGATTGAACAGATGTTAGAACAGGGTATGATACAACCCAGCCATAGCCCTTATGCATCACCTATACTGTTAGTTAAGAAGAAGGATGGAACTTGGAGGTTATGTGTGGATTACAGGAAACTGAATGAACTTACAGTGAAGGACAGATACCCTATACCTATCATTGATGAGTTACTAGATGAGTTGGGGCAAGCAAAATTCTTTTCTAAGATTGATTTGAGGGCTGGATTTCACCAAATCAGAATGAAACCAGAGGCAATTCCCAAGACTGCATTTGTAACACATCATGGTCATTATGAATATACAGTCATGCCTTTTGGATTAACCAATGCACCAGCCACCTTCCAAAAGGCTATGAATGAACTCCTCAAGCCATATCTTAGAAAGTCTGTTTTGGTGTTCTTTGATGACATACTAATATACAGTCCTGACCTACAGTCCCATATGCAACATCTACAGGCAGTACTGGAGTTGCTGAGGCAGAAGAAGTTTTATGCTAAAATGAGCAAATGTAGCTTTGCACAAACCAGGGTTGAGTACCTAGGACACATAATACAACAGGGGCAGGTGATGGCAGACCCTAGTAAAATTTATAGCATGTCCAAGTGGCCTATTCCTCAGAATATTACAGAATTGAGAGGGTTCTTGGGATTGACTGGTTTTTATAGAAGGTTTATCAAGGGATATGGTATGATAGCAAGACAATTGACTGATTTGTTGAAAAAGGACAAATTTGATTGGTCTGAAGAAGCAACTGAGGCTTTCCTGGCATTAAAGAAGGGCACGTGTGAAGCCCCATTACTAGCGTTACCTGATTTCACATCACCATTTGTAGTAGAAACAGATGCTTGCATTAACGGACTTGGTGCTGTGTTGCAGCAACATGGTAGACCAATCTCTTATCTCAGCAGGGCATTCAACTCCAAAGAAATGGGACTTTCTATCTATGAAAAGGAACTTCTAGCAGTGATTATGGCTGTCAACAAATGGAAACACTACTAGCAAGGGGCACAGTTCACTATTAAGACAGATCAGTAATCTTTAAAATATCAATTAGAGCGAGAAGTTACTACAAATCAAATGAAAGGCATCACAAAGTCATAGATTGGATTTTAAAATTGAGTATAAGAAAGGAAAGGAATGTTTTGTAGCAGATGCACTATCTAGGCAGCCTATGCACCAGGGAGTTTCTATGGCTCTTACAGCACTGGTTCCAAGTTGGATGACAAGGGTTATTGATAGCTATGAAAGAGATGATCATGCTCAATTCAAAATAAGTTCTGTCCTATTAGATCCACAGAATGAACCAGAATTCTCATTGCATCAGGGTATCTTGAAATTTAAGAACAGGATATACGTGGGATCGACTGGCAACCTAATAAAGGAAATTATGTCTCAGTTACATGATAGTGGTCTAGGAGGTCATTCTGGCATCAGGGCATGTCTCAGCAGGATCTCATCTCTTTTCTACTGGCCTAGGATGAGGAATGATGTCAGGGATCTAATCAATCAATGCATCACCTGTCAGCAATGCAAAGACATCCATGAACACCCCCAAGGACTTCTCCAACCACTCCCAATTCCTGATCAAGCATGGACACACATTAGCATGGATTTCATTGAGGGGTTGCCAAATTCTGAGGGATTTGAAGTCATTATGGTTGTGGTTGATAGATTCACAAAATGGGGACAGTTTGTGGCTTTGAGGAAGGGGTATTCTGCAAAATTGGTGGCAGAGGCCTTTTTCCATCACATCTACAGATTGCATGGTTTACCTACATCTATAGTGAGTGACAAGGATAGTGTGTTTTCTAGTGAATTTTGGCAACATTTGTTCCAACTAGCAGGGGTCAAGATTGCACTAAGCTTTGCATACCATCCCCAAACGGATGGCCAAACAGAAAGAGTAAATCAGTGTCTAGAGATGTATCTAAGGTGCATGTGTTTTCAGAGGCCTAAGCAGTGGACTAAATGGCTTACCCTGGCTGAGTTTTGGTACAATACAAGCTTCCATACTGCCATCCAAGTATCACCTTTTGAAGCCTTATATGGGTATAAACCTACATCTATACCCATTGGAAGTTATAGCACTGGTAACAACTCCACTATAGATGAATTCTTGCAACAGAAACAGATGCAAACTAAGGAACTGAGGGATCATTTGGAATTTGCTCAAGCCAGGATGAAGTATTATGCCGACAAAGGTAGGACTAAGAGAGAGTTTCAGGAGGGAGATTTGGTCTATCTAAAACTGCAACCCTACAGACAAACTACATTGGCCTTGCGGAGGAATCTAAAACTAGCTGCTAGATATTTTGGTCTATATTGGGTGATCAAGAAGGTTAATCCGGTAGCATACAAATTATTACTACCAGAAGGCTCAAGATTGCATCCTGTATTCCACATTTCACAGCTCAAGAGATATAAGGGGGCACACATACCAGCATCTCCACACCCTCCCATCACTTCAACAGAGGGGCAAATGGTGTTATATCCAGAACAAATCATGGATATCAGGACTATAAAGAGGAGAAATGAGCCAGTAGTGCAATGGCTTATGAAGTGGATCAACTTAGATGAATCATCTGCTACATGGGAAGATGCCAGATACATGATGCAGAAGTTTCCTCAATTTTCACCACCATGAGGACATGGTTTTGCTCAAGGGGAAGGGGATGTTAGGAACCAAGGCTGTTAGTTACAGATATTTTGTTAGTAGACAGTTAGATGAGGATGCTTAGTCACAATAACTCATCAACGTCTTGTTGTTAGTTTGTTATCTTGATGTATTTTCTGTTATTGACTTGTGTAGTTAGATGCATAGTATAAAAGGGAAAGCACACTGAAAATGTAATTCATTCAGAGAAGATTATACTAAAAACAATACCTTATTCTTCCTGCATTTCCTTATCTTTCTTCCTGCACATTCTTCTTTTCCATCTGAGATCCTTACACATTGCCTCATTGATTATCAACTCCCTGTACAATCGGTTCCTTCCTAAATCGGTTTGGTTCCTCGATAATCTGTGAAAGCATCTAAGCTCCCAGAAAATCCGGTTATCTTTTTCAGCTATGGCTCGCAATCGATATCTCAATCTTCGGAGGGCAAACAAGCAAGTTAAAAGAGAAATCCTTCCCGCCGAAGACCGGTGATTGCGGTTTGAGGTCAATGAAATCTCAAAATCCCATCAAATCCGGAGATGATTGAACGCCATTTAAAGCGGTCGAAGGTTTTTAATTAGCCGAGCAAAGTCCAGCCATTAAACTGAAATTTCCGACATATTCTATTGCAGGAAAGTTCTGTCTTCCTTAGTTTCATGTTTTATTTCGATCTGAGTATTAAAGTTAATACCTTTCTACATAAACAATGCTCTAGCACATAATATATGTGTCGGATCAGTCTTGTTGAACATACCTTTGGACAACCGGTTCTCGTTTTCCTACAAAAAGGCAGCTTAATCTACTTGATAGTCATTTGATAGTTGCAGCCTGATTTAGTGGTAGTATGATCGATACAAGGACATAAGCTTGATTTATGGCTTGGGAAATTGTACGAGGTTACGTTACGTTTTGTTATATTCTAACTTGCTTGAGGGACTTATTCCATCTGAATTCAGTTTGCTTAGTCTCCTCGAGGCTTTTGTATGTCATGCGACTCAGGAGAGAGAATGGAAAATTACCATTTTGTTTCCATTCCAAGCGAGCTCTATTTATCGAGATTCATGACCCTGATTGGACTCCTAGGAATCAATTGCAATTATACAGAACGGAGTTGAGTTTCCTAAGGGTATTCTTGCTATGCTTTGCGACAGGGGATCATGCTGATGAAGAAGTCAAGATAAAATTGAGCTTTATGATCTATTCACTTAGAATGCTTGTTATGAAAGCTAGTTCCTTTAAGTACAACTCTTCAGGAAATTGTCTTTAGGTTCAAGCAAAGTTGCTTGTGATCATCTGTCTGTCTTACAAAAAGGATATGTTCCTCATGAGGTGGTCGAGGACAGGTAGAATGGCAAATAATGTGGAAAATGACATGCTACCCAACAGTTTACTGGAAATGAAAATTCAATTCAGATTTTGAAGCTTATTCAGAGGTTCAACTCTGATGTTAGTAATTGGTATGCCTAAATTGAGAGAGCCGCCAATTGAGACACACCGCTGCCACACCAATATCAAGGGAGATTCAAGTGATACTTACCCAACACTAATCAACTTATCTTGAGAGGTAATTTATGTAAATCAGCACTGGGTTATGGTGACCCCTCCCGTTTATTCAAACTCGGAGTGACCACGCTTTCTTCATTTCGGAAAATCACCTCACTATAAGTGAAGGTTAGAGCTATCTTTTGTACTTTTCAATAGCATGTTTCTAGTTGAATCAACATTAACAATTATGCTTTCGATTTGTGCAAGTACCCGATTCGCCCACTGAAGCGTAGCGGGGCTAATTAAAGTCCGATTTTCATGATTATCACATTTATTTTGGAATTTTTTCGTGCATTGGTATTCAAATATTATCGTTATGAGTGTCGGCCTCGACATCCGTTATGTTATGCGACGCCAAGATTGTCTAGAACAAGGGGGCCGAGAAGGGAAAATACATAGAAATTGTGGGAAGAGAACATGATTTAGCTAGACGTCCTGTAGATAATGCTCGTGAGAAAAGAATTATTGAAAAGGGTGATGATTCAGAGAAGGTAGGATATTCATTTACTTTGACTTTTCCTCCTGCATTCAAGGTGTTCGATAATATTCCAAAGAGGAAATCCACTGTATTCGTCCCCTTACGAGCATGAATCTTCGGGGAATGATGTAACTCTGCCAAAGGCACAAAAGAAGATAGAGAAAAGGGATGTTGCTTTAATTCATGAATCGTTGTCATCATTAACTATAGAAAAGAAATTGATGCTTGAACACATTTTACCGAAGGACCTCAAAGAGTCTATGCTTCAGCATCCGGGGATCTTTTATGTAACGTGAAAAGGGAGTCATGGAAAGCTATGCACAGTGTCTCTCAAAGGGGCTCATAAAGACTGCAAATCAATAGAGGATAAATGGCGATGAGCATAAAATGGAAGAAGGCCGCAGTGGAAATTAAAATTAAAAAAAAACGCACCAAGTTTTTTTCGGTCCCAACGTCTATTCCAAACAAGCTCGCCGCAAAATGCCCTCAATCTTGTCTGAAATAGGGGGCCGCATATCGGAATTTTCAAACTAGACTTTGGTTCAGAATTTGTTTCCAGCAAGCTCGTTACGGCATAGCTCCGATCTTACTCTAAACAAGGGGGCCGTACATTGGAATTTTTCGAATCAAAGTTAAATAGGTCCGATCTTACAACTTAATTATTTTTAGCGTGCCCGACATTCAGCGTCCTCGACCTCGCCAAAAGCAAGGGGCCACACATCGGATTTTTGATTCAGTCATTAAGCTCAACAGAAACAAGTAAGGTTTTTTAGCTCAATTATTTTTAGCAAGTTTGATGCTTTAACGTCCTCCACCTCGCCAAAAACAAGGGGCATATATATATATATATATATATATATATATATATATATATACACACACACATCAGACCCAAATTACGGACTCAAAAGATGGGAATATTTCAAGCAAAAATAAGTATACAAACTCAAAAACACTTGGTAAAATCATTGTATGAAACAAAGTAAATATTCTTTCAAAGGCCGAAGAGCGGCCGCAAGTTAAAGTTACGATCAGAAGAGTAAAGGTCACCATCATGGGCACCATGTTCATCACAGACTCACCAGGATTAAAATGGGGCCGCCGAAATGAGCACCCGAAAACGAGCTCTCAAACCCTCCGAGTTACGAGCTCTCAAGCCCTACGAGTTACTAGCTCTCAAGCCCTCCGAGTTACGAGCCCTCAAGCTCTCCAAGTTATGAGCTCTCAAGATACAAGTTCTCATCGGGTTTTATTTCTACAAATGATTAAACTATCTTACTTATTGGAACTCTCTCGTCCTAAAGTGGCGGGACGAGCTATCTTATTTTTGGAACTCTCCTGTCCTAAAATGGCGGGATGAGCTATATTATTTTTGGAACTCTCCTGTCCAAAAGTGGCGGGACGAGCTATCTTATTTTTTAGAAAGTTATCTTATTTTTAGAACTCTCCCAACCAAAAGTGACGGGACGAGCTTTCTTATTTTCGGAATTCTCCAAAGATCAACTCGTCGTCAAAGTTCCCCCTTAGTTGATGCTTCGCCAGTTTTATCAGCTTCTTTCTTAGGGGAATCCGAGAACAACTTCCTTTAAGTTGTCTTTTTTGCTTCTGAATCTTTTCACAAATTTGACTTGCTAGAAGAGTTCCTTGACAGTCTTTCTCGTATTCTTCTAATGAAAATGTCATCCCTTCGTCGATCAATATTGTTACTCTTGAAGAAACTTTCTGTGATGCCATATTCTTGTGAAAAAATTTAAAGACGATTGAGGAGAAAGATTGAAAATGTAATGTAGAAAACAGTTTGTTCTCCGGACTTATCACGATATTTATAAAGATTTGGTCGAGTACCGTTTAAAATTTCAATCTAATAATTTGTGTATCCAATGCGTGTACTGTTGGACCTTATTCGAGTACACATATAACAGCTTTTCTAACAATTACGGTGGTAATGTGATGTAACATTAGTGGTATACATACATTTTACCAATTGACCACCTTTGAATTCAATAATTCAAAAACTGATCCTTAGTTCTTATTCAGTTTTTCATCTTTGCATAAATGTCAGTTATATGGATTGTCAGTTCTTTAGATACATCAATTCTTCAAAGATGTCAGTTAGTGTGATCGTTGATACCAATGATTGATCTGTCAAGTGAGCTCACCCATTGATCACGTGTAAGTCGCTTAATACTAGTAAGAGGACTAGCTCAATCGTAGTATTGCAAGGGCGAGTCAAGGACGATCCCAAAGAGACTATTATTTAATTACGTTAAACACAATCACAACTTATAGGTCAACCGGATAGGGTGGTCATTGACCAACATAAGAGAAAAAGTAAATAACAGAGGAGCAAATAAACCCATGGTCAATCATATATTGATTTTTCGAAGTGGTAAATTCGAACCCTAGAGCTTTGTTTATTTCTTTATTGGTTCCTGGTTCACATAATATGACTCCTCCCCCGCAGCCACTTTGGCTTGCTGCCCCGTCTACATAAAGTTGCCAACAATGATCGAGCCTTTGCGATTTCAAGGTCGAAGCAGAATGCGTGATTTCTCTAGATGGGGCAGCTAACTCGCTTTGATCTGGATTGAAGTTGGTTTCAATGATGTTATCTGCCAAGGCTTGGGCCTTGTTTGCTTTTCGAGGCTGATATTGAATGTCGAATTCGGTTAGCTGGATAGCCATTGAAGCAGATGGCCTGAAAAATCTGTCTTGTGAAGCACTTGACGTAATGGGCTATCTAGTAACACATTTATAGAGTGCGAAGAAAAATAAGTCCTTAATTTCCAGCCCGCAATGATAAGCCAGTAGGCCAACTTCTCTATATTGAAATAACGGATCTCCACCAAACTGAGAGATTCGCTTACACGGTAGACGGTATTTCAGAGTGTGCCGGCCTCCTTGAGAAGAACGGAGGAAACAGTCTAATCTAAGGCCACCAACTATAGAAACAATTCTTCTCTCACCGCTAGACTAACTAAAAGAGGCGTTATCCCCACATATTCTTTGAGAGCTCGTAAGGCCTGTGAGCACTCTTCATTCTATACAAATGTATTGTCGCCTTTGAGAAACTTGAAGAATGGAAGACATTTCTCAGCTGATTTGTAGAAGAACCTACACAGAGCGATGACTCTTCCATTGAGTCTATGGACCTCTTTGATGGAAGTGGGATCCTTCATGTTAAGGAGGGCTTCGATCTTCTCTGGGTTAGCCTCGATCCCCTTTTAGCTAACAATAAATCCAAGAAACTTGCTCGCCTAGACATCAAATACGCATTTGGCCAAGTTGAGCTTCATCGAGTGTCTTTTTGACGTTCTCGAAGGGCTCTTGGAGCTCGGTGTTGTGGCCTTGACGGGATGATTTCACAACCATATCATCGATGTAAGCCTCCATGTATTTTCTGATCTGTGAGCTGAAGATGCGATTAACAATTCTCTGATACGTCGAGCCTGCATTCTTCAACCCGAATGGCATCATCTCGTAATAGTACAAACCTCCACAGCTCGGAAGGCTGTCTTTTCTTTGTCACGCTCTGCCATTCTGACCTGATGATACTCATAATAAGCATCCATAAAACTCAGTGTCACAAAACCAGCAATCAAATCCACTAAGTGGTTAATCCTTGGAAGAGTGTATGGATCCTTAGGGCACACCTTGTTCAGATCTGTAAATCAACGTGCATCCTCCACTTTCCGTTGTGCTACTTAACCACCATCACATTTTCTAGACAGGTCGGATAAGTCAACTTTTTGATAATACCGGCTTGGAGCAATTTATCTACTTCGACCTTTATAGCTGTCTGCTTCTATGTTCAGAATTGCAGGGCCTTTTTCTGTATCGGGGTGCAGGTCGGGTCTACAATTAGGTGATGTAGCTCCATTTCGGGCTTGACCCCTCTCATGTCGGTTACAACCCATGCAAACATGCCTAGGTTGGACTTGAGCTATGCGATCAGTCCCACTCTTTCTTGCTCAGACAAATGAGCTCCAATCTTAACTTTTTGTTCTTGATAGGCTTCGTTGATTATTACCTCAAACAATTTTACTTTTGCCGTGAAATCAGGCTTGCCCCTAACCTACAAAGTTTCACACTCTATTTTTTGGGGAACGAGCTCGGTAACCATGTTGAATCGGCGGGGTCCCACTAAAAATTCTGGTTGGTCAACTCGAGCCCTTCTGTTTTCAAAACAGGTTATCCACACATGCTCGAGCATTTTCTTTAGGTGGCTGACTACAACCCCAACACTGTTTTTGACTTGGATTTTGACCCTCTGGTGTGGGACGGAGACGACCATTTGAAATAGTCTGAGGGGCAGGACCCCTAGGATCATGTTATAACTTGAATTCAGATCAACCTCAAGGAAAGTAACATTTTCGGTTAAAAACGGCTCGTAATTGCCCACTTGCACCTCGATGTCGATGGGGACTTTCACTTGAACCTTGTCGTTGGTGAATCCTTCGAGGATGCCAAAATGCGGTCTCAGATGTGAGTGAACGAAGCCCAACTTCTTGAAGCAGTCATAGTATAATATATCCCTGCAGGCTCCCGTGTCGACCAAAACTTGGTGCACCATAAGATCTCTGACTCCGATTGTTATGACAAGCGGCATCTCCAGCACGCCAGGTGGATTGACCAACTCGCCGTGGGTGAACGAGATTGGTTGTTTAGACCTATGCAGGAAAACTGGCAGACCCATGTCTATCTGATTCAAGGATTTGATTTGCGACTTCAATTGATGGTTACTTGGGAATTGTTTGGTTATCAAATGGATATCTCCCCTCTTTTGAAAAATTACGGGGCCGCACATGTTAGGCTGACCTCCATCCAATTTGTAATGATTCAAAGCCCCTTGGGCTACCAACTTTTCAATCTTTCGCTTAATTTGCTTGCACGAATTAGTGTCGTGACCGTGATCATTGTGGAAGTTGCAATACTTGTTCACGTCACGCTTTCCTTGTGGATCGGGCGGCATAGGATGAGGAGGTGTCAGCTCGTCCTTTACCTCATGCAAATTCTGGGAGATAAGAACGAAGAGAGGAGTGTAATGTTCCTTTGTAAACTTCTTGGGCTTCTTGATGTCCCGACTTCAGTTGTTGTTTTCTTTGTGCAGACTGGTCACGATCTTAGCTTTGCCCTTGTTAGATGACGTCGACGAAGGAGGCTCGGATGCCTCAAACTTCCTTTCTTTATATAGCATCTCTCGTAAGGCTTCGGGTGGATGGAGTGAAAACCCAAATGTAAGGCCTCCTTTGGCGAGACCACTTTGGAAACTACTCATTACCACACTGTCACTTAGACCCCTGCTCTACTCGTACACCTTGGTGTTAGGTGTGATGCCCGAAAGACAATTTTGTAATTGTTTTATTTAATAAATGAAATGATGTTATTATTCATATTTATTATTCTCATATTCACCGATGTGACAATAGTATTTACACTACGAAAACCCTAAAGTATATCGTTTATGTAATCACTTAACTCGATTGTATGGGATATACACGGGAGGATTGAGTTAGTGAAGATGTACTTAAAATACAATTAGCCCGTAGTGAAGTTAATTGAGAGTATCGGGTCTCTCCTTTAACGTGCTATTAATGTGCCCATAACACGATAGGTGTGATTGTCTTATCCGGACTTTCGGTTAAGAGAACCTAGTGGGGCATTTATATATGATAGATATATCATATAGTATGGACCGATTTGATTAGAGTTCACGATATAATTCCGTAATCGAGAAGTCTTATCGAATCAATCGATGATCATATTTATGGATATATCTTAATCCTCGATGTGATCACGATCAATCTGCTTAAATCGAGATAAGGTTTGACTTGACGGTTAAGGATTACACCGAGTCCGTGATCCGAATTACCCCATCTTGGCATTGTCTTGGATTGAGTGAGTAGTCCGTGTTATCACAGATACGAATCCATTCCTTCCATTTATGGAAGTAGATAGACAGTTCCCTTATTTGTTAATCCTAGAAGCTGATCGATCGTACGAGTTCATATTACACTGATTAGCTACCAGTGAGTTGTATGAATTAACTGATCACTAGGGGTTTAATGGTAAATAAGGATAAGAGGTTCTAAAAATGGTTAACGGTAACTTCCTGGTTTAAAATGAACAGTCTATGGAGGATTAATCCATATGTAATGATTATATCAATGGACGCTTATTATTATTCTCGTGAGGAGATAAATATAATCTCATAATCGGAGGAGTGCAGTCACGGGATTATGGTGGCATATTCCTGTGATTGATTTATCGGATATAATTATTCTGTTCGTAGGATAATTATTTATTTGATTTATCGGAGCCGCTGATTATTAGTCCATGGTCCCTGACGTGCCTCCAAATATAGCATAGCTATTCTCGGACGTCGAATCCTAATAATATTAATTTAGTTCTTGTTGGACTTTATTAAAACGATATGTGAATTAATTGTTTAGAGGACTATTAAATTAGTTGGGCTAAATAATTAAATATGTCGAAAAGACATTTTCCATAATCTTGGCCCAATTATTGTGTAATGACAAAATTAATATTGAATAGGTCAATAAGTGGAAATTTCGCCCCAAGTCTTTTTTTGGAACAAGAAATTGTTTTCTTGTGTATTAATAATACATGTGCATAAAATATTTATTATATAAATATTTATGGTAAGAAATAAAGGTAAATATTATTCTATATTTGTTCTAGAATACTATGGAATTATCTTTTATTTATTGGATTTATTTATTTGCATAATAAAATCCTTGGAGGTTAAGTTTTACTCACCTATATAAAGAGAGTTCTCCCAAGCCTTAGACACACATAAATTTCGACTCTTAACAAAAGCAAGAGCAAAATTTCGGCCAAGAGGGTTGGGGGAAAATCTTGGAGGTTTTTCCGGGTAGCATATCGGAAGGGTTCGAGCCGAGAATTTCCTTCCACCGGAAGTTGCTTGGATTACACGTACGGAAGATCGTGGTGCTCTTCACACCTTCTTTTCTTTGCGGCTCTTCAACTTGAATTTTGAGATTCAAGAGGTATGTTCTACAACCTCCTTGTACATATAGATCTAGTTATTTTATTACATGTATTTTATAGATGTAGATCCTAAAATCGCTTCCGTTGTGGATGGTATTACTAACAGTGGTATCAGTCGCCATGGTGATCTATATTTATACGTATAAAATATTGGATCTAGGAGTGGAAAACATGTAGATTTTTTTGTCCCAAAATTTATAGGGGCCGAAATTTATGTTTTATTTTTTTATGTTATGAATGTCTTGGTTGAAGAGATGGATTGGGGTTGGTACTGTTTACTCGTTAGATCTATTGTAGCTCCTTTTGTTTAATAACAATTGAGCATATATAGGAATTGTATTTTATTTATGTCAATTTTCGAAATTTATATGTAAAAGTAGCATCTTTTATTGTAATTTTGAATATCCGGGCTGGAAAGATGAAGATCCTGAAGAAAAGTTGAAGATCAAGGCGAAACCCAATGTATGAACGAGGAGAAACGGAGAAAATTTTATTAAAAAACTGCTACAAGACTTTCTGTGACGCTGAAAATCGTCGCTATAAGTCCTGTTTATAAATAAATGCATGCGGCTAGGGTTTAATAATTGGGCTGCATGTAAAATTTTTTTTAACCTATTTTTTTTTTCATACTGCCGTTTGGCAGAACAACAAAAAAATAAAAATAAAAATAAAAATAAAAAAAAAATTATTTTTTTGAAAATAATTTATGCAGCCGCCTCATTGTAACAAAAAAATTTTGGAAAACAATTTTTTTTATGGAAACAGCCGCATAAGCATAATAACAAAAAAAAAAATTGGATTAATTATAATAAATTGGATTTATTTAATTAAAAAGGTCTTTTCTCCTCTCGGGTGTTCGTGGTTCGTGATCCGGCGGTTCGAGTTCAAGTTTTGAAGATCAAGAATCGAAGACATATATTATGTAACTTACTGCTTTCCTAGAATAGATTAGATACGGGGGTACCAACAATCCATCTCGGTGTTTAAATTTTCCGCAATTTATTTTTTATGTGTTTGATCATAAAATAGATATAAAATCGGAATTGCCATGACATGCATCATATCATAAATCCACTCCTTGCATACATGTAGAATTTTAATTTTGGTAATTAAAATAGGCATGTATACAAACTCGTGTAATTAGTTGAAATTTAATTAATACGTGATAATTAATAAATTTAGTAACTAATTAAAGATCCGAGGACGGGTTATGAAATCGTTAAGCCTTTCGGTGTGTTCTCGGTGAACCGCCTTAAAGCCCAAACGAGATCACGTTTTCGATTCGTAGTGTCTACGAGATTGAATGATGGTAAAAGAACAATAAATCTTGGATAAAAACGGTTCGCTTATAGGTTGGGTGGTCAACTATGCTAGGCTCGACCGACTTAACCCTCCTAGTGTGATGTATGCACGGGGGTCCGGCAAGACTAAGCTACACCGGCGAGCGGAGGGGTGATTCTTTCCTATCTCAATGGGGCTCTCTTGACCCAACTTCGTCCGACTGTCACATATGTTCCAACGAATAGGACGGGTAGGCTTGCCTACGTTACCGACACCATTCGGAATCCTTGATTTGATGTGCTTTTATGTTAACATCAAAAAGACGCGGTTAGTTAACCCACCACCACTTCCAAAATATTGAATGGGAGCGGGGGAGGCGACAGCCAACCCACGGCCTCTACTATAGATACAAGTAAGTGAGAGAAGGGTGACGCCTCGCGGAGCTTTGATTTCGTCCCCCTACGGATGGTGTTCACCCCTATCAACATTCATGGCTTGGTCTCCGAAAGGATAGGATTTCCGGGTACTCGTCGGGTCACTGACCTATCCTACGACGGCACACTCGGGGCGTACCTAAGAGATCCGATATAGTAGGTCACAGTCATAAAGGATATTCTTGATAATACCTAGGCTAAAAAAGAAAGGTAGTCAATGAATAAAGGGATGTTCGATTCTCGTGGGATGTTTGATTCTCACAAGTTATTCATTGATGAGATTGTCTCGATTTAACCGTCATCTCTTTGACCTACCCTACGGCGGCACTGAGATGCGAGGTTAAAACCTTGGAATGGTAGAGTAGACTTAATTTTAGTTTACAATTCCTAAAATAAACTTATATAGTAGTGTTAAACTTGAATTAATGTATGTCATTTTATTTTCAGCAAAAATGTCTGCTAAAATTTCTGCTTTACGGTCTGAAAAATTAACGGGAAACAACTTTAAGAAATGAAAGAGTAACTTAAACGTCGTACTCACATATGAGAATGTGCAACATGTATTCACTTCTGAATGCCCTACGGTGGCGATCCAAAAACCTGGTAAAGCTGAGATCGAACAGCGTAATCGCTGGATCGAGGCAGATAAATGGGCTCGTGGGATCGTACTGGCGGCAGTGTCGGAGGTTATTAGGAGCCAGATTGAAGAGTTTGAGACTGCAGGAGAAATCATGCGGAAACTTACTTCGATGTTTGGATCATCTAGCAACCAAGCAAGACACGATGCCATCAGGATGGCTGTTAACACGAAATTGAAGAAAGGTCAAGCGGTTAATGGTCATGTTTTGAATATGATCAGTTACTTCAATGACGCCGGTATTCATGGATCAATGTTCGATGAAGCAACTCAAGTGTCAATGATTTTGGAATCGTTGACTCCTGAGTTTATCCCGTTCAAAACTCAGTATCTGATGGGCAAACATGAGTTGACCATGACACAGATGCTTAATGAACTGACTATCTACGAGGGCCTGCTATCGAAAGATAAGGCCCAAGTAGGGGATAAGAAAGCTGAAGCCAATGTGGCCGAATCTAACAAGCCTAAGGCCATACCAAAGAAGAAGGGAAATGTTGCACCTGTGCCCAAGCCAATGAAGAAAAAGAAAGCCAAGAAAGTTGACGAGGCCAAGCCCAAGGGCAAATGCTTTTACTGTAAGGAGGTAGGACATTGGAAACGCCATTGTCCGGATTATCTTCGTGATGTGAAAGATGGCAATGTCAAGACCATTCCTGGGAAAGATAAGAAAGGTAATTTGGAATTATATTCTTGGAATCTTTTAGTGTAGCTAAAGATGTGTCCACTTGGATACTTGACACTGAAGCTACTAACCATGTATGTTCTTCATTGCAGATTCTTAGTTCGTATGAAGAGCTGGAAGAGGGTTCTCAAGTGATGCGAGTAGGCACTGGGGCGCTCATTTCAAGCAAAGCAAAGGGGAGCTGTGGACTTGCATTTTAATAATAGAATTTTACATTTAGAGAATGTTTATTTTATTCAATTTCAGGAGAAATTTGATTTCTTATTCTCGCCTTAGTTGAACAATCATTTTCTGCTTTCAAATTTGAATGGTGAATTTGTTATTTCAAGAATGGCTTTGAATTGTGTTCAACTACGAATGAAAACGGTTTATATTTTGTAAGACCACATAAAGCTCCCTACTTAATACCAAATGTTTAAAATCGCTCATCAAAGATCTCGCTAAAAGCGTAAAAGGTTCTCAAGTAAAAGAAGATAAAACATACTTGTGGCATCTAAGGCTCGCCATATTTCCTTGGAAAGACTCAAAAGACTAGAAAAGGTTAATGCCTTAGGTGAGTCATCTATTGACACACCGCTCAATCTGTGAGTGTTGCCTCTGAGGAAAAATGACTAAGCGCCCCTTCTCATCAAAGGGTAATAAGGCCACGGGAACTCTAGACTTAGTACATTCGGACCTTTGTGGTCCGATGAACGTACAAGCTAGAGGCGGATACGAGTACATTGTGACTTTCATTGATGACTACTCGAGATTTGGTTATGTTTATCTGCTTGCATAGAAGTCCGAGGCTTTTGGAAAGTTCAAGGAGTTCCAAGCGAAAGCCGAAGGCAACTAGGCAAGTCATTGAAATGCCTTCGCTCGGATCGTGGAGGTGAGTATTTAGATCTCGAGTTCATTGACTACTTGGCTGAAAGGAATTTTTTCCAACGTTCGCGCTTGTGACACCTCATCAAAACGGAGTTGCCGAGAGGAGAAACAGGACAATGATTAACATGGTTAGATCAATGATGAGCTATGCCTCACTACCTATATCCTTTTGGGGTTATGCTTTAGAAGCGGCCGGTCTACATTTTGAATGCGATGCCGTCAAAGTCTGGTCGAAAAAGACACCCATTGAGATGTGGTCGGGACATCGCGAAAGCATGCGTCACTTCCGCATATGGGGTTGTCCTGCACATGTGCTGAAGGACAAGACTACCAAGATACAATCACGTACGAAAGTATGTTTATTTGTAGGCTATCCAAAAGGTACACGTGGTGGTCTATTTTACGATCCGGAAGATAACAAAGTGCTAGTCTCGACTAACGCTACGTTTTTAGAGGAAAGTTATATGAAAGACCACAAACCTCGAAGTACAATTGTACTAGAGGAATTACTCTCCGATGACGTCAGGCCTATTGTGGCTGCGGATCTTCCTGTAAACAACACTAATAATACGACAGTCACTTCCGACATTCCTGTTCCAACCAGACGTACTGCGAGAGTGGTTCGGCCACCGGTTCGGTATGGCATGGATTTAGAGTCAAACGTAGTCGCCTCTGATGGGGTGGAAGATGATCCTCCGACCTATAAGAAGGCCTTAATGGATCACGATAAGGATAAATGGATTGACGCAATGAATCAAGAGATGGAGTCTATGTACTCTAACTCGGTCTGGAAACTTGTAGAACTTCCTCAGGGTGAAAGGCGCATTGGATGTAAATGGCTCTACAAGTGAAAGAGAGGAGTAGATGGGAAGGTCGAAACCTTCAAAGCACAGCTGGTAGCCAAAGGTTACACACAGCGAGAGGGTATAGACTACGAGGAAACCTTCTCACCTATGGCCATGATGAAAACCATCCGCATCCTCCTTTCGATTGTTGCATGCCTGGATTATGAAATCTGGCAAATAGATGTTAAGACAGCGTTTCTAAACGGCTTTCTCGACGAGGAAATCTATAAGCAGCAACCAGATGGATTCATTGAAGAAGGTTGAGAGCACATGGTGTGCAAGTTGCTCAGATCCATTTATGGGTTGAAGCAAGCATCTCGTTCCTGGTATAATAGATTCGATCACACGATCAAGTCTTATGATTTCGAACAACACTTTGTTGAATCTTGTGTGTACAAGAAGGTTATCAAAGATAGTGTTGTATTTCTAGTGTTGTACGTTGATGACATACTCCTAACTGAAAACAATAAGGGGATGATGTCCGACGTGAAAAGTTGGTTGACCACGCAATTCCAAATGAAGGATTTGGGAGAAGCGAGTTATGTTCTAGGGATCCAAATTATAAGGGATCGCAAGAACAGGATGTTAGCTCTGTTCCAAGCAACTTACATAGATAAGGTGCTGGCACGCTTCAGTATGGAGAACGCAAAGAAGGGTTTTCTACCAACCCGTCACGGCGTTTACCTCTCTAAGACTCATGGGCCTCAAACCCCTGAAGAGACTGAAGCTATGGGAAGAGTGCCATATGCCTCGGCTGTTGGTAGTCTTATGTATGCTATGAGGTGTACGAGACCTGACATTTGTTACGGCGTTGGATTAGTCAGCCGTTTTCAGTCAAATCCAGGGCAACCGCACTGGACAGCAGTAAAGAACCTCATCAAATATTTGAAGAGAACCAGAAACTATATGCTAGTCTATTCGAGTGGGAGTTTGGAGTTAGTGGGGTACACCGATTCTGACTTTCAGTCAGACAGAGATGATTCTAAATCAACCTCTGGTTCATTGTTTACGCTTGGTGGCGGTGCAGTAGAATGGATAAGCCAAAAGCAATCCAAAGACAAAATGATTCAACAATGGAAGCTGAGTTCATAGCGCCTTGGAGGCGGAATAAAGAAAAGCGCTTTGGTTAAGAAAGTTCATCAGCGGATTAGGCGTTGTCCCGAATGCTGAGGATCCTATTACTCTCTATTGTGATAACAATGGGGCCATTGCCAACTCTAGATAACCTCGAAAGCACAGTAAGTCGAAGCATATAGAGAGGAAATACTGGGTGATCAACGATTTTGTCGATAGAGGGGACATTTCCGTCAAGAAAATCGCCTCCACCGATAATCCTCCTGACCCATTCACCAAGACGATGTCGATTGAAGCTTTTAGTCAACACTTGGAGACTATAGGTATTAGAGACATGCTCATTTGCTTTAGAAAAAGTGGGAGTGATAGTTTGTTGTATTTTAAATAATAGGGTGTGCTCTAAAACAATTAATCACATGCTTTCGTGCAAGTGCGAGATTGTTAGGTGTGATGCCCGAAAGACAATTTTGTAATTGTTTTATTTAATAAATGAAATGATGTTATTATTCATATTTATTATTCTCATATTCACCGATGTGACAATAGTATTTACACTACAGAAAACCCTATAGTATATCGTTTATGTAATCACTTAACTCAGTGTATGGGATATACACGGGAGGATTGAGTTAGTGAAGATGTACTTAAAATACAATTAGCCCGTAGTGAAGTTAATCGTGAGTATCGGGTCTCTCCTTTAACGTGCTATTAATGCGCCCATAACACGATAGGTGTGATTGTCTTATCCGGACTTTCAGTTAAGAGAACCTAGTGGGGCATTTATATATGATCGATATATCATATAGGGCTGGACCGATTTGATTAGAGTTCACGATATAATTCCGTAATCGAGAAGTCTTATCGAATCAATCGATGATCATATTTATGGATATACCTTAATCATGAGGTGATCACAGTCAACTGCTTAAATCTGTATGAGGTTTGACTTGACGGTTAAGGATTACACTGAGTCTGTGATCTGAATTACCCCATCTTGGCATTGTACTGGATTGAGTGAGTAGTCTGTTTTATCACAGATACGGAATCCATTCCTTCCATTTATGGAAGTAGATACACTGCCTCCTTTATTTGTTAATCCTAGAAACCGATCGATCGTGCGAGTTCATATTACACCGATTAGCTACCAATGAGTTGTATGAATTAATTGATCACTAGGGGGTTAATGGTAAATAAGGATAAGAGGTTCTAAAAAGGGTTAACGGTAACTTCCCGATTTTGAATGAACAGTCTGTGGAGGATTAATCCATATATAATGATTATATCAATGGACGCTTATTCTTATTCTCGTGAGGATATAAATTTAATCTCATAATCGGAGGAGTGCAGTCACGGGATTATGGTGGCATATTCCTGTGATTGATTTATCGGATATAATTATTCTGTTCGTTGGATAATTAATTATTTGATTTATCGGAGCCGCTGATTATTAGTCCATGGTCCCCGACGTGCCTCCAAATATAGCATAGCTATTCTCGGACGTCGAATCCTAATAATATTAATTTAGTTCTTGTTGGACTTTATTAAAACGATATTTGAATTAATTGTTTAGTGGACTATTAAATTAGTTGGGCTAAATAATTGAATATGTGGAAAAGACATTTTCCATAATCTTGGCCCAATTATTGTGTAATGGCAAAATTAATATTGACTAGGTCAATAAGTGGAAATTTCGCCCCAAGTCTTTTTTTTGGAACAAGAAATTGTTTTCTTGTGTATTAATAAGACATATGCATAAAATATTTATTAGATTAATATTTATGGTAAGAAATAAAGATAAATATTATCCTAGATTTGTTCTAGAATACTATGGAATTATCTTTTATTTATTGGATTTATTTATTTGCATGATAAAATCCTTGGAGGTTAAGTTTTACTCACCTATATAAAGAGAGTTCTCCCAAGCCTTAGACACACATAAATTTCGACTCTTAACAAAAGCAAGAGCAAAATTTCGGCCAAGAGGGTTGGGGAAAAATCTTGGAGGTTTTTCCGGGTAGCATATCGGAAGGGTTCGAGCCGAGAATTTCCTGCCACCGGGAGTTGCTTGAATCACACGTACGGAAGATCGTGGTGCTCTTCACACCTTCTTTTCTTTGCGGTTCTTCAACTTGAATTTTGAGATTCAAGAGGTATGTTCTACAACCCCCTTGTAGATATAGATCTAGTTATTTTATTACGTGTATTTTATAGATCTAGATCCTAAAATCGCTTCCGTTGCGGATGGTATTACTAACACTTGGTAAACCGCTCGTATTAGATTCAAGTTGACTCATTCTTGCCTTGACGGATTCCGTAGAGATCAACATGAGTTTTCTTTGGTTGTCCCGCTGACTTGAACTCGACAACAAATTTATTCTGGATGTCCTCAGAAGATTTTATAGACCCCGCTGGTAAATTTTCGATCCATGCCGCCGCCCAATCTTGCATCACGCCTACAAAGGCAATGCACCAAGCATATTCATGCCTTGTTGCTAGGGTTGTCCTGCTCTGAAATGTAGAGAGCCAGTCATAAGGGAAGCTTGATCCTTTGTAATTCTCAAAGGTGGGGTAGTGTAACCCTTCAAGTACGGTCTTTAGAATCTTGTCGTCGATCGTTCCATAAGACTTATTAATCTCCTTTCTCCGCTTATGCTTTTGCAGCACATCAATCTATCTTTGAAGTTTAGCATACACTTTCTTGAAGGGATTGGGCAGGTTGCCTGTGACTGCTAACCGACTTGAAGCTTTCAGCTCGATGATTGGCCTATAAGTCGACTGCATATTGTTGCTCCTCACTTTCGTTATCGGTTCATCTCGTTTGTCAGCTGCTGGGTCTAGACGATCCTGAACTGGTTTGTGACCCTTCTGTCTTCCGGTGAAGGAATTAACACTCACCTCTCTCTCATTATGTTGAACAGAAGGACCCCTGGACTGATCTAGGACGTCGATGAATCTGTCCAACATGGGGGATCTCAGTGGAAGAACGAACTCGCTGATGGGGAGCGTTGGGTGATTGAGACAGTTGAGCTCTTGATTGGTTTGATGTATCTGCTCTGCATAGGCAGCATGAGCAAAAACTGATTTCACTTACAATTTTCCGTATGCCTCTATCTCCATGTGAGGAAATAGCTGGTGTGAAGGGGTTGGTCGAGATGTCTCACCCGTGTGTCTTCATTTGTTTTGCTCGATGGCAGTAGTTAGTTGACCATGAGCTTCTTTTGATCTCGCTATGTTGTCGAGCTGAGTACGTGCATCGTACAGCGGTATGTCCTCGCCCTGAGGACTGTGTGTCATGTGTACCTCGAGATTAGGGTGTACGGTATTCTTACATATTGTCATGGCATCTATAACCTATATGGTATTTTTACCATCCCTCTTGGCGGTGGGTGGTAGGCCCTCGTACAACAAAGCCCTAGTAGACCTTGTTTTCGACATGGTAACACCAAAGATGAAGGCCTGCTAACATAGATGATGTTCTTGGAGAAGAAGCGTTAAACCTGACGGAGATTTGAAGACCGGAGGCGGCTCCAAAAAGTATTTAGGTTTTTGAAAGAGCCGCAAGAGTATCTTGTTATATTTTTTAGCATAAGAGTGGATATTTTGTAAATTTGAGGATTCTAGCTTAACTGGAGGTAAATTCCGATGAATATTCCACCGGAAAAGCGAAAAAGATGGCTCTAGGATGCCGGAAATATAGAAAAGCACAACCTTTTGGAGACAGAGCTAAGAACAGCAGCTACAAAACTTAGATCTGACCGGAAAAAATTGAAAGAACACATAGATTTCCCAGTAACGGAGCCAACTGATATTGTCAGAAATATCACAAACTAGATTTAATGGATGATTTATTAAGATATCTGGACAAAAGATGTTGTTTTATGGTGTTTAGCTCAAGAAATATATTAAGACATGAAGAACATTCAAGAACACAATATCTGTCGACAAATTTGGCAGAGCTTAGCCTGTTTTTTCTCATATGCGTCCCTTGTTAGGGTAAAAGGTGCAGCTATCAGTAGGGCTTACATAGTCGGTGATTACATGGGGGCTAAAAGAGTACATACAATTCGCAAATATTAATATAAATAATGTGGGTCGAGCTTCTGATGTGCGAGCTGGTATGCATCTTGGCTGCTGTGGACTCTTCGCCTGTAACTTGTGACTTTGCTGCCCAGTTGAGCAGGCTGTGAGCTGAGGGGCGGTCGGCTCGGCCCTAATGCTTCGTCACGCCTGATAGATGGCGTATGAAGGCTTTCTATCGATGCCTTTTGCCTGACCAATCATTATAAGTCTCGTAATGGCGCGTGGCAACTTTAAGACTCAAAAAGCTGCATTATATACTCATCATCATTATATCGCGGGGTTCATCATGACAAGTGCTTTTGTCCATGGAGCTATCTTTTTCATTAGAGATTACAATCCGACTAATCTGGCTCAATAAATAAGTGATGGGATTGCTTACTTAGATATATCCTAAGGGGGCTGGATTATTCCTGTCCCAGCTCGGCTTACATAGATGCGAACTGATTGGGCCAGGGACCCTATTCGTTATTGGGCCTATGTGGAGGCCCAACTTGAATGTGAGGGCTCCTTTACGGGCTTGGCATGTCATATAGGTTTTAGTCAGACTTGTAATTGTAATAAGTCTTAGAAATTGAATTGTCTAAGTCATAAGAATGGAAGACAAGAAGACCAGACTCATGATCTATCAATCATACAACCTATGAACAACCAGAAGACCTATCAGTCAGATAAGCTACAAACAATCAGAAGAATTTACAAGCAAGATGACATCGAAGCGACTACTCAAGATTTGAAAGATAAAATCAAGTGACTATATGATATACATAGCGACAAATGTAAGGTGTATAGCCGATCATTGGATCAACTCTTGATCAACGACTACAAGATGTCACGGATTTTATCAACACAAAATAAACAAGTAATAATCCGGTTAACCTCAAGTATAAGGATCGTAGTAATAGCGGTTAATGCCGGGTCGATCTTACGGGGAACTAAACGATTGTGATTTCTAGTTTTTATCTAACTAACCTCTGTCACGATTACTAAGCTAAATAGCGGATAAAACTAAACGAATCTGAAAATTAAACTTAACTAAAACGTAAAATCTGACGACGAAGAGATGATCTAAAGCCGTGAAGGATACGGGCTGCGAACCAATTTAAACTAACTAATCTAAGATGCGATATAAAAGTAAACTAACTAGACAAATTCAAGCTTTTAAGGATTTAAATCAAATTTATAACGAGCAAACGAGGATTGATCCACCTATCCAACAAGCATTGATTTCCTATCTCGATTATATTGCGCTTTTATCTAGGTTGTGATTCACCTCACCTAAACATGAACCCTAATTCCTTAGAGAGTTCATCTATTAATCTATTATCTTCCGATGTAAGATTAACGCGCTTTCTAACCAAAGGTGCAAACTTTGTGTTTATAATCTAGTAATCGCACCTATTAACTTCCGTTATGATAGATTCGAATTACTATTCTTATTCATGGTGATCTAGGGTTTATTAAGACTTCCATCAACAATAAACAATCAACACATGCACATCTTCCGATATAAGAGCAATTTAAACATGAATAAGCAGAATAAGAAACAACCTTTATTAAAAACTCACAAGATAATCGAAGAAAACGAAATCAACAATTGTTGGACGGCTTCACAATACTCGTTTGATGAAGCTTTTAGCCTCTGAACATCCTCAGCAACTCAAATTTGCAGAAACAATGCATAAAAAGTAACTAGTTTTTAATCTAAACTAAGAGCATAAAAACAGGAATAAAAAGATGAAAAACGCAGCCTAAAGCCGCCCCTAGGTTTAGGGTTTTGAATAATGAGTGTATGATCCCCTTTTGTGGAGAAAACAAATTACTATTTATAGAGATTTGAGGCGGTTTCACTAAGTCGGCATTGCGGGACGCCTGCCTGCAGTAGGGTGAACGCCCGTCCATTCTTCATATGAACTTCAAATCGGGCCGAGTCATGACCAAACGCTCGTCCAGACGGCGTCCACTTCAGCGTCCAAACATCCTGAATCAACTTCCCATCTCCGGACGCTCGTTCAATTCCATCAGACGCCCGTCCACTGGACGGGACCTGGACGCCAGTCCAATATGGCTGGATTTCGATTTCTTTATCTTTATCTCCTTTTAATTCAATGTAAATCATCATTATCTCTTCCTCTTTAATCAAATCCGACTTGATCATCTTTGGATCACCTCTTGAGCTCGAATTTGTGCTTTCATGACACATAAAAATATCGCAAAATGTAATATCGCACAAATAATCATAAAAACATAATTAAAACACATAAATTAATCCTATGTTGCGAATAACTTATTTAAAATACCATTTGCTCGATAAATCCATTAAACACGCGTTTCTTATACAGATTCATACAAATATGAGAGAAAATAACATAAAATATAGCGTTATAAATCGTATAAATTCACCCTCAACAACTCCCCCACACTTAAGCTTTTGCTCGTCCCGAGCAAAACAAAACAAAAGTTAGGCTCGAGAGAAGAACAGACATCTAAACGTGCATAACACATATCCAATAAATCAGAAGTTCACCCTTGTGTGTGTGCATAGCCATAGAAAACTTCCACTATATCCAAACTCGAGAAACTCAAAGCAAAACTAGCCAATACCCCCTTGTAGACTAGTAATAAAGGACACTCATAAGATGCACCCTACAAACGTGATATATCCCGAAAAAGATGATCGAATGTATCTAGGGCCTTTTTGAAATACTCAGAGGATAATCCCTACAACATATCTCATCGCTTTCTCTTGGGGATAAGATTAACGAAAACTAAGCCTTATATTCAATCTCGTACCGATTCTTTAGTTGATTTAACTTTTTCACTTAAAACACACATTAGGATAAGCTATTGCCCTCATAGTAGAATAGGACATTTCGAGATAATACCCTACCTTACTCCAATCATAAGGCAGCTTTTCCTAATTGTCGTGAGCTTTTAGTCATCATAGTGGTATAGGACATACGTGGTATACCCTATCGCACTCAAATCATCGACTAGCTTTACACACACCCAATTAATTCATATTTTTCTTCAACTTTTTCATTTGACAATAAGTTACGTGTTACTTATCACATTCAAACCTTCAGATATTCACGGTATAACATACTCGGAGCTAAATACAAACTATCATAAATCTCACGATATGCACGTAGCACTAAGCACATGACTTACGAGAAAATCAAAAACCACTAATCCAAAACGGGTATAACTTTATAAATAGCTCATCGTCACTATGGCTCGTGAAAATTAGTGTCGTGAAACAACTAACTTATCAAGTACATGAAATATCGCATAGATGACTATAAAAACAACGAACTTCAAATTGAATTGCCTACTCGACAAAAAAAAACAAAAGTGTCGGAAAATTTCAAAAATTTTAGCTCATTTGCATAGAAACATTACGAATTAAGAAAATGTGTAGATACCTATCGAAACATTCCCCGACTCCCCCACACTTAAAAATCAACATGTCCTCATGTTGTGCAAAACGAAAGAAAAAGGAAAAGACTTAGCTGATGTAAATCGAAACTCGAATCGTTGGTCAGGCTGGAGCCTTCATAATGACACTCAAGAATGCGTAACCAGACAATGTAGATACCTGCACGTCTTAGACAAACATGGAACCATCTCGGGGAAAACGGGGAGTCATACCAAAATGAAAAGAGATAACAAAAATGAAGATAAAGCAAAGTGAAAGCATGCAATACATCCAGAAAGTTGAAACACAGCTGAAATGAAAGTACGCGTGCCTTATGGCTTACATGATCCATCGAAAGAATAAGTAGTAGCAAAAAAACGAAATACAATGAACCACGAAATCAAAAGTAGCAAAAATATACCGTCACAGTAGCTAGTGCAAATCAAAAGTGAAAAATAGACAAAGAAAATCAAGATTGGCCCGGAGCCGGGGTATCATCAGCCGGGGGATCAGAAGGAGGGCCAGAAGGTGGTGATGTAGCCCTAGGTGCCGAATCAGACCGCTCCTCATCGGAAGAGGACTCAGACTCGTGAAGAACGTCGGCAATGGCCTGCTCAATCTCAGAAGAATAATGGAAATCAATGAGGCTCGGACTGAAAATCCTGTCATCCCTCGGTTGCCGGCCTTCACATATACACTGTAGGATCGTCAAAATGTTGTTCTGAGACGTCCTGATGTCTTCCACCACTCCGCTGCACACCGTTGGCCATACTTAGCCGCGTCCGGACCGAAGGCGGTAAAGCAGGAACCGTAGACGCTCTAGGTGGTGCCGAAGATGAACCGGGCTCCTGTGGTGTCTCCATCTCAGACGGACCTGAAGGCTTAACCTTTTCGCGCTGTATCGGCCTCGGATTCTTCGGTTTGTGATCGGCTCCATACTCAGCACACCAAAGATCGATGCAGACCGCGTATCGTGAGGATAATCAAGCATCGGGTATAAATCTTCCGATTAATAGCCACCTCATCATATAGCGCGCCTTACATTCACGTTCGTGCCAAATGTCAATGCGTACAACATGCCTAGGTCACCGATGTGAAAGTGCGCTCAAGTTGTTCTTAGGCAACAACCGATTCGAATAAACCGACACTGGACCTTCCAGTCCTCCGTCCAGGTCGTGGTAACCAACTCCTTCCGGTCACCGCCCGGTCTTAACGTCCATGCCACGTCTGGACACACTCTTAACCTCAACTCCTCCAAAGGATCCTGCCCCAAACTCTGTCTATGTACAATCTCTTCCTTGTAGTCCCGACCCTCGAAAGCCGCTAAGTTGTATTTCTGATTAATCACTTCCGGTGTAAAAGGAACTTCAACCCCTCGAACCACGACTACCTTCCTCCCTAAATCGGTTTCGAACAGCTAGCATAAAATTCTGAACTACGGAGCTATTCACCGGGGTAGTCGGGATTGTCATCAAGGTCTCCCATTTCCGATCCTTGAGCAACTTAACGAACCCCGGATCGACTTTGGCCTCCAAAATGGCCCGCTCAATCAACATCGTCCGCGAGAAATAATGCTGTTTATACACATCGTGAGCTCTAGGGTTCACGAACCGACGAGGTAATGGCATAGGGGGTACGGTTTTGGATTTCTTTCTAGGAGGGCATTTAAGCTGACGGACCTTTTCTATGCTATCAATCCTTACCGGCAGTGTACCGGGTCAAATTGTAGTGATAGAGTGATGAGTCGTGTGTCGATCCTCGTGGAAAACTTGGTAATTCACCGTGTGATTAAACACCAAGAAATCATTATTATCTCAATCTAAGTCGCAATTTTATCATCCAACCAAACTCTAAACTAACAAAGCATAAAACTAAAACAGATATATATAAGTATATAAATATATATATAGATATATAGCAATACATATATATATATAGATATAAGTATATATAGGTACCAAAACAATATCTAAGGGAGGAGATAGATATTATAATTATAGACTAGCCAAGAATATGTTATTGAATCCTTATATCTTTTTAGTGGAATTGGATGTGCTCGATCTTTATTTTAAGTTAAATCAATTATACTGTAAACGGTGCACTCCTAAGCTAAACAATTCATTCTCACACGAGCATCTGAAAATTGTCATATGTCCAATCATTTGTCCAAGGTCATCCTCAAGCATGGGTCACTTCCGTTTTGTCATTCGCCAATTTTAAGGTATGTCAATTAAACAAATGAATTAAACGTAATAATCTCTCGAGTACATCTTTCAATAAGAGTTTGTTTCTCCCGAAACAAATCTACCCCGGTTTAGAAATCGGATTCCGTTGTCACGCTTTCACTCGCCAATTTTACCCCGGTCTTTCTATTAACGAGTTCATAACCTAACTACGAGGCGTCAATTCATAATTAGATTATGAATTCTTTCATATCGAGTAGCTAATTCAATACGAATACAGAAAGAGATTCATTATAACCGATTTTTATCCAATTTTAGTATAGTCATCATCCATTTCCCTAAAAAGATAATACTAATCCAATTTCATATCTTGGCTAGATACTAAGTTAGCCTAATATCATTATAAGTAATATATAGATACTACAAATACTACATAAACATAAATACATTAGAAAAGTTACCAGGTTACAATCGAAGCATTCGAGTTGTATCCTCCGAAATAGCAACTCCTTGACATCAATGAGCCTTGATACATCTTCTAAGCATTATAACGATACTTTATACTACAAAGATTATTCCGGCAGAGTGCCGTTTACAGCTTTTATTTAACTAAAAACAACAAAACGAAACTATAGAGACATATAGAAGAAAGATATATGCCTTGGTACACTCCAAAATGGTTGCATTTGAGGTCTATTTATAGACCATATCACCAGGCCGGCGCGTGCCGGACCACCACCGGCGCGTGCCGGCTACACGATATATATTCTCTTGTCGAGATTTGTGGGCCCGATTTGAGATTTTTCGCAATATTCGGCCTTCTCCGCGCGCGTGCGGACATACAACATATCGATGTTTGTAAAACCTATCTCGAGCTGTAGACCTCAGATTGACATGATTTAATATTCGTTGGAAAGCTCTTTTGAAGGCCTACAACTTTCATCAAGAACTTTTCTCTGAAAAATGCCTCTAAGTTAGATCAAATGTCCGTTGAAGATGAGTTACGGTAGAAACATTAAAGACAGTTGATCTGTTCAAAGTTGTTAGATTTTGGCATAATCTTTTATCCCACAAAAACTCATGATTTATACTTCAAAGTATGTCATATTTTGGGATCTCGGTAAACATCTGATCCTGCAACAAACTCAACAAAACACCAAACGTAAATCTGACAAAAAACTATCATTTTTATCGTTTTTATAACTTATGCATCTAATTATAACTAACTATGATTTTTATAAGTTTTTAATGCATTTATATGAAATTATACTAAAATATCATAAATATAATAATAAAAAGTCTTATAATTTGATCATATATTTTTCATACATCACAACTCCCCACTTAGCTTTTGATCGTCTCGAGCAAAATAAGCGATAATATAATTCTTCTAGATTAAATTCCTAACTTAGTAACGTATCTTCATCAACATTATAATTATATTAATTTCATCTATCTAAGATATTTAAGAAGATAAAAGTGTATATAATTTAATAAACTAGTTATAAAATATTATTTAAATGAAATTTTTCATGAATCACTTTATAAGTATAAATAAAATATTTAGAACAACTTTTTAATCTCCAATGTATGATTTATCGAATCAATGACTAAGTCAAGTAGTTGGCAAATTGGCTTGTAACGCTCAGTGCTCGGGGTAGTTGGCTAATCGAAAAGGATAACAAAGGAAATCAAAAGAAAATAGAAGCAAGTCGTACGTACTTACACCTTCATCTTCTGATCAAAAATTTCTCAATCAGTAACACTCCTGACACTATTTTCAATTTTAACTTTAATAACTTCCAAAATATGGTTTTTTTTTTTTTTTTTTTTTTTTTTTTTTTAATAACATAAATAAGAACTTAAGAACATAGGCATTGCTTTATCAAGATTGATCGGAGTACTACTCTTTCGATCGAAAATCACGAATCCGGTTTCCTTAAACTCGTGATAATTCTTGATAGTTTTGATTCGACTTTTCTTTTCATCATCGATTTATAGCATATACCTTCATTCCCAAAGAATAGGACATTTCGTGATAATACCTGCAGCCGGACTACTATCATCAGCAACTTTATCGATATTTTATTTTTGGGTTGTCGATCAAAAGCAGAAAAGATACCTATAATACTGTTTCTGATTTAGATTTTTATTTTTTTTTTTTTTTTTTTTTTTTTTTTTTTTTTTTTTTTTCGAGAATAACCATATTTGATAATAAATCGCCTTCCGAATAACATTCATTTCAATCTCAAAGATATACCAAATTTCGATGTCATCACCGCTTATCCATAAATACATACTAAACTTGCGGGATTTTCAAAGAAATGTAGACCCTTATTAAGTTAGGGTTGTAATTTCTAGTTAATAATAATGGCTATTTCGAGTGAGGTCTTGATCACTCTACAAGGTGAGTGGGGACAAAATTGGAAATTATGTTCAGTAGGCTTTATTTGGCTATAGTTTATCAAAGTTATGCCAAAAATCTCATCATCCCTAATCCGATTCCAATTTCATACTTTGTTTTGAAAAGAAAATTATTCTAAAATTTCATTATAATTATAAGTAACTTTTGTCTAATTTCATAAAAAATATTTCATAATATTTATCAAGATATATATACTTAAAATCTTATTAAAAATCTAAAATAGACATAATTAATATAAGAATAATATATCAAGATTACTTTACTTAATTAAAAATTTATTCTATCCAAATATATCATTTTTATCAAATAATTATATATTATTGCTTATTAAACTAAGTGTATAAGTATTTGATGTATTAAATTCAATTTATTTACTAACCAATCTCTACTCCCCACTTATGAATTGGCAAACATCCGATGTCTAATGAGTAGTAAAATTTTGATTAGAAAATAAAATGAATTCTATCATGGTTAGATTATTTTAGGTGTCAAATAGACGAGCGTTTATATAATATAAAAGAAAACATTTTAAAACATAAATTAAAAACATGCAAATATATTACAATACTAAAACACAACTTAAAACTACTAGAATGTTAAACTAGAAAACCATAAATTAAGTTAAACTAATTTCTTAAACTAAGTTATTTTAATTTATTGTGACTTATACTAACGTACCGTACTACTTTTATTAATTTGTTATTCCTTCTTTTCTACCAACAAAGTTATCTAATTTTCACCACTTGACGATCCTCCCGGAATATCGACTGGTAAAAGCCCAACACGAGGAATACGAGCTGGAAAATATTCATCTGTCGCTCTTTCCGGAACCCTTGCCAAACGAACACATAACCTAGAAATCAACCATCCAAATGGTAAAGGATGATAATTCGGTCTTCTCCCGAACGCAAAACTCACAAACCGATTTACGAATCAAGACTCTCAATCTATAACGACTCAGAGTAATCGCATATAGAAGCATCAATTCATCATCACTAACTTCCGAGAAATTAACAGTTGGATAAACACGAGAATTGATGAATCGCTTCCACGTTCTAAGATGGGGAAGTAAAGCAGTCGTAGAGACATTTTGATCAATATCATAATTGTAGAACAAGAGTGGACAAGCTTCCGAATATTTTGTAATAAAACCGTTAGCGGTATCCAATCTCCATTGGTACTCAAAATGACTGGATGAAGTTTGGACTGGTGGAATTAAGAAAATTTGATTTATGTTGGTAGAGGTGAAAGGAACAGCAACTCCTCTCACAAGAATGTGATTGTGTTAACGATACAAGATTAGCTTCCGACAAGATCTTGAATAGAATTCTCTTATACCACAAGAACATTAATCCTACCTCTCGGCATACGACAAAAATAGTCCCACCCATCTATATCCATCCTCGTAAATGCCCAGTTGTCAACCTTTCTGAAATTTAAACCTCTCTCAATCAACACCGGTGATTGATTGAAATTACTTATATAAGGGTTGTGAACCAAGCATACATAGGCTCGTAAGGGACTTGATGAAAAAATGGATTTGGAATGACAGAATTTGGTGTATGTGGAGGTGAATAATCATTCTTGATGAACGATCGGACATTTTAAACTTTTTATAGCAAGAGAATTAAAGGTAAAGGAAGGAAATGAGCATTTTAGGAATGTCGATCTGCTTTCTTATATAGACAAAGTTTGGACTGAAATGGAAATATCCTGAGAAGATCCTGCAGCCTACTACACCGGCGCGTTTTTGCTAACTCCCTCAATCTCAGATTCTCAAGATTGTTATCATAACGGTCCCTTAACCTTTCTCCTAGGGTGATGCGTTTGAATTATCTCTTTGTATTCCTCGGGATTTTCGGATAACCACCTAATCGTTCCTTCTTAATAACATTCAAACACTCATCCTGGGATATGGTTGTATTTCTTCCACAATCATCCAAAGATGTTCCATTTTTCCACAGATTCTACACTTCATTAAAAACCTTGCTCTTCTTTTTATTGCACTCCTTGAATTTCCATTACAAAGTTCTCTTTCTCTGACTTCGATTAATAATTCCTTATTTAATTTAGAAACTAAGGCTTCTATCTTAAAGGCGACATCCTTATCTAGACCTAATCTTAAAAGTAAAATAAAACTTCTATTCTATCTATGAAAGGCATCCAGTTCTTTTACGTCTATCCGGTAAAAGACGAAACTACTTTAAAATGCATATTAAAAGGTAAATTAGAAAGATAGTACCTGTAATTGGCTGAGTTTAAAATTCTGCTTCCTCAATTCGTTGGAGGGTCGATAAGTAATAATACTTCTTCTGTTTGAGGTATCCCTTCACTTCCACGAACAATTTCACCTGTGTCCATTGGCTATAAAAGTTGTTTTTCCATCGCTTAGTTCAACAACTCCGGACTTATAAATTTTTGTTACGCCATATGGACTGTCCATCTAGATTTAAGCTTTCCGAAACAACTTCAAACGTGAATTATATAAAAGTACTCGATCACCTATATGGAACTCACGACTATAGATTTTTTATCATGAAAAGCTTTCGTGCGTTCCTTGTAGATTCGAGCATTTTCATAAGAATCGAGTCGAAATTCTTCTAGTTACATTAATCAAGTAATCTATGATCACCGATACTTTAGGATCAAAGTTTAGAAATTTAATAGCCCATAAAGCTCGGTGTTCTAATTCAACAGGAGATGACAAGATTTTCCAAATACTAATTTGTAAGGAGAACAAATTAATCGGTGTTTTAAAAGTCGCTCAGATGCCCATAATGCATCATCAAGTCTTTCTCCTTGATTTTTACGATTCGAGTCCACTGTCTTCTCCACGATTCTTTTAATTTCTCTATTAGATACCTCTACACATCCCACTAGTTTGTGGATGATAGGGTGTTCCAAGTTTATGAGTTACACCATATTTCTCAATTATCTTAGTAAATGGTCGGTTACAAAAATGTGAACCTCTATCACTAATGATAGCCCTTGGAATGCCATATCGTGTGAATATATTCTTTTAAGGAACCTTAGCACTACTCGTATCATTAGTAGGGAGAGCTTCACTTTCTACCCATTTAGAAACATAATCAACCATTACTAGAATAAATCTTTTTCCAAAAGATATAGGAAAGGTCCCATGAAATCTATACACCACACATCAAATAGTTCACATTCTAAAATCGGTTGCATAGGCATTTCATGTTTTTTCGATATATTTCCCCATTTTTGACATGATTCACAAGATTTTGCATATTTATATGCATCTCTATATAGTGTAGGCCAATAGAAACCACATTGTAAAACTTTGAAAGCGCTTTTCCATCCTCCATGATGACCTCCTCGCCTCACGATCATGACAAAATGATAATACACTTAAAATTTCACTATCGTGAATACATTTCCTAATTATTCCATCTCGAGCATCTTCGGAAAAGATCCGGTTTATCCCAATAATAAAACTTTAAGTCATAAAAGAACTTCTTTTTCTTGCCAAGTCCAATGAGGTGGGATGTACTTACGGGTAATGTAGTTAACAATTTCCCCAAACCATGGCGAATCTTCCTTTGATGGTATTCTAGTTTTTAATAATCGCATGGTTGAAGGAGTATCTATCTTAAATAGCTTTCTCATCCGAAACGAATCCTCGAATTTCTTTTCCTTTTCCTTCATCATTATCCATCCTGCTTAGATGATCCGCTACTACATTTTCACTTCCTTTTTTATCCTTAATTTCAATATCGAATTCACTGAAGTAATGTAGAATCCACCTAAGAAGACGCGGTTTGGCATCTTTCTTACTTAAAAGATACTTCAGAGTCGAATGGTCTGTGTAGATTATTACCTTAGAACCAACAATATATGATCGAAACTTATCTAAGGCAAATATTACGATTAACAGCTTCTTTCTCAAAAGAGTTGCATAATTAAGTTTGAAATTGCGCTTAATGTGTGAGAAGCATAGTAGATAGCTTTGAGAATTTTGTTATACCGTTGACCTAGAACAGACTCCTACAAACTAAATCACTAGCATCACACATAATTTCAAACGGCAAATCCCAATGTGCTACTAGTCTTCATGCAAGAGTTAATTTCGCTTTTAGGGTCTTAAAGGCTTCCATACATTTATCATCAAAGTTAAAAGGTACTTCTTTTTCTAGCAAATGACTCGGGGTTTTGCTATTTTTGAGAAATCTGCAATAAACCTTCTATAAAATCCTGCATGTCCAAGAAATCCTCTTAACGTTTTCAAATTAATTGGTGGAGGTAATTTTTCAATTACTTCGACTTTAGCTTTATCAACTTCAATTCCTTCTTCGTAGATTCTATGACCTAGTACAATTCCTTCGAGATACCATCAAATGACATTTTTCCCGCTTTAGAACCAAGTTGGTATCTTCACAAATAAGTAAAACGCTTTCTAAGTGTGATAAGCATTTATCAAAAGAATCTCCATAAACACTAAAGTCATCCATAAAGATTTCTAAGAATTTCTCAACCATATCGTAAAATATTGCCATCATACATCATTGAAATGTAGCAGTGCATTACACAAACCAAACGGCATTCTTTTATAAGCAAAAGTTCCATAGGGACAAGTGAAAGTAGTTTTTCTCTATCTCTCTGCTTGCAATGAATATCTCAGAATAACCCGAATAACCATCTAAAAAGCGAAATACTTATGTCCACTCAATCTTTCCAACATCCCGAACGATGAATGGAAGTGGATGATGATCCTTTTAGTATGTTCATTCAGCCTCAAAGTCAATACACATTCGATATCCTGTAATTTCCCTTGTCGGAATCCATTCATTTTTATCATTTTCTTTTACCGTGAAACCTCCTTTCTTTGGAACTACTTGAGTCGGACTTACCCATTCACTATCTGATATGGGAAAGATTATTCCCATTTCTAGTAGCTTAATGACCTCTTTCTTAACGATTGTTTGCAAATTCGGGTTGAGGCGGCGTTGTGGCTGAATACAAGGTTTAGCTTCTTCATTCAAAATAATCTTGTGAACACAAATTTGTGGCTAATTCCTTTGATATCCGCCACTTTGTCCATCCAAAAGCTTTCTTATGTTGTCTTAACATTCTTAATAATTGATCCTCTTGTTCTTTTGTTAAGGTTGATGAAATGATAATAGGTAATGTGATTATCATTTTTAAGAAAAGCATATTTCAAATTCGAAGGAAGTGGTTTCAACTCCATTCCTTGGTGGATCTTCTAACGATGGTTTTAAAACTGGTCCTTCCATTTCCAATTTCAAATTTTGATGCCATGGATGTTTAACAAACCCTCCTTTATCTAAATAAAGGATTACTTCTTTCATTTCAGTATCATTTTCATCTTCTTTATAGATAGAAAATGCCAAACATTCTTCTAATTTATTTTCATAACCTTTAGATTTGGCATCCCAGATAGTGAAATATCCTTCTATAAAAGAACATAATTCTGGTTCTTTGTATGGATGGTTTATAGCTTTGAAGATATTGAATGAAACTTTATCCTCATTAACTCTCAGTATTAGTTCACCTTTTTGAACATCTATCAAAGTCCTTCCTGTAGCTAGAAATGGTCGACCTAGAATAATTGGCGCTGAATATCCTTCTTCCATTTCCATTATTACAAAGTCTACTGGGAAGTAAAATTTATCAATTTTAACCAACACGTCCTCGATTATTCCCTTAGGATGTTTAATTGATCTATCTGCCATCTGAAGGGTCATTTCAGTATTCGTAAACTCTCCTATTCCTAGTTTCTTATAATCCTCAAAAGACATGAGATTGATACTTGCTCCTAGATCACACAATACTTTCTTAAATAGAAATCCTCCAATTTCACATGGTATAGTGAAACCGCCAGGATCTTTAAGTTTAGGAGGTAGTCGATCTTTGAAGTATTGCAGAACATTCTTCATTAAGGCAAATATTCTCATATTCTTCTAATCGCTTTTTATTAGATAGGATATCTTTAAGAAACTTTCCATAGGCGAGCATGTTGACTAAAGCTTCTATAACAGGATATATTGACATGAATATGACGAAAAGTGTCAAGAAACGAGCATATTTCTTATCGCTTTTATCTTTTAATTTGATCTTTTGGTGGATAAGGCAAAGATTCTAAATCTATAGCCTTTGGTTCTCAAGTCATTTTCTCTTTTCCTTTTCCTTGAATCTTTGAGCATTACTTGATCGCCAAGTTTCATTATCTTGAGATTTTTCCTTTAAAACATCCCCTGTATCAACTTTATCCTTCTCGCTTACTTTTAAATCTTCCTGTTTTTCCCCCGATTTTCTCGACATGTTCCTTAAATAGGGTTCTCAGTCCTTATCCATAGGATCTTTCGAAATTCTATGGACTTTACCCATTTTTCGCCTTCAATTTCCGGTTCAATATTATTCTGCTTTTAAGAATTCTTCGATAATTTCTTCCTCTTCATCAAGAAATTCAAGTTCGTCCTTTTCCTTTACGATTTTACCATTCAAATCTTTTTCTACCTCATTGTTTCCTGCGTTCTCTGCTCCAAAGATCTTCACAATATTTCCTACTTCTCGTAATCACGACTTTTACCTCTCTCGGGTTTCTTTCAGTATTACTTGGTAATCCTCCCGAGGTCTCTATCATTGTTACGCTCTCCTTCTCTACTCAAATGATCTTCCATATTCCTTACTTGATGCTTCTATAGTTCTCATTCTCGTATCATGTCCACCCACGGATGTTTTCAACATAGTCATATCCTTAGAGACCCAACTCTATAGAAGTTATCATAGTTTCTATATTCTCGAGCTTGAGTAGATACTACACCCATCATTTTTCCATTAATTTACCCCATTTATCAACTCCTTCAAAGGTTGGGTTGAACTTTGGGTGACTGGTATAGTTTGAGTAGTATGTTGTGGATAAGATTTGAAGTAACGATTGTAGGTTCTGATTTGATGTATTTCCTTGATGAACTTGATTACTATATGGATTCTTATACTGAACTGGATATGGCGGTTGTCCTGGCTTATTAGGGTTTTCAGACCATCTAAAAGTTGGGTGCTCTCTTTTAATAGCATTAAAGGAGTTTGAATACGCGTTGTTCAAATTCCTATCTCTGTTGTAAAAAACTCACCTCTTCCTCTTGAGTATCCTTCACGGTTCTTCTATCCCTAATGACACATTATCATGATTTGAGTAGTCATTTGGTATGATAGTTTCTGATTTTACAGTCCTACTAGCCTGTAGGCTGTCAAACTTCCTACCCAAATTCTCCAAGTGTGCTAGAACTTCCATATTCGATGTGCATTCTCCTGCAAATGCTACTTTTAGTGCTAGAACCGGTTTCCCACATTCTGTTATTTTTGGAAATCTTTTCTATAGCATCGTAAACTATTTGAGCTTCACTCATCATTAATGAACCACCACATGCATGATCTACATCCACACGTGAATCTTTCCTTAATTTACTGACGTAAAAGTTGGATTTGCATTTCTAAGGAATAACCATGATCGGGACAAGATCTTAGCAACTTTTAAATCTCTCCCACGCATTCCCAAGCGCTTCTTGAGATCCTTGTCTAAAGTTGGCAATTTCGACTTTTAATTCCAAATTTCTACCGGAGTAAAATATCGCTTTAAGAACTCGGTTTGAATCTCCTCCCAACTAGTCAATGAATGATGTGGAAGTGACATAAACCAATCTCGTGCTCTTCCTTTTAAAGAAAAGGAAACATAGACATCCTTGTTAATTCACGATGAGCACCTTGACTTTTGGCTGTATTGCACAATTTCTTCGAAAAGATAGAGGTGATGATGTGGATCCTCATCATCCTCTCCTAGAAATTGGGCTCTTGCGTCAATTAGACCAAAAAGATGAGATTTTATTTCAAAATTATTTGCTCCTTCATTGGGTAAACGAACTGGATTATTAGTCTGGTTTATTCTTAAGGTCTGATCACAAATAGGTCTCGGATTTGGTGGGTTATTATTACGATTGTTCTGGTTCCGATTTTGATTATTTCTATTCTGGTTATTTGGTATTGGTAGATCCTGATTAAGATTTTGGCCATGCCATTGAGCATGATCTAGCCCTTGTTCAGGTGTTTCATCATTTGTTTTCGACCATTTTCGTATTTTGATTTGATGATGATTCTCCGTCGATTTCCACGACCAAGATGACCTTGTTTCCTTTCGCTCTTAATCGCCTTTTCGTAAGTATCTATGTTAGGCTTATAAGGAATAAGTGGGGCCTTACTCTTTCTGGTCATCAACTAACGAAAACCGAAAATAGTTGAAATCGATAAAAGTAAAGATTGATAACTTACTTATTAGGTAAGTACCAACGAAAAAGAAAATAGAAATGGGGTAAGAAAAGTGTTGACTTATCCTCGAGACTTTTGAGTTAATATAAGTAGAAATCATTCGAACACAATGAATTAGCGTCGTTCCCCGGCAACGGCGCCATTTGAGCTGACGGACCTTTTCTATGCTATCAATCCTTACCGGCAGTGTACCGGGTCAAATTGTAGTGATAGAGTGATGAGTCAGGTGTCGATCCTCAGGGAAAACTTGGTAATTCACCGTGTGATTAAACACCAAGAAACTGTTATTATCTCAATCTAAGTCGCAATTTTATCATCCAACCAAACTCTAAACTAACAAAGCATAAACTAAAACAGATATATATATAAGTATATAAATATATATATAGATATATAGCAATACATATATATATATAGATATAAGTATATATAGGTACCAAAACAATATCTAAGGGAGGGAGATAGATATTATAATTATAGACTAGCCAAGAATATGTTATTGAATCCTTATATCTTTTTAGTGGAATTGGATGTGCTCGATCTTTATTTTAAGTTAAATCAATTATACTGAACGGTGCACTCTAAGCTAAACAATTCATTCTCACACGAGCATCTGAAATTGTCATATGTCCAATCATTTGTCCAAGGTCATCCTCAAGCATGGGTCACTTCCGTTTTGTCATTCGGCCAATTTTAAGGTATGTCAATTAAACAAATGAATTAAACGTAATAATCTCTCGAGTACATCTTTCAATAAGAGTTTGTTTCTCCCAAACAAATCTACCCCGGTTTAGAAATCGGATTCCGTTGTCACGCTTTCACTCGCCAATTTTACCCTCCGGTCTTTCTATTAACGAGTTCATAACCTAACTACGAGGCGTCAATTCATAATTAGATTATGAATTCTTTCATATCGAGTAGCTAATTCAATACGAATACTGAAAAGAGATTCATTATAACCGATTTTTATCCAATTTTAGTATAGTCATCATCCATTTCCCTAAAAGATAATACTAATCCAATTTCATATCTTGGCTAGATACTAAGTTAGCCTAATATCATTATAAGTAATATATAGATACTACAAATACTACATAAACATAAATACATTAGAAAAGTTACTGTGTTACAATCGAAGCATTCAGAGTTGTATCCTCCGGAAATAGCAACTCCTTGACATCAATGAGCCTTGATACATCTTCTAAGCATTATAACGATACTTTATACTACAGCATTATTCCGGCAGAGTGCCGTTTACAGCTTTTATTTAACTAAAAACAACAAAACGAAACTATAGAGACATATAGAAGAAAGATATATGCCTTGGTACACTCCAAAATGGTTGCATTTGAGGTCTATTTATAGACCATATCACCAGGCCGGCGCGTGCCGGACCACCACCACCGCGCGCGCATGGCTACACAGTATATATTCTCTTGTCAGAGATTTGTGGGCCCAGTTTCAGAGATTTTTCTGCAATATTCGGCCTTCTCCGGCGCGTGCCGGACATACAACATATCTGATGTTTGTAAAAACCTATCTCGAGCTGTAGACCTCAGATTGACATGATTTAATATTCGTTGGAAAGCTCTTTTGAAGGCCTACAACTTTCATCAAGAACTTTTTCTCTGAAAATGCCTCTAAGTTAGATCAAATGTCCGTTGAAGATGAGTTACGGTAGAAACATTAAAGACAGTTGATCTGTTCAAAGTTGTTAGATTTTGGCATAATCTTTTATCCCACAAAAACTCATGATTTATACTTCAAAGTATGTCATATTTTGGGATCTCGGTAAACATCTGATCCTGCAACAAACTCAACAAAACACCAAACGTAAATCTGACAAAAAACTATCATTTTTATCGTTTTTATAACTTATGCATCTAATTATAACTAACTATGATTTTTATAAGTTTTTAATGCATTTATATGAAATTATACTAAAATATCATAAATATAATAATAAAAAGTCTTATAATTTGATCATATATTTTTCATACATCAGAGGGGCAGCCCTAGGTACAACTGGTTCCTCTTCCCGGGTAGCATCGACAGTTTCCTCAGCCCTAGACGAACCACCACCTCTCTGAACTCTAGGCATCCGTACCAAAGGCACATCGTCACCAGTCTCAGAGTCAGAGGTCGGCTCATCTCTCAAAGTAGCCCTAGTTTGGGTGGCTCTAGGAGGTTGTTCTCGTATACTCACACCCCGGTTGGGATCGACCAAAGTAGGATCAAACTCCTTGCGTTTCTTCCCGGCCTCCCTAGCCACTTCCTTTCCATGCCTCTTAACCACGCCCTTCTTATGAACCATATTCAAGCTTATTCTAACCAAAACAACCCCGATTCACAACAAGATACCCGTTTAACATCCAAAGCGGGATTTCAAATCAACCAAACCACAACCGCAACCATAATCATTACCAAACAACCCATTCATCACCCACCACAACACCATATCACCATAACAGAGCAGAAAGAAACACCAAAACCAGAAAAAACAAATTAAGGTAACATTCAAGAAAACGAGCCGACCCAAAGATCGAACTCACAAAAACGTGAATGAAATCTAGAAAAGTTGTTACTAACTTACCGAGTAGGGTGAGTAGATGTGGATTGAGGTGAAAACGAGTCCAAACAACACAGATAGGGGCTCCAAAATCGATGTTTTTCTTCAGAAAAGTCGGACTTGAATGGGGCCTGATTCTCCAAAAATATTGCGTGTTGGGGAATTTGGTTATGAAAATCAAAGAGAGGGGATCAAGAGCGGCCGGTAGCACTTGGAATCGCTTAAAATGGTTTAGAAATGAAGATTTGAGGCCAAAAAGAGGGAGAGGAAACGGTTTACGATTTGAAAAGCTGAAAAAGTGAGGTTCATCGGCAAGCAGGGGTATATAGATGCGGATGTTGGGCGCTGTCCAACTTCGGTGGACGGGCGCCCACTGGAAATCGAGATGAATGGACGGGCGCCCATTCGGTAACGCCGCTTCGTCAAAAGTTTAAATCACATACAGGATTGGAGGAAAATATCGGACGGGCGTCCAGGCTTTGTGGACGTCCGTCTAAGGATTTGTCATAGCGGACGGGCGTCCAGTTTTCTGGACGGGCGTCCCAGCAGGCAAAAATGCAAAAATCATAAAATTCCATACAACTCAAATTCAAAAGCACATCTCTTTATTAAACTTAATTTAAAATTTCAAAAATACAACCTTAAATCAAACAAAGTACATAAAAATTCCTAGAACATAAAAACAAATAGAGAACGTTGGGTTGCCTCCCACGGCGCTTTTGTTTTACGTCGTTGCTCGATTTAATAAACCTAACTAACGCTAGTGCAGCATAAATCTCGTCCCAATCCACCAAACGGATGAGGCGACGAAAGCATATCAATAGCGGGAGGGAAATCATAGTCGTCTTATGTACGCCCCAAGTCATCTCCAAATACCTCTAAACCTCTAAAATGTGAATCCTGGAGTACCAGCGCTAGATCTCATCGGCATAGGGTCATTTAGGATCGTATATGGACGCCCTATAGCTTCCTGTAGCTCTCCTCGGTGGTGAAGTCACTACCTCCCGAACAGCGAAGTACGATGAGAACATAAGTGATGGTCTTCGTGCGGGTACTAAGCTCAAAATCTACGTGCAAGACTATAGTGCCTCCCGGTCCATCACCACAGATGTCGGTGGAATCCGACTAATGATGGGGAACTCCTCGGAAGAACTCCGTAATCCATATCTAAAAAGCACACTATCCTGATGATATAAATACAAAAACTTAATCACTAAAACTTAATTAAACTAAAACCGAAATAAATAAAACACTAACAACGTGAATGAGAACCTAACTAATATAATAAGGGATATCTAGGATGCCTCCTAAGTAGCGCTTTTTGGTTAATGTCGTTAGCTCGACACCATTGAAAAATCAGCCTGGTCAGGCCATTTGGCTTTTCTGCCACCACTACCTCGTGTAAGCTCGATCGAGAGTGTGGGCTGCGAAGCAACATCTCACACATGGGGTGAAATCTTTAATAGCTTTCCACATACGCTTGAACTTCCCATGGGCGACCTCTTCATTCTCTCGAGCCCTCGATGACGCTTCAACCGACGCCCTTTCAAACTCTTCCATATCAACCTTTGCTCGCTAGAACTTCTTCGAAGGTTACTTCCGTCATCCTCGGAGAACAAGTCGGGTGATAACTCGTTAAAGTCTCCGACTCGCGGAACACCCAATCCGAGAATATCGAGAAATTTAACAATCAAAGATGTCTCTTTAGGTTCACCAATATAGTGTTTGCACCTTTGACCGTTGACTCGGAATGGGTCACCACTATAACCACGGTTCTAGAATGCCTCCCGAATGATTTGGAGAATCTCGAAAGGGCCGGACCAACGTGTCCTTAACTTTCCAGGAAACAAATGTAACCTAGAATTATATAGAAGAACTTGTTCGCCGACATGGAATTCTCTTTTCTTAATCTTAGCATCGTGGAGTAGCTTCATCTTATATTTACTAATCCTGGCACTTTCATAGGCCTGGAGTCTGAATTAAATCCAGCTCATAGCTGCTTTCAGCCAGTAGTCGATGTTTCCCACAAGATTGGGAATCAAAGTTCGAAACTTTGTAGCCCAATAAGCTCTATGCTCTAACTCGACAGCGCGATGACATGGTTTCCGTAGACCATTTGATATGGTGATGTACCCATGGGGTCTTATAGGTCGCTTCGATATGCCCACAAAGACATCATCCAACTTTAGACTCGAGTCTTTCCTATGATCAAGTAACGCTTTTCTCCAGATCTTCTTTAAACTTTGGTTGCTTCTTTCAACCTGACCACTAGTCATAGGATGGTATGGTGTGCCAATTTTATGCCGGACACCATATTTTTCGAGAACTTTCTCTAGGGGTCGGTTGCAGAAATGCGTCCCTTCATCACTGATCAAGGCGCGTGGACATCCAAACCGCACAAAGATATTTTTCTTTAAAAATTTCATGACCGTTTTATGATCATTGTGAGGAGTGGCTTGAGCCTCCACCCATTTGGACACGTAGTCTACGCAAACTAGGATGTATTTATTACCGCAAGATGATGGGAATGGTCCCATAAAATCGATACCCCATACATCAAAGACTTCGCATTCAAAGATGGGTTTTAAAGGCATGTCAAAATGCCTTGTCAGAGTACCGGTTCTTTGGCACCTATCACAAGCTTTACAGAAAGCTTCCGTATCTTTAAAGATCGTAGGCCAATAGAAACCGGATTGAAAGATCTTAGCAACGATTTTCCAAGGACCAAAGTGACCTCCTGTGGGTCCACTGTGGCACTGCTCAATGATGTCACGTTGCTCAGATTCTGGAATACATCTCCTAAGCAAACCATCTTTACAGATCTTGAAAAGATAAGGTTCATCCCAAACGAAATATTTTAAATCCGAGAAGAACTTTTTCTTCTCCCGATAAGACATCTCTCGGATCGAGATAACGGCCATGAAGGTAGTTTACAATGGAAGAATACCATGGAACATCGGAGGACAACCGCTCTATCAACATAATGTTCTCTAGAGGAAAGTAGAGATCTATATCATCCGGTTCATCCTTTTCCTCACTTAACATTCTAGAACGTGATCCGCCACTACATTTTCACCGCCTTTTTGTCCTTAATTTGAACGTCAAACTCTTGTAGGGTCAATATCCAACGTAATGTAGCGCGGTTTAGCCTCTTTCTTAGTCATCGATAACACAAAGCGGCGTGATCACCCACACGATCACTTGAGCTCCTAACAAGTAACTACTGAAACTTGTCCATAGCAAAGACTACGGCTAATAGTTCCTTTTCGGTGGTAGTATAGTTAACTTGAGAGGGTTCAATGTGTGACTTGCGTAATAGATAGGTTGGAACTTTCCCTTGATCTTTTGCCCTAGAACAAAGACCAACAAAGATAGTTTGATGTGTCGCACATAAGCTCAAATGGTAGGTTCCAATCAAAGCGATACAAGAATTGGAGCGGATATTAAACGATCCTTAAGCTCCTTAAACGCTTGCTTGCGGCTCTCTCTTCAAAATTAAACTCAACGCCTTCCTTTAGTAAAGTGGGCAGGGGCTTGGCTATCTTGGAGAAATCTTGAATGAACCTTCCGTAGGCCCGGCGTGTCCAAGAAAGCCTCTCACTTCACAAGCACATTTTTAGGATAGCTCATCTTCTCAATAGCTTCTACTTTTGCCTGTCAACTTCTATACCTTTGGTTTGAGATCTTGTGGCCAAGAACTATTCCTTCATCTACCATGAAATGGCATTTTTCCCAATTAAGTACTAAGTTCTTTCCACACATCCGGATAACACTGATCAAGATTGTCAAGGCAATCATCAAAAGATCGACCAAAAACGAAAAATCGTCCCATAAAAATCTCCATACACTTTTCTACAAGCCCGTCAAAGATGGCGAGCATACATCGCCCGATGTAGCTGGGGCATTGCAGAGACCGAACGGCATTCGTCAGAGGCGAATGTACCATAAGGCGGCGGTAAAGGTGGTCTTTTCTTGGTCAAATTTGGATCAATGGGTATCTGGAAATATCTGAATAGCCATCTAGGAAACGAGAGAGAATCGTGTCCCGCCAGGCGCCGAGCATCCGGTCAATGAATGGAAGGGAAAGTGATCTTTCATGGTTACCTCATTGAGCTTTCGATAGTCGATCTGCGGACTCAGAACCAAGTGACAAGCCTCAATGCAATTTCCTCTCCTTCTCATTCTTCTCAATTGTAATTCCACCTTTCTTGGGAACTACTTGAGTCGGGAAACCCATTCACTATCCGCGATGGCATAAATGATTCCCATGTCCGAAGTTTAATGATTTCTTTTAACGACTTCTTGCATATGAGGTTGAGCCTTCTCTGGGTGTCGACACACTTGGCACCCTCATTCGTCTTGATCTTGTGCATGCGGATGTCGGAGATATTCCCTGATATCTCCTACTTGCCAACCAAAAGCTTTTTCATTCTTCTTCAAGACGTTGATCGGTTTCATTTCCTCTATCTGAAAAAGCTTGGCGAGATATGATTAATGGAAGCTTGTCGCTTTCTCTTAAGAACACATACTTAAGATGTTTAGGTAACGGCTTCAATACCAAATCCGCAGGGATCTTCTAAACTAGACTTGAGATCTCCACTTTTCAACTCAATATCATTGAGTTTATTCTGTGGTCCCACCGCCAAAGCTTCTCCTTCCAACAGCTCTTCCTCAAAATCAGCTGCTAGTTGATCCAGATTCACCATACCATGAGTATTCGATTATCAACTAATCGCTCATATTCTCTTTCTACCCAAGACTTGCTTATCCATATAGTCGGTGAAATCATCCGTCATATAATCAATGGAAAAGCCGGTTGGAGGCCGAGGGTACTTGAATGGACTTTAAGACATTGTAACTCACCTCTTGGTCACCAACTCGGATAGTCACTTGCCCACCATCGCAATCGATGAGAGCTCTAGTGTAGATAGGAAAGGTCTTCCTAGAATCAAGGGAACGTTTTAGTCTTTCTCATATCTAAAACATACCAATCAACCTGGAAAGGTAAATCGATCAATCTGAACCAAAACGCCTTTTAGGATCCTGAAGCTTTCTTAGAGGATCTATCCGCCGAATTGTAAACTCATAGTAGTGGGTTCTAGAAGGCTTTGTAACCCGAGCCGCTTGCATACGGACATTGGCATAAGGCTTATAGAGGCACCTAGATCACACAAAGAATTTGGGAAGACTAGACCTCCCATCAAAACTGTAAGTACAAATTTGCCAGGGTCACCTCTTTTAATTGGTAAGTTTTCATAATTAATCATGGAACAATCCTCACCAATCTGCCTTTCCATGCCTGCTAATTTCTTTTTCGAAGACACAACATCCTTGATAAATTTTGTATACTTAGGCATCTCGACTAAGACATCCGATAATGGAAGATTCACCTGAGTATTTTTCAAAAGGTTTAGCACCTTTCGCACTTCTTATCCTCAATCAAAGGAATGTTGCTCTTTCTCGGTGGAAATGGAAGTTTCTTAAGGTCATCCTCGGAGAGAAAACCTTTTTTGAGGATGCACTAATGACTCTGTCTTCCCGAGATCCTTCCAACGAACAGTTTTTCAGATTTCTTAGTAGTCGGGGATCACCCTCCCGACTTTAAGCTTGCTTTTTCATCCTCAAAGGATCACCCACTTGAGGATCACCAAACTCTTCACCTCTCGGGGATCACCACCCGAGTTTTCTCTTGCAGGATTGAGGGTGTAGGTGCTCGGCTTCCCATGCCTTATCAATGGCGGGAGGGGCTAGTGGTTTCCCGGATGGGAAGGACCACTAACTTGTGTACCGCTCCTTAGATTCATTGCACCGCCTCCTCCTTACCGTATTGAATTGATGGCACGAGGTCGAGATACATGGGCCTTTGCTCAAATCACCTGAGCAACTTGACCACCCTTTGGATTCTTCTCGGTGAAACTCGGCAAATGCTTGGGGTCTAGAAGCCAACCGCTCACCGCCCAGTTGCCCAATTTGTCTCTCAAGATTCTTCATCGATCTACTTTGCTCCTCCAACTTAGCTTCAAGATTTGTAGGTTGGGAGGGGCCTTGAGAGTTTTGGAGATTTGGAGCATAGGGTGGTGGGCGACTTTGAAATTGAGAATTTGAATTGGAAGGCCAATTAGATTGAATTTTTGCGGAGGATTGGAAAAATTCGAGTTTTGATTCTGATTAAATCCAGGGTTTCTGTTGAAATTCTGATTCGAATTAAAATTCGAGTTGGGATTGAAATTTGAAGATGGATTAAACCCTTGGTTTTGAAAATTGCCCTGGCCTCGAAACCGATTGAACCTTTGATTGTTCTCGCCATAGAATGCATTCACTACGCATTCAGTCCGTTCATAGAAGCGTAAATTTAGAAGTGTGCCCCCACCTCGTCACGCTTTGACATGTGACTTGATTGTATTGTCCATAGTCATGAACAAAGATTCACTTGATAAGGTGCAGGGGCATTAAATTGACATTGGCCATTCATATGGCGGGTCCGACAACAATTTTTTCGCAAATACTGAACCCGAGGGTTACGTGGAAAAGAAAAAGTTTGATTTATAGGATTGGAAACTTGAGGTGGTACCATCTCTTTTGCAAAGATGTCAATCAAACTTTGTATATTGACTTCCTCAACCTTGGGAGGAGGAGGTGCTTGAATTGCTTGATAAGAGGGGCATAGTTATATTTTGCAATGTCCTCAAACAATGCCCATCCTCATCAGCGCGTTTTCTTGAAATGCCCCGCCAAAGAGCTATTGACCATGCCTTTGTAAGCTCGGTCAATCCAATCAAGAATGTATTGACTTGCCTTTCCAGGTGGCAAGCCATGGTGGGGCACTTTCTAAGAAGGGACTTGAATCTCTTCCAACACTCGAAGAAAGATTCATTCTCTTTCGATAGGATGTGAAAATGTCATTTAAGCACTTTGGCCGTCTTTGAAGGTGGAAAATATTGACTCAAGAACTCCTTTTCGAGTTACGCCTGGTGGTGATAGATTCGAGATGGGAGAGAGGTGTACCACTCTTTAGCCTCCCCTTTCAACGAAAATGGAAATAATTTAAGTTTGATAGCATCCTCACTTACTCCTTGGATGCGTGTAGTACCGCATATCTCTAAGAATGTGTGTAAGTGGGTATCACGATTCTCTGATTGGTAGCCGTGAAAAATTGATGCGTCTTTGCATCATCCGATAAGTCCTGGCTTCACTCAAAGGTTTGTCGCAATAATGGTTGGAATAACAATAGCCGGGTTGACCTTGACTTCGCCTGGCATGGCGTGTCCGCCAATGTACGTCTATTATCGCGGCCATTATCACAAAATCGGTGATTTCTCTTGCTAGTTGTTCTTCAAGATCTCGCTCGCTCATGCGCGAAACACGCAGACGGAAATTCCGCTGTTTGGCGGACTACGGTTCGCTCGGGTCGTGGGTGTATATTAACGGTCCCTTTTGACTCCGAGTTTGCATAAACCGGACCAAAAACAAGTGGAACAAAACCTAAAAACGAAGAAAGTAAAAGCCTAAACTAAAAATTAAAAGCCTAAAGAGAAGAACGGGAAAGAAGAGAAGGAAACAAAAGTGTTGAGGAAAACAAGACCGGACGGACGTCCAAAAGATTGGACGGGCGTCCAGATGGTATTGAGATCGGACGGGCGTTTAGATATTTAAACGCTCGTCTGACAGACGGAATACCTGAACGGGCGTCCAAAACTTATGGACGCTCATCTAAGTGAATAAAACGAGTAATGTAATTAATAATTTTCCGTGGACGGGCGCCCAATATCCTGGCGCCCGCTTGCTCACGGGAAAACTTAGAATGTATGAGAATTTGCAGAGAATAAAAGAAGGTAAGAAAGAACGTCGAGAAAAGCGAGAAAGACGTAAGATCTAACTTCAAGAAAACTACTAAGGGAAAGTTTTAAACCCTAATTATCTACTTAACAACTACCTAAAACAATTATCAACTGAAAACAGGAATTTAAAACGGGATAAAACAGGAAAACGGAAAAAAAAAAACAAACAGAAAAATAGAAAACGAAAACAAAAACTAGACAACCGTCCGGTTCCCCGGCAACGGCGCCAAAAACTTGTCACGGATTTTATCAACACAAAATAAACAAGTAATAATCCGGTTAACCTCAAGTATAAGGATCGTAGTAATAGCGGTTAATGCCGGGTCGATCTTACGGGGAACTAAACGATTGTGATTTCTAGTTTTTATCTAACTAACCTATGTCACGATTACTAAGCTAAATAGCGGATAAAACTAAACGAATCTCGAAAATTAAACTTAACTAAAACGTAAAAGCGACGTAAGAGATGATCTAAAGCCGTGAAGGATACGAGTCATGAACCAATTTAAACTAACTAATCTAAGATGCGAGATAAAAGTAAACTAACTAGACAAATTCAAGCTTTTAAGGATTTAAATCAAATTTATAACGAGCAAACGAGGATTGATCCACCTATCCAACAAGCATTGATTTCCTATCTCGATTATATTGCGCTTTTTATCTAGGTTGTGATTCACCTCACCTAAAACATGAACCCTAATTCCTTAGAGAGTTCATCTATTAATCTATTATCTTCCGATGTAAGATTAACGCGCTTTCTAACCAAAGGTGCAAACTTTGTGTTTATAATCTAATGTCGACCTATTAACTTCCGTTATGATAGATTCGAATTACTATTCTTATTCATGGTGATCTAGGGGTTTATTAAGACTTCCATCAACAATAAACAATCAACACATGCGCATCTTCCGATATAAGAGCAATTTAAACATGAATAAGCGTGAATAAGAAACAACCTTTATTAAAAACTCACAAAGATAATCGAAGAAAACGAAATCAACAATTGTTGGACGGCTTCACAATACTCGCTTGATGAAGCTTTTAGCCTCTGAACATCCTCGGCAACTCAAATTTGCGAAAACAATTGCATAAAAAGTAACTAGTTTTTAATCTAAACTAAGAGCATAAAAACAGGAATAAAAGATGAAAACGCAGCCTAAAGCCGCCCCTAGGTTTAGGGTTTTGAATAATGAGTGTATGATCCCTTTTTGTGAGAAAACGGCGCTTATTTATAGAGATTTGGCGGCGGTTTCACTAAGTCGGCATTATGGACGCCCGTCCTGGTAGGGTGAACGCCCGTCCATTCTTCATATGAACTTCAAATCGGGCCGAGTCATGACCAAACGCTCGTCTGGACGGCGCCCACTTCAGCGTCAAACATCCTCGAATCAACTTTCCATCTCCGGACGCTGTTCAATTCCATCGACGCCCGCCCACCGGACGGGACTCGACGCCACCCAATATGGCTGGATTTCGATTTCTTTATCTTTATCTCCTTTTAATTCAATGTAAATCATCATTATCTCTTCCTCTTTAATCAAATCCGACTTGATCATCTTTGGATCACCTCTTGAGCTCGAATTTGTGCTTTCATGACACATAAAAATATCGCAAAATGTAATATCGCTCAAATAATCATAAAAACATAATTAAAACACATAAATTAATCCTATGTTGCGAATAACTTATTTAAAATACCATTTGCTCGATAAATCCATTAAACACTCGTTTCTTATACAGATTCATACAATTATGAGAGAAAATAACATAAAATATAGCGTTATAAATCGTATAAATTCACCCTCAACACAAGACAATGCAAGTGGGAGACAAAGCAGTAAATGCAAGTTGCAAAGATACATTCTAAAGACTGACATGCTGCTACAACTGTCAGTACCAACAAAAGACTTTAAGGGACAACCGACGGATACTAAGTGCCAAGCATTTAATGCATTTAAATTGAACAACCTGGCAATTAATGAAGACCACTCATTGCCTCCAACGGTTGTTTTTCAAATCAAATGTGGAAAACCCAGGGAGAGCTATAAATACAAGACTCAAAGAAGCAACAAGTACAACAATTCTACAAGTAATATTATTATTCAGAAGCACATTGCACCCAAGAGGAATCTCTGCAACATTCAAAGCTTACTAGTCAATATCTATAGAATCAAGACGATCTTCAAGCCCACACTAAGAAATATCCTGAAATTTCCTTGATCAGAGCCGCACTTCAAATCTTACAAGATACATCTAGCAAGGCTCTTATCTTGTATCATTATTGATACATCCCCAATCTACATCAACAACTTGTGTTGAATCTGTTCAAGCATCAGAAAGGTGTGAAGCAGCAGAGAAGGTTAAGTGGAAGATGAAGAGATCTTCAGAAGAGCTACGTGAAGTTAACCATTGAAGCAGCTGAGAGCTGTGAAGGATTGGCTGCAAAAGTGAAGAATCTGCGGGATGTCAAGGTCTCAAGGGCACTTGCCTGTTGTATTAGTGAAGAGTACAATAGTGATACCTCTTAAGTCAAAGGAGAAGCGGTCACGTAGGATATTACACCACTCCGAAATCGATAACAATCTCTCTCTCTCTCTCTCTCTCTCTCTCTCTCTCTCTCTCTTTTCCTACGCACTTTACATTACGCATTTATTTATTCGCTGCATCATACGCTGTTTTAAAAACCAAGTCAAGGCTTATAATAGACCTATTCCGCTGCACTATTCTGAGAACGAGAACCAGACAAGTCAATCAGATGAGTTGCTTACTCTTCTGATCAACCCTCTATTCTAGCCCTACCAGAAGATGTTTTTAAAAAACCAAGAAAAATTCATTCACCCCCTCCCCCCACTTAACTCTTCCAAACCATGTATTGGGGACATGGGCGTATCTGTGTGTATTTGGGGTGGATCACGTGATCCCACTGAGATCCGGAATTATTATTTTTGGTATTAAAACAATATAATCTTATTGTTAAAAAATATAGTTTTAGCCTTCCGTGACCCTACTGGAAGAAATGTTTGGATAGAAATATAGTTTTACGTTCCGATAATCCTTCTGAAAAATATTCCTAAATCCACCGGTGGTCGCAGACCAACACTTTGGTATATACAATAAATATATATATACGTGCATGTATTCTTGACAAAAATCGGTGCGCGAGATCCATTGCCGGCATTTCCTACTAAAACAGAAGCTAATTTTAATGCAGGGCAGGTATAATACAACCTGGTATATTCCAATACATAATTTTCAACATAAAAATAATGGATAATATTGCCGGCGGAATAAATCTAAAAGCAAACATCCAAGTACTGAAATTACGAATTAATTAATTTCTTTTTAGGGGGTAAAAGGTAAAAATAATGAAATAAAGGAAAGGGGTTGATTAGAAGATGGGTAGGACCTGTGACACAAACGTCTCACCCACAATACTGCGACAGTAACCCGTGAGCCTATACACGTAATCTTCAAGTTTCAAAATAGTCGGCCCTCCAACAAAAAACAAGACACAAAAAAAAAAAATAGAAATACAAAACCAAAATAAAATAAAGAAACAAAAGTGAAAAAATAAAAAATGTTAGTCGGCCCTAATAATAATAATAATAATATAATACTACTACTGTAAAATAGTACTACTACAAAACAACAGTCCTATTTTGATTTTTTAAAAGAGTGTTGTCGGAATCATGGATGTCGCTTTTCTTTTACATGTCAGACGAATTATTTTAACACCTTTCTTTGACTATAGTTGTCATTTGAGAAAGTTATTGTGTGGTGTTTCTATAAGGTGTGGAGACATCGTGTGGCAGTCTCACACCACATAATTTTATTTTGTATTTAAATCATATGGTTCTGATTGTTTCACCCGTCACTTCACCCTTAAATTCTCTTACTACTGTAACATCCCGACTTTTCAGAAAGGATAAAATAGTAATTGGGCATACCCACTACGACCTAATTATTATTTATCATATTTAATTAATTAAAAAAGATTTAATTAAAGAATTTAGTTATTATTTTAAAAGAGATTTATTTAATAGCTATTTAAGGAAAATAATCCCAATATTTTCCTCATAATTCTTCACGCCAATTTCTGGAAAAAAAAAAGGGGAGAAGAATGACGGCAAAAAGAACAAAAAAAAAGGACGCAGAGTTTCGCAGGATGCCTCGAACGAAGACCTCAACCGTGCGGCCAATGCATTCGTCGTTTGGCTCTCTCTTTAGCCTTATGTCTCTTATCCCTAGGAGGTCTTCCTCCACAAGCGGGTTTTTTTTCGGAAAACTCTATTTATTCTGGTGTGGGTGGCGGGCAGACCTCTATTTCTTGGTTTTAATAGGACTCCTTACAAGCGTTGTTTCTATATACTATTATCTAAAGTAATCAAGTTATTAATAACTGGACGAAACCAAGAAATAACCCCTCACGTGCGAAATTATAGAAGATCCCCTTTCAGATCAAACAATTCCAACGAATTGAGAATGATTGTATGTGTAATAGCATCTACTATACCAGGAATATCAATGAACATGATTATTGCAATTGCTCAGGATACACTTTTTTTTTTAAAAAGTGATCACCACGACGAGACGCAACTTTGGAAAATAAAATATCCATATTCCGTAAGTTTTCAGTTTAACCCTAGTTTTTCGTAATCGTCGAGTTCGTTTCTTTAAAAATTCGTATCTTTTAATCCATAGCTCTCTGTTTCACAGCCATGTGTAGTCAAAACGATCGTCTTGAAGTGTAGATTGTTCTAAAAATAGTTTTACAGAAAATAATCCATGTAATCTTCTGTTTCAAGCACTTTTTCATTTCGGGAGTTTTAAGAAAGATAGGGTTTTTAGGGTTACCTGTTGATCAATTAGGTTTCGAGTTGAAAGCTTGGATGATTAGCAGTATCTTGAAGGTTTTGGATCATTTTTGCTGGAATTTAAGGTAAGAGGCTCTTCTTACTGAGTAATTATAGTTTTATAATGATAGGTTGAGTTTCAGTGAGTTTTGGTGTTGTTTGGTGATATAATTCATAGAAAGTTGTAATTAATGAGATGTGATATGTTTTGGAATATTTGTGTTGAGTTTTAAATTTCTATTTTTTTATTCAATAACATTAATTGAACATAAACAAGCCCCGATTGAGTTCTGATGCGTTTGGTTCCGACACCGGACGTACTCTTAAAGGGAGTTGAAGTCTGGGACCGTCGGAAAGGCATGAAAGGGCTTGTGTTTCGATAAACTAGAGTTCATCAATGTATGTGTATTTGCTAGGCCTTGTCCGTGTCTAGTGGTCTAGGAAAGAGAGTAGTGTATGTGAGGGAGCTTACCTGAAAACACTTAGGTGGCTAGATAACAACGGTAATTAATTGCATACGTGTAGTAAAAGCTAAAACGTCACTTATTCTCGGTTAGGCACTGATTCATATTGGCGATGTGATAGGTTCAGTAAAAGCGAACAACACTGCTAACCTATAAACGGTTGAATGGCAGTGGAGGAAATTTGCCGAACGTATATGCATACTGGGGAGATCCCGGGACTATCGGTAGTACTCACCGTGGTTGGCAAGTACATCTCGTGGGGAATTTTCATCATGCATAGTGTCCTTGAATAATGATGTAATCAAGAAAAGTTAAGCTAGAAACGTATAGTCACAACATGTTGATGGACATGAAGTGAACCCTAGATTGAGTCGGTCTCATAAAGATAATTTAATAATCATAATAATAACCTTTCGTTGTGTAACTTAGTTATTCATTAGCTTCTCACTTTCACTAAGTACTTTGTACTTACCTCCTTTGCATTTTCTTTTGTATATATTGTGGAGTGAGAAGACGAATAGGTTGACCAAGAGTGGTTGACGACTTTTGAAGACATTGAAGTATTGACGAAGCTTCTAGTTCCTTTTCTTTGTAAAGGTTGTACTAGACTAGTTGTATTATTTTTCTTAGACTTGTTGTACTTCTATTTCTAAGACCTTTCTAAGTTTGGTTTGTACTTTTAGGATCTCGTATTGTACAAGCCTTTGGGTTTTTTCGCCGTTGTAATTTAACTATCCATCTTTAGTATGGTTACTTTCTATACTTAGTAGCATTTATGTTTTTACCCGAGTCTTTCTAGCTTCCGTTTGCTTTATTTTGATACGAAGACGTAGAGGCTTGCGTATAATATTAGATTTGTTTAATGCTATACGCGCCGAACGTTTTTCTTCCGGGGCTCGGTCTCCGGGAGCGGGGCGTTACAGTTGGTATCAGAGCGAAGCGTTCTTTCTTTCCTAGGCTTCTTCCCTCTAAGATAGGATTTCTTTAGACCTTTTTGAACCCTTCTTATCTCTCTTGATCATGGTGGTAAATTCTCGTAGGATTAGGAATCCTTAGAATGTGGTTAAGTTGCACTAGGACCAAGTGAAAAGTCTCCTTAGGCAAAGGTTGAGTTTTAAGCTCACATCTCTTATGTGATCCTCTTAAGTTTTGTTGCTTTCGAGAACCCTTATTAGGATCCCTCTTTCCTTTTAGAATCTTCGAATATTTCTCTAATTTTCTTTCTTTTTGAGGTTTTAATGCTTTCGAAAAGCTACATTTGGTTCAAATCACTTCCTTGTAACTTGGTGTTATGCAAAATGAGTAAACGATTTTGTTCACATTTGTACATGTCATGTTATATCATTTTTTTGTTCCAAGAATTCTGTAAATTTTCAGCCACTTAGAAAGTTGTCTTATCTACAATTTCTCTCTTTACATCAATTTAGTTTTCAATATGGATTGTTCACAAATTGTTTAACAAGGAGAGGTACTCTGTTCAGAAAATTCTGCAGCGGTACTCTTACTTATCATTCTGTTTTGATTAAGCTAAACACCTCGAAATGACTTGAATTTTTGATATATTGTAGAAAACATCATGAACTATAATATTTGTTTTGGAACCAAGTGCAAATTCGTTTTGGTCTGAGCACAATCTGTAACACATGACAGTTGATGAAGTCCTGAAAATTTTTGATAGCTTATAGCAGTAGATGAAAAGAATTATTTTGACCGACCTATGGCTGTTGGAGATATCCCATGAAATGGGGTTAAAATGGTCAACTTTAGCACGAATTTCGGATACGCTCCGGTGAGATTCACCGGGAGTTTATTACGTCTAAATATTCTACTCATGGAGTAGATAATTTTTGGCTTTGGAATCACTCGACTCGGATATCAGGTGAATGAGAAATTAATGCCTAAAGTTGGTTGAAAATGTGTTGGAGATAAGAGTTGAAGGGAGTACCTTAACTCAATATCCTACATTGGAAAGTGGGAGACTTGAGTTACATATATAAGGGCTAGTGTATGCTCTTATAAATGTGCCCCAAGGGCAAGGCACTTTTGTGCAGTGTGGGAGGACTTAGATATTTCCACACGCACGCGCGCCGCTGCCGCCGCCGTCCGTCCGGCTCGTGCATGAGCTTGGTCTCGGTTCGGTTCGGGTGTTACTATGAATTTTTGGACAAAAGTTCGTTTGAATTTATCCAGAAAATTAATTAGTTAATCTTGAGGTGGTTGGAAGGTTCCAGAATAATGTGGAAATGAATTATGATTAAATAAGTCGGTCCGAAATTAATTAAATAATTAAATTAACTCGGCCAAGAATTAAATTAATTCGGCCAAAATTAATTAATTTAATTTAAGTATTTCGCTCAAATTAGCTTTTCTTGAGGGAAAAGTCGAGTGGTTAAATCATCTAACCAATCAGAATTCAGAAGATACGGCATCCGACCAATCAGAATTGTGGGAATAATTGGCCAATTTTTTAATTAAATTTTCGGCCCAATTTCTTTTCCAAGGGGAAAAGTCTGATGATGTGTTCTGGCCAATCACATTCAAGCATTGGCTCCTCCTCTCCACTATATAAACAACCCCAAGGATGAAGGTTAGAGCATTCAGTTTTCTCTTGTGTCTTCCACTACTAAAAGGGTCAAGCATATAGTTAGTTTTTTGAGTCGAAGAGAAGTCGGAGCACGTTGTAAGTTCGCCGGAACTTGGATTGTTGAAGTGCCTCTCAATCCCGGACGTAAGCCGTTGTATCTTAGGAGGCAGTTGCTACAACCGTGGGCACCATACCGGAGCAATCTGTCTTAAGGAAAGAGTTTCATAACTCGCCTCGGTTTGTCTTTATTTATGCATTATATTTTAGTTTTCTCAATCGTTTAAGTCAGATCTGTACGTTAATTGCATATTTTGTTAGATCTATATCATAGTAGTTGTGTTTCATTACATCTATCATATAGTTCTGTTAATTTATTAGATCTGCACCACAATCGCTTTTATTTGCTAGATCTGAATAATAAAATTAGATTTTATTTCGAGTTGTTATTTTCTGCATTTAATTTCCGTAATTATATCCGTGAATTACGGATTTGTTCCATAAATCACTCCACACACGACACTTATTACCAACAAGCTAAAGACAGATTAATTCGTGTGTTAGAGGATAATTTTTACGTGTTAAATTATAGATCTGCTAGATTGTTTAATTTATTTTTATCCTGCTTCAGTTTGGTTGAGACCAAACTGACAACTCTGTTTCTACTCTTTCTTGATATTTACGTTCGTTTGAGGACGAACAAAACTTGATTTGTCGATCTTCTATGTTTAAAGAAATGGCAACAACAGTGCAATGGAGTACCTCTGTTGTGCCTACTGCTGCACCTGCACAGAACAATTCCGGACCTCAAGGGGAAAACCGGAAAAGTTTGGTGGCTTGAACTAGAAGAGGTGGCAACAGAAGATGTTGTTCTATCTGACAACTCTTGGCTTGGCTCGGATGCTGACTGAGGATCCTCCTGTCTTGAAGGAAGGAGATCATGCCTCTGTCACGGCTTTGGATGCTTGGAAGCACTCGGACTTCCTGTGCAAGAACTACATCCTGAGTTTTTTTGGAGAACTCGATCTATGGGGGGTGTATTGCTCACAGAAGTATGCTAAGTCCTTGTGGCAGGCTTTGGAAAAAAGTACAAAATCGAGGATGCTGGCTCGAAGAAATTTGTTGTGGTCAAATTCATGGACTACAAGATGGTAGACTCCAAGACTATTTTCAGTCAGATTGAGGAGCTACATGTGATCATCTCTGAGATCCTGGAGGAAAAAATAATGATTTGTGAACAATTCCAGGTTGCTGCTGTGATTGGAAAACTTCCCCACTCTTGGAAGAATTTCAAGAATTACTTGATGCATAAGCATAAAGAGATGACTATGGAAGAGCTAGCAACGCGTCTGCGGATTGAGGAGCAGAACAAGAGGTCAGAACGAAGCTTTCTGATGGGCCAGTCCAAGGCAAACTTGGTCGAAGTGAGCAACAAAGGCAAAAAGCCTAAGCAGCCTAATCAAGGTCCAAAAGACAATAAGAAGGTCAAGCAACAGTTCACTGGAAGCTGTTACAACTGTGAAAAGCTAGGCAATCACCAAAGTGAATGCAGGTCACATAAAAAGGTTAAGCCACATGCCCATCTTGCTGAAGTGGTGGCTAAAGGCATGCTGGAGATGAACCTGTCGGCTGTGGTTTCTGAATGCAACACAGTCAGGAATACCCATGAATGGTGGATTGACACAGGGGCTACTCGCCATGTTTGCACTCTGAAAGTGATGTTCTCTGATTATAAGGCTGTTGAGGACGAACATCTCTTTATAGGAAACCCTGCTTCTGCAAAGGCTGAAGGTGTGGGAAAGGTCATACTGAAGATGACTTCTGGCAAAGAACTCACACTCAACAATGTGCTGCATGTTCCATACATGCGCAAGAACCTTGTTTCTGGTGCTCTTCTGGTGAAGAATGGATTCTAGATGGTCTTTGGTGGGGATAAAGTAGTTTTATCCAAATTTGATATGTTTGTTGGGAGGGGGTACTTGGTAGATGGTATGTTCAAAATGAATGTAATGACCATTGTACCCAAAGCTGTTGTGCCGAAAAAGGCTAATAAGATGACTACTGCTTCTGTTTACTTGCTTGAGTCTTCTTGTTTATGGCATTGTAGATTAGGACATGCTAATTATAAATCGATTCGAAAGATGATGAATCTAGATTTAATTCCCAACATAAAAATTGATCCTAATCACAAATGCCAAATATGTGTTGAAGCTAAGTTAGCTAAAGCACCGTTTCCAACGGTTGAAAGGAACACAGAAACTCTAGATGTAATTCAAACGTACATATGTGACTTAAAATTTATGCAAACTAGAGGCGGTAAAAAGTACTTTATGTTAGGAAATCTACGCGGGAACGCAGCAGAATTTAAAATTTTATTTCCTTTTAACCAGGATCGACTTCGTTTAAGCAATAAACCAATAAGCTAGTAGACGGTGGTTACCTTGGTTGATCTAAAAGATCGACGCTTTGACCGTCTAAGGAGAGTAGTTCTGCATGGAGCCGCCCAAGTGTTCGGCCTCTACCGCTAGTCCACACGAACAGCCCGCCGGAATCCCATCATGGATTGCTATTGGAAAACTCCGGTTGCTAGACCGGCCCTTTTCCCTCTCTCCAACTCTCTATAGGATGCTCTCTATTTTACACAAGAACTATGAGCTCTTGCAATTGTGATGTACAAAAGAGCTTGACACCCACCTCTTATTTATAGTGGAAGTGGCGCCCCTGACTAGAGTGGAGGAGAAGAAAACCTTTTTCCCAATAAAATAAGGAAAATATAATTGATTGATTTATCTCATTTATTATAATATCTTATATCAAATAAATTTAGGATATTGTCAATATCTTATATTGAATATTCCCAAGATATTGTCAATATCTTATATTGACTATATTTATTTTATTACCATAAATCAATTTACACATGTGTATATATCACATATATATTACACATATAAATCTATACATATTTATTTTACTACAAAATGTGCACATGCACATCATCAGGGACGGACCCAGTGTATTGAGGAGAGGGGGGGGGGGGGGGTGCACGGCCCCACTCAACTTTTAATTCGAAGTTAGTAGTATACCCCTCTAATAATATTAAAGATCCTGTATGTATATTATTTTAGACAAATTCTAATGTAATTGTGCTTTTAGTTCAACTGGTTAGAAGTATTATATCTATACATGAGGTCACTTGTTCAAAACCTGGCTGTTGCATGTTTTTTTAACATTTTTTTTTTGAATTTGGCCCCCACTGAAAAAAATTCTTGGGTCCGTCACTGCACATCATATGTGCAAGTCACGCACAATCATATATATAAATATAAATATTAATATCTAATATTAATATATGGTAATATCATTAATTAAATTGCACAATCCAAGTGTATGTTATTCACTCAAAAATTACGCCACCTTTAGCCAATATTTTGGCATCCGGAATATTCTTTAATTAATATAATTAATATCTTGTATTTTATTTATTCATAATAAATAAACACCACCATATTAATTTAACACTATAACCTTTATAGTCTCGAGATAAACTTTCCTTATTTGGTTATCATCTATAACCACATTTTAATCTGGCTAGATGTTCATATGTGTGTGACCCGATAGGCTTCTGAATATGTTGGCCGTAGACACAAAGTGCAAATTATGAAAATGCCCTTCATGCCTAACGATCACGGGATAGCGTCTAGCAACACACCGTGACCCCCAATCATCGGAAGAGTCAAATGCAATGACTACTACCTTTCATGTGAAACGATTGCGTGTAACTTACAATCCTATCATTTGTAATAATATCCATACGGTCGTACGTCGAGTGTCAAACATTAACGACCGTATCTTATATTCTGGATATCATCCTCTCTCGAAGTAACTCATTTACTCCCACTTTGCAAAGATTCACGAGAGTAAGATATTCCTTATAAGAAGGCCATTTCGGATATTCGATCCCAATCATAGGATACGCGATTCCCGGACGACCAATCATGTATACTCCGCATGCTTCAGTGTCATACCCAATCACTACCGTATGATCGCCCCGTGGCTAGGGGAAACCTCAATAGTTTCGAAGAATGACAATCCACACCGTGATGCCATGACGACTCCGGCCTAAAGGATAATTACACAACCGTCACATAGTGTGACACTTATCCGTGTAAGTGGGTCAGTCTAACGTACACATTCTCTAATACACGTCCACGTACAGTCCAAGTGTCTCTACACTTCGATAGACGAGATCTATCCCCGTCCTTAAAGACAGAAGACATCTAATACGTGCTAGTCTGTTTATACTATCAATTCCCTGTTTAATAGTACATCAGGCTAGAGACATTTAAGTATCAAACTTATTAAAGTGATTAGAGATCTCATCAACCATAATCGCCTATCATGGTTTCTCTATCACAGTTAATACTAAGGACGTTATTAATTCACAATTGGTTCTTTAAAAGAACATATATATGACAACAGAAAAGCCATTTTATATATGTACAAACATAAAGAAATAGTAGAAATGATCCGACCCAGTCAGATCTGGTCCAACAAGATGGGGTTTAGGACACTATTTCTACAATCTCCCACTTGGACTAAAACCAATCACTCGCACACACAAGACCAAGTTGAAACACAAGAATCTCATGCAATACTCACAACCAGCCCTAGCCATAAACGGATCGCTATCCGTGGGGACTCTGACTATCTTCATACCATGCTCCAAATGACCAAGTCAAAGGAACCGCCTCAACACACACATGAATCTCTGACGAGACCCTGGTCCTTGCTTCAAGCAATGAATCCACTTACTATATCAGCTATATAGAAAAGGTGGAAGAACCGTACAAGGTTCAAGAATGAACCTTATAGATCCATGTACTGCTCCCGCTGCGCCTCTAAGGCACTACTGTGTTTTGGCTAAGTTGTAGAGTTTACAGTGACCCATAGCTATGAACATTTCCAGCTCACTGTATCACTTAATCAAAGTGATTTGCAAACCAGCATCGTAGCTCCTCAGTCGCTTCGTAAGACTCATGATATACGTCTGTATAGCTATATTTTTTTGCTTCCAAGCTTCGATAAACTAGGAAACCATCCTTAACTTATTTTAAGGACATTCTCGACATTCACCAGATTTACTTTCATACTTGCTCATGACTATTCATGGACTATGAACAACTGGCATTACGCTTATGATGGTTCCTATCGCAGTAGCTAAGGAAACCTTTCATAAGCATCATCTATCACCTTATCTTTAGGACTAACGTCCTAACATAGATAGATCTTAAGAACACCGGCTAGCAGTATCCCCTATCGCGATCTATGCCAAACTTCTTTTAGCATCACATCTATATAGGTAAACTATAATCTAACAGTAGTTAAATCTATCACTATAGATTCTTATTTCTAAAATAAGAACTGCCAATCCAAGTGCTTTCGTAAAGACCTTGAACTACCAAACATTGACTGTGACATAGGGTGAGGATTCCTGAGAGAGATATCTAATACCTTACTCAAAAATCGTAACACACACACTATCTATCTTGCACATTGGGCATATCCTTCTTTTGACTGAATCAAACTCCTTTGATTATCAAACAAATAAATTGTCATAAATGGATCTCGTGGGCTCTCATATCATGTTATTGTCTATGAACATCGGGCTGTTTGCCCAACGTCTTCAACACTATCATATAGCCATGATACGAAGTTACAACAAGCATAGTCTGAATAGAACTGGGCTCAGCCTTACAGGGACATTCCCTCTAGGTAAGACATACTAGGTTCATAACCTGGTTGACACTGATGGAATCTAATTCAGATATTATGGCTCCTGGCCATATCTCTCAATCTTGCCTTTCAAACATTCTTTCATAAGTCGTGAGACATTCATTCATCAAGATGAACATACCAGCAGCCCTTTTGGGCTTGAGGTTATCCACAGACTTACAGAACTTTTGTGCGCACTGAGCAGTGTTCTACACCTCATCGCTATGTGGCGTCTGCTCATGTTCCATTGGTTGAATATATCTTTGTGGTTCTGAAACTACATTTGATATCTAAATCTACTCCAACTGTTTCTTTTGGAAGAAACACTTCCTCTAGAAGACAACATGTTTGGAGACAAACATTTTGCTCCACGGACAAGTAGATAATATACAGCGTACTTGCTAAGACATTCCACAAAGTTGCATATGTTATACTAGGCTCCAAGCCTTTCTGACTTTGCCTATGACAACTTCAAATCATCGGTTAAGATAGATTCGACATTATCTTCTTCCATATCTAATATGGAATTTATTCAACCTTTATTCTTTGGAACTCAGTTAAGTATAAGGGCACTATCCTGAAACGGGTAAGGGATACTTCGCATGGCTTGCATCACACCTTTATCATATAAAGTGTTGTTTCCATTTCAAGAGCACAATCCAATTGTGTATCCCAAAAATTGTATCCTTCAATGGAGAGTCTTATTCCTTTTCATACTACTTCTGAAACACCCTTCAGGTATTAGTTACTTCAATCTAATTGAAGGTTAATTCCTAAGTAGCTCATAAATCTCATATTCGTATTAGCTCGAACTTTTTGGGCTTTCCGAATTGTTGTACTTCAGTAAGTACATTCAACTATTTCTAAAAATAGTCATAGAGATTAACAAACAATTATTTGTGGCATTAATTGTCATAAGCCAACAAACATCGGTATGTTTAGGCTTTAGCCAATTTTTCTAGAGTTTACAACCTTTTTCATAAAAGGGTATTTTAGTCATATTTAGATAAGATACGTATTACACATATGATTCATAATCATATGGTTCAACATCATCAGAATGACGTTTAATTACACGCTTCCCTTCTAGAAAGACTATATGTCTAGAACAACCACAAATATTAAGGATAACAGCCACACAAATATTTAGTTGAGATCTCATCACATATATCAACTATATAGTGACAACAGTCTAGTATGTTAGATTCAGTGACCTTCCAACTTTATCGGAATAACATTTATTCTTTACAATTGAATATGTCTACTAAATCCTAACAAATAACTGAAAGTATGTTCTTCATAAGAACCGGAACATGATAACATTTATTTAGCTCCCTTATCAGTTTACTAGATCCAGATTATGGTAAGTGTCACAACGTTTGCTTCACCTTCCATATCTGCATTTAATCTTTCTAATTTAATCACACTCGTAAGGTATCATATATCATAGAGTTGACTTTGAACTTCGATAGATATATCTCAACTCACTTGCCTAGAATAGAAACTTCAATAAGTTCTCTATTTAAGCACATGCCCTAACTTCCCTTTTTAATCCTTCAAACACTTGTAAATATTTCTTAGTGTAGTCTTCATAAGACTTAAGAAAGATCACAAGAGCTATGTCTTTGATTTCCTTTCATAAAGAAAATCTAAAGTTTATTAAATAGTTTATTTAATCTTTTGAATCGTATTCAAAACATTGACTATTTAATTAACCTTTAAGCAATGATAGAATTAAGTCGATACTTAAATCTTACAATTTTGAAAACAACCTTTCCAAAATTAGATGTGGTCATTCTTATCCAACGTTTGAATTAATTGTCATCGTATGGCTGAATGATCATCTTGGATCGTATCCAATATATGATTAATTCGTTGAAACTTATTTCAAATGATTCAATCATATCATGAGCTTCCGCTTTCATTAATAATTAAAGCTTTGGTGCACTCCATCAAATATGTAGTCTCATTGTCTTTAACTACTATAACGGGATCTCTCGTGTCATTGCTTATTTTAAAAGGATTAAAATTACTTAACCATATTTGAGAACGTTTCTCAAAAGGTAACAGTCATAATTCGGTTTTTACTAATCGAGAAAAAACATAAATAAAGTTTGCTAAAACTACAACATAAAAATGAAAATAAAAGAGTGTTGTTGTTTATACACGCAAAATCAAAAATCGTCTTTTGGTTTATAATTTTGCAACCACTAGTCAACTACTTTCAATTGACTTTCAAGAATTTTCCAAAATTCTTTAGTGGCTGAGATCCAATCTAGTTACCTCGATTCCCGGCGGTGGTCAATCAACCAAGATAATTTCGAAAGGTAGGTAACACCTTTGCCATTCACATCTTTATGTGATTCTCAGTGGTTGACTAGTCAACTCTTTGGCGATACACATCACTATGTGTTAGTCAACCCCTTGTCTCTAAAGTCAGACGGCCCTGACGGTGGCCAATCACCGAAAGACTCTAGTCAAGTCATAACCCAATATTCACAAGATCTCATACGATCATATCTCAATAATGATGATATACCCGAGGTAGGTCAACTCCCGGCGGTGGTCGATCAATTGGATCCGAACACAGGCTCTTCACCGTCGTTATAATATTGGGAGACAATATTTCGACTTGATTTTTTTTGTTGTGGAAGTATTTATGTAAATTAATTACTTAATTAATTTTAATCATGGTCTCATCAAATATATCTATCTCTATAGATATATATCCTACACATTTATCTAGATCGTGCCTAGTCATGCATCTATCGTATCATATAAAATAAATACAAACACAAAATAAATAAATGCGTAAAGTAACCGGTATGATCATGGACTTTTCCTAGGTGCGGTTTTGAATACAAACCCAGCGAAACCATGGGTCACAATTTAAGTAGTAATGCAACCGCCAATAGGATCTTTAATGCGCCATTCTCCAATGGGATCTTTATTCTTCTTTCTTTGGTCTCCATCTTCTGCTCCATTCTTGTTACATTTAATTCTATCTAATAAAATAAATACACCCGCCGTACACGGAGGGAGCTAACGGGAATGGGATAAATGCAGAAAATAAACTAGGTCACATTCTTCATAACGGCCTAGGACAATTTTTAAACCAACAGAAAAATTGAATCATTCACATATATCCTATCGGTCGAGTCCATGATCAATCGGGGTCCATATAATCATATTATATCTACTATATCAAATCCATACAATAAAATCTTATGAAAATGATAAAATTAAAATTTAACTACTTGCGTCTTACTTAATCAATTAACATTTAATCTATAAAATAATTTTATCCAATCAATTAACTAATTAACATTTAATTAATTAAAAGATTTTAATCGAAATAATAACGATTAATTTTAAACGATTTTAATTTTAATTTTAATTAATTAGAACTATTCCAAAAATAAATCAAAATTAAAATTAAGTCGCTTTTGCTTATTTCCTTTTGATTCCTAATCAAAAGGGATGCCTTTGGTTTCCAAAACCAAAAGGAATCTTCCTAAACCAAATTTGGTTTAGGCCTGACTACTTTTCAAAATCATAATTTTGGAAGTGGCCTAGGTCTAGGCCTTTTACAAATCAAATATTTGAAAAGGGCCTAGGCCTATTCCAAATCAAATATTTGGAAAGGCCAAATAATTTTGGTTTAGACCTGGTCACTTTCCAAAATCAAAATTTTGGAAGTAAGCTTGAGCCTGCCTTTTCCCAAATCAAATATTTGGAAAGGCTGAGCTTATTCCAAAACAAAGTTTGGAAAGACCATTATTATTTTAATGTCATGTGTCATTCCAAAGGCCCAAACTATTTGAACAATTGGTTAGCCACATGACACAACTAAACAAAGGAGATATTAATCACAACTATGAACAATATTGAATCACAAATACACAAAACAAAATGGGGACCACCAGATCACACGGCCGAAATTGATGAGCCGGAGGCCGCCGCCGCCGGCGATCGGCCGAGCACCACCATGGCCGGCCTTTTTTTTTTCGTGTATCAATTTTGCAAATAAAAAACTTTCATCTTCTAATTACGTGAATTAAACGATAAAATTAACTACACAAAATAACATACTTATTGCTTAAATTCGAACCTTGCTCTGCTACCACTGTTAGGAAATCTACGCGGGAACGCAACGGAATTTAAAATTTTATTTCCTTTTAACCAGGATTGACTTCATTTAAGCAATAAACCAATAAGCTAGTAGACGGTGGTTATCTTGGTTGATCTAAAAGATCGACGCTTTGACCGTCTAAGGAGAGTAGTTCTGCATGGAGCCGCCCAAGTGTTCGGCCTCTACCGCTAGTCCACACGAACAGCCCGCCGGAATCCCATCATGGATTGCTATTGGAAAACTCCGGTTGCTAGACCGGCCCTTTTCCCCTCTCTCCAACTCTCTATAGAATTGTCTCTATTTTACACAAGAACTATGAGCTCTTGCAATTGTGATGTACAAAAGAGCTTGACACCCACCTCTTATTTATAGTGGAAGTGGCGCCCCTGACTAGAGTGGAGGAGAAGAAAACCTTTTACCAATAATATAAGGAAAATATAATTGATTGATTTATCTCATTTATTATAATATCTTATATCAAATAAATCTAGGATATTGTCAATATCTTATATTGAATATTCCCAAGATATTGTTAATATCTTATATTGACTATATTTATTTTATTACCATATATTAATTTACACATGTGTATATATCACACATATATTACACGTATAAATCTATACATATTTATTTTACTACAAAATGTGCACATGCACATCATAGGTGCAAGTCACGCACAATCATAAATATAAATATAAATATTAATATCTAATATTAATATATGGTAATATCATTAATTAAATTGTCTAATACAAGTGTATCTTATACACTTCAAAATTGCACCACCTTTAGCCAATATTTTGGCATCCGGAATATTCTTTAATTAATATAATTAATATCTTTTATTTTATTTATTCATAATAAATAAACACCACCATATTAATTTACCACTATAACCTTTATAGTCTCGAGATAAACTTTCCTTATTTGGTTATCATCTATCACCACATTTTAATCTAGCTGGATGTTCATATGTGTGTGACCCGATAGACTTCCAAATATGTTGGCTGTAGACACAAAGTGCAAATTACGAAAATGCCCTTCATGCCTAACGATCACAGGATAGCGTCTAGCAACACACCGTGACCCCCAATCATCGGAAGAGTCAAATGCAATGACTACTACCTTTCATGTGAAACAGTTACCATGTAACTTACAATCCTATCGCTGTAATAATATCCATACGGTCGTACGTCGAGTGACAAACATTAACGACCGTATCTTATAATCTAGATATCATTCTCTCTCGAAGTAACTCATTTACTCCCACTTTGCAAAGATTCACGAGAGCAAGACATTCCTTATAAGAAGGCCATTTCGGATATTCGATCCCAATCATAGGATACGAGATTCCCGGACGACCAATCATTTATACTCCGCATGCTTTAGTATCATACCCAATCACTTCCGCATGATCGCCCCGTGGCTAGGGGAAACCTCAATAGTGTCAAAGCATGACAATCCACACCGTGATGCCATGACGACTCCGGTCTAAAGGATAATTACACAACCGTCACATAGTGTGACACTTATCCGTGTAAGTGGGTCGATCCTAACGTCGCATTCTCTAATACACGTCCACGTCATACCCAAGTGTCTCTACACTTCGATAGACGAGATCTATCCCTGCCCTTCAAGACAGAAGACATCTAATACGTGCTAGTCTGTTTATACTATCAATGCCCTGTTTAATAGTACATCAGGCTAGAGACATTTAAGTATTCTTATTAAAGTGATTAGAGATCTCATCAACCATAATCGCCTATCTTGGTTTCTCTATCACAGTTTAATACTAAGGACGTTATAATATAACAATTCACAATTGATTCTTTAAAAGAACATATATATGACAACAAAAAAGCAATTTTATATATGTACAAACATAAAGAAATAGTAGAAATGATCCGACCCGGTCGGATCCGGTCCAACCTGATTGGGTTTAGGACACTATTTCAACACTTTATTACTTTTATTGATGATTGTACCAGATACTGTTATGTTTATCTACTGAGAAGTAAAGACGAAGCTCTTGAAGCTTTTAAGGATTATAAGAATGAAGTTGAGAATCAACTTAGCAAACGGATAAAGAATGTCCGTAGAGATCGTGGTGGCGAATATGATGCACCGTTTAATGAATTTTGCTCTGGCGCCAGCATCATTCATCAAACGATAGCACCATATACGCCTCAATAAAACGGTATTTCTGAGCGCAAGAACCGAACTCTGAAAGAGATGATGAATGCTATGTTGATTAGTTCGGGTTTACGTTAGAACTTGTGGGGGGAAGCTATCCTCTCAGCGAACTCCATTCTTAATAAAATTCCTTCTAAGAAGAAGGATGAATCCCCGTATGAATTGTGGAAGGGTCACAAGCCTAACTACAAAATCATGAAAGTGTGGGGGTGTTTGGCTAAGGTTGAAATACCTAAACAAAAGCAAGTGAAGATAGGGTCTAAAACAATTGATTGTATATTCATTGGATATGCTCTAAATAGTAGTGCCTATCGTTTTCTGGTACATAAATCGGACGTTCCTGATGTACATGAAAATGTCATCATCGAGTCTAGGAATGTTGTGTTCTTTGAGGATATTTTTCCCTGTAAGGAGAAAGAAAAACAAGAAGCAAGCACGAGGAAACGGGCTTATGAGTTTGAAGAGGAGGGTGATCCTCAAGAACCTGAGGAACCTCGTGGTAGTAACAGGGCTAGGACTGCAAAGTCCTATGGTCCTGATTTTCTGACCTATATGGTAGAAAACGAACCCCGGACGTATGCAGAGGCTATGTCTACTCCAGAAGCTCCTTTCTGGAAAGAAGCTATAAACAGTGAAATAGATTCCATCATGCACAACCACACTTGGGAGTTCGTTGATCTTGCTCAAGGAAATAAACCACTCGGTGCAAGTGGATCTTCAAGAAGAAGTTAAAGGTTGATGGTCCTATTCATAAGTACAAGGCTAGGTTGGTGGCCCAAGGGTTCCGACAGAAGAAAGGCCTTGACTTTTTTGATACCTACTCACCAGTGATGAGAATCACTTCTATAAGGGTTCTCATTGCTATATCTGCAGTCAATAACCTGGAAATCCATCAAATGGATGTGAAGACTGCCTTCTTGAATGGTGAGTTGGAAGAAGAAATTTACATGAAAGAACCCGGGGGGTTTGTTGTTCCAGGGCAAGAGAGCAAGGTGTGTAGACTCGTTAAGTCTTTGTATGGGCTTAAACAAGCACCAAAACAGCGGCATATCAGATTTGATAATGTTATGTTGTCAAATGGATTTAAGATTAACGAGTGTGATAAATGTGTCTACATTAAGAACACACCTAATGCCTATGTGATAGTATGTTTATACGTGGATGACATGCTGATAATAGGAAGTACTCTTGATATCATCATGAATACTAAGAAGATGTTGACAAGGAACTTCGTTATGAAGGACCTCGGAGTTGCGGATGTGATAATAGGGGTTAAGATCTCTAGATTACCCGATGGACTGGCGCTGTCACAAACTCTTTATATTGAGTCTGTTTTGAAAAGATTTAACGTCTTTGATGAAATTCTAGTGAGCACTCCTCTTGACCTAAGTGTGCACTTAGCCAAGAATAGAGGTTAACCTGTGGATCAATTGAGATATTCTCAAGTGATTGGAAGTCTGATGTACATAACCAATTGTACATGATCAGACTTAGCATGTGCAGTAAATAAACTGAGTAGGTTCACGAGTAATCCAGATCATAATCATTGGAAAGCCTTAAATAGGTTGTTGAGGTACATGAAGTACACTATGAGTCTAGGATTACGATATACAAGATTTCCAGTAGTATTAGAAGGATACTGTGATGCCAACTGGATATCAGATACGAAAGACTCGAAGTCCACCAGTGGATACTTGTTCACGATTGGTGGTGCTGCTGTGTCCTGGAAGTGTACGAGACAAACGTGCATAGCTCGCTCTACAATGAAAGCCGAGTTCATAGCACTGGATAAGGCTGGAGAAGAAGTTGAGTGGCTTAGGAATTTCCTAAAGGATATTCTGTGTTGGCCTAATCCTATGGCTGCTATCAGCTTACACTGCAATAGTCAGTCCGCGATAGGAAGGGCACAAAGTAGAATGTATAATGGTAAGTCTCGACACATATGCCATAGACACAATACAATTAAACAGTGGATCTTTAATGATGTGATTTCCATCGATTATATAAAATCGAAGGAGAATCTTGCGGATCCGTTTACAAAAGGTTTAGCTAGAGATCAGATGTCAATTTTGACAACCGGAATGGGACTGAAGCCTATTACGCATGTTTCCTTGTAGTGGCAACCCAACCATGTTGACTGGAAATCCCAAGATCATGGTTCAAAAGGGACAACTAAGCTATGTGGAACAGTCTAGCACTTACCCATTCTGAGAAAATAAAAGTGCTGTCTGTAGAGGGTGTGAGGTTAAGCAAAGCTTTAATGATTCCTATATCTTGATATTCAAGTGGGGTAGGGCAGAATACCCTTGATAGGAGGTCACCTATGTAAGTGCGAAGTGGGGCTGCTTTTATGAGAATTTTGAGGCTTGAATTCTCTAAACCACTTTCTGAAACCAAGTGTTGTCCAGGGCCGAGACGGACACAACCATGAGAACCGAAAGGTGCTAGGGGAAATATTGTGTGAGTGCTATTGTCTTGGTTTACACTAAAGGCTGAAAAGTTCAAGACCTAGTTCACTGATTAGGCGAGTAATTCCGATAGTACTTCACTAAGACAGGTTCAAGGCCAGAAGCTACCTCTCTCGATGCAATATTTTTCCGTCTGACTTCTCCTCAGAGTCTGTATTTGCATTTGCATTAATTTTCATTCATGTGGGGGATTGTTGGAGATATCCCATGAAATGGGGTTAAAATGGTCAACTTTAGCGCGAATTTCGGATACGCTCCGGTGAGATTCACCGGGAGCTTATTACGTCTAAATATTCTACTCATAGAGTATATAATGTTTGGCTTTGGAATCATTCGATTCGGATATCGGGTCAATGAGAAATTAATGCCTAAAGTTGGTTGAAAATGTGTTGGAGATAAGAGTTGAAGGGAGTACCTTAACTCAATATCCCACATTGGAAAGATGGGAAACTTGAGCTCCATATATAAGGGCTAGTGTATGCTCTTATAAATGTGCCCCAAGGGGCAAGACACTTTTGTACAGGAGGGAGGACTTAGATATTTCCACACGCGCGCGCCGCCGTCCGTCCGGCTCGGCTTGTGCTCGAGCTCGGTTCGGTTCGGGTGTTACTATTAATTTTTTGGACAATAGTTCGTTTGAATTTAACCAGAAAATTAATTAGTTAATCGTGAGGTGGTTGGAAGGTTCCGAATAATGTGAAATGAATTACGATTAAATAAGTCGGTCCGAAATTAATTAATTAATTAAATTAACTCGGCCAAGAATTAAATTAATTCGGCCAAAAATAATTAATTTAATTTAAGTATTTTCGGCCAAATTAGCTTTTCTTGAGGGAAAAGTCGAGTGGTTAAATCATCTGACCAATCAGAATTCAGAAGACACGTCATCCGACCAATCAGAATTGTGGGAATAATTGGCCAATTTTTTAATTAAATTTTCGGCCCAATTTCTTTTCCAAGGGGAAAAGTCTGATGATGTGTTCTGGCCAATCACATTCAAGCATTGTCTCCTCCTCTCCACTATATAAAGAACCCCAAGGATGATGGTTCTTCCACTACTAAAAGGGTCGAGCATATAGTTAGTTTTTTGAGTCGAAGAGAAGTCGGAGCACGTTGTAAGTTTGCCGGAGCTTGGATTGTTGAAGTGCCTCTCAATCTAGGACGTAAGCCTTTGTATCTTGGGAGGCAGTTGCTACTACCGTGGGCACCATACCGGAGCAATCTGTGTTGAGGAAAGTGTTTCATAACTCGACGGTTTTCTTTATTTATGCATTATATTTTAGTTTTCTTAATCGTTTAAGTCATATATGTACGTTAATTGCATATTTTGTTAGATCTATATCATAGTAGCTGTGTTTCATTACATCTATCATATAGTTCTGTTAATTTATTAGATCTGCACCATAATCGATGTTATTTTCCAGATCTGAATAATAATATTAGATTTTATTTCGAGTTGTTATTTTCTACATTTAATTTCCGTAATTATATCCGTGAATTACGGATCTGTTCCGTAAATCACTCCACACACGACACTTATTACCAACAATGGCTTCCCAAAAATTTTCATTTTTGAACATCATATGAAAGACTTATACACTCACAGATTTTCTCTTTACCTCATGTTCAAAATCAGTTCAGTTTGTTTTGTGCAAATCAGTTATTTCATGGTTTATGTATGCACCCGAATTTCTCTAAACCATTTAAGTCCTCTGGTCAAGAAATGATAGATGTCTTTCTTTCACCCAGTAAGTTATAGTGTATTAGGTTATAGGAGATGAGAATACTTTGATTTATATGATTCTTAAGCTATTTGTTACCTAGGATAAGAAGTGTGGTAGGTAGAGACAAGGTGTTGTCGTTATAGTGCTCCTCGATGGCAAGAAACGATTGCGTGGTGATTTTCCAATCTTATGTCTTTATTAATAAGGATCTCTTTCATAATCATCTAGTTTCCTACTTGGTTATCCCGATTTCAAATGTTTCCCCATCCATAATAATTGTAACCCATGCTCTAGTTAAATCCTCCATTTGAAACTTCTGAAACTCGGTAAAAGTTCCCTAATTGCGAATTTTTGTTTTCCAAGTGTGTACATTCTTTGATGTGCCTTATTTCTTTAACATATTTTCATTGTGTCAAATTCTTGATTTAAGGAAAATAAGTTTCTCATCCTTCGAACTATTTGAACTGAAAATTGCATATCCTTTCAACTATGTCATGTTTAGCTATTTCGGGGCAACACACATTTGCATCCTAGTGATTACCCTTAATGCATCCCCTACAAGATGTTTTAGTACATACAAATTTTTGTTTATAGACTCGACTCTACAAATCCTCCGTTTTCTCTTTTCGCTATCTCTTGGTTTATGTTTACCAAAATTCTTTGGCCTTGCTTTGCTCGAGATGGGTTCCACATGAACTCCATATGCAAATTTTATCCTTTCCAAGTACTCCTCACTCGTTTCAACTACTAGTGTTAAAGGTCTCCTACTTTGGCACATAGATTTCATCATCCTCGTGTTTTGCTTTATCCAACATGAGTTAAGGCTTTTGTATCCGTGTTTTCCTTTCGGGTTAAACCACTTACCTGTTCTGAAAATTCTGGAAATTTTCCAGAATATAGACTGAAGTCTTTTCTACAATTTCTCTTTATACACCAACTCGATAATTGTTATGGATTGTTCAGAAAATTCATGTTTATGCCGGACACTCTGTCCAGAAAATCTGCAGCAGCACCTTCACTTCTTCTTCTGTTTTGGACAGGTTAAACACCTTCAAATGACCTGAATTTTTTCTATGTTTCAGATAAAACTTTTATCTACAATTTTCCTTTTGGAATTAAGTTCAGATTCTTTTTCGTTTGATCTTGATTTGCAATTCAACTCAGTGTTTATTAATCTGGAAATTTTGATAGCTTGTGCAATCGTCAGAAATAACTATTTCTGACAGAATTTATCTCATTCAAAAATTCCAATATTTTTATATCACCTGGGAAACTCCAGTATCTAAATCTTTTCTCTTTTGATCATGCTCAAACTCCTTTTCGTTTGGGCTACACAAGTCGATAATGACAGGGCTGGAGTAAATATCATACACGACAACCTAAAAGGAATTCTCACCTTTTTGACTTAGGGTTTGGGCTAAGAGGGTAGTAAGTTATGATTTTCATGTTTTAGGAGTTCCTCGAAGTCTGATCTCCTTCTGAGTTAAACCTTTTAGTAGGATGCTTGTAAAGCTAACATTATAGTTCATTTGCAGTTGTAAACAAGAACCAAGATGCTATCCTCTAGCATGCCATGTTTGATGTTCAGACCCTTTTCGTGCCCTTTTATAATTATACCTTTTCCGGTGATTTATTTTTCATGTAATCCCACATTTGAGATCTTTAATCTCAACAAATCCTTTTCACATGTTGTCATGAGTTACCTCAGAAACATATCGCCGTAAGCCCTTCTTCTAAACAAGTTCGTTTTAGATCCGCAGTGTTGCTCTCCCATAATTCTTTTAAAATTCAAATTTGACTAAGCCTTCTAATGTTCTGACATTCTCCTTACTTGTGTTCATTCTCAGCTCCTCTCCTAAGGGTAGTGTCGATGTTGTAACTTTTCACCTAATGTTGCCTTTTCTTTTAAAGTATGCATATCTTCTTTTGCCAGTCAAATTTTTAAGCCTACCATGACATTCTTTTTCAGTTACTTATCTTTAACCTTCTAGCAATTTATGCTAAACCAGTTTCAAGCAGAAGGTAGTCTTTACCAATGTGCCTTCCGAACCTATCTAGCCAAACAACTTTTGAATTCCTAAACTTCTGATTTCCAATTCAGATTAATCTACCTTCTACCCTTAAGTTTTAACTCTCTTTCAGGCCATTTAGAGCCATGAACAGCCATATACACTTTTTTGACTTCCCATCTTCTGTTTTGGCGTTTCTATTACCATTTTGATATACCGGTTGAATGCCAATTATTTTAACTTTTCCATTCCCTCATGAGGAATAACCTCGAGCATTTATTTCTTGGCAGTGTACTATTCCTCTCGAGTAGTGCAACCTTGAACCTTTGATTTGAATCGTCAATGATCGTTTAAACTTCCTTTGAAGGTTTGAATTAATTCTTTGAAATCAAACCTTATCCGACAATTCTTATGTGTCATTTTCTCTTCACTTAAAAAAAATATTGTTTACCGCTTACTTATTCAAACTTTTGATATTCCCTTACAATTCCTTGAGGGAAATATCTTTTTTTTTTTCTAAATCTCGAAATAACCTCTCTTTGACTATTGCAAACTTGGACACTTCTTGACAAGTGTTTATTTTATTCTGATACCTTTTGGTGTACTCGTTTTGTCTCTAAAGCTCATGCATGTTGAGATTCTGCCCTCTTTTGATTTCTAAATGGTTTAGTCTTCCTGGTGCTCAATCTGTCACATTCAAACTCTATTTGTTTTTCCAAGCTAACCCTTATTGTCATAAGGATTGGATCAGATCGTCAGAGAGAAAGTATGGAAAATGCATGTTCTCTATCCCAACGAGACTCAAAAGTCCTTTAGCTGGGATCATTGTGGTTCTACAACAAGTTTATGTCAAAGTGATGAATGAAGCCACAAGATAGCAGTTGCAATCATCCGGAGAAACCAAGATGCATAGAGAGTTGGAACAGTACCACTGATGATCTTTCATGGAGATAGAGGTAGAAGAGATGCATACAACAATAGTTACCACGACAACATCCAGATGTCAACATTTGAAACTCTACATGGAGAAAAGCGAAGAACACCAGTTTTCTAAGATGAAGGAGAGCGATGACAGAATACGAGACCAGAGTGATATAGCAAGCCAACAAGACGATTGAAGTTGGCTCAAGACAGGTAAAAGAGGGGGAAGATGGAAGAAGAAGATGACTGTAAGAGTTAGCAGACGAAACGCTTTGCAAGGTCAAGAGTTCAAGTACACCCAGTTACACTCGAGTTTCGAGGATGAAACTCCTCTTAAGGGGGGAGGAATGTAACATCCCGACTTTTCAGAAAGGGTAAAATAGTAATTGGGCATACCCACTACGACCGAATTATTATTTATCATATTTAATTAATTAAAAATGATTTAATTAATGAATTTAGTTATTATTTTAAAAAGGATTTATTTAATAGCTATTTAAGGAAAATAATCCCAATATTTTCCTCATAATTCTTCACGCCAATTTTTTGGAAAAAAAAGGGAGAAGAATGACGGTAGAAAGAAAAAAAAGGACGCAGAGCTTCGCAGGATGTCTGGAACGAAGACCTCAACCGTGCGGCCAATCCGTTCGTCGTTTCAAGATGCCGCATGAGAGAAAAGTGATCACCACGATGAGACGCAAGTTTGGAAAATAAAATATCCATATTCCGTATGTTTTCAGTTTAGCCCTAGTTTTTCGTAATCGTCGAGTTCGTTTCTTAAAAAATTCATATCATTTAATCCGTAGCTCTGTTTTGCAGCCATGAGTAGTCAAAACGATCGTCTTGGAGTGTAGATCATTCTAAAAATATTTTTACAGAAAATAATCCAGGTAATCTTCTATTTCAAGCAACTTTTCATTTCGGGATTTTCAAGAAAGATAGGGTTTTTAGGGTTATGTGTGATCAATTAGGTTTTGGGTTGAAGGCTTGGATGATCAGCAGTATCTAGAAGGTTTTGGATCATTTTGCTGGAATTTAAGGTAAGAGGCTCTTCTTAATGAATAATTATAGTTTTATTCTCGTCATGGTTGGTAAGTACATCTCGTCGTGGAATTTTCATCATGCATAGTATCCTTGAGTAATGATGTAACCAAGATAAGTTAAGCTAGAAACGTATAGTCACAACATGTTGATGGACATGAAGTGAACCCTAGATTGAGTCGGTCTCATAATGATAATTTAATAATCATAATAATAACATTTTGTTGTATAACTTAGTTATTCATTAGTGTCTCACTTTTACTAAGTACTTTGTACTTACCTCCTTTGCATTTTCTTTTGTATGTATTGTGGGGTGAGAAGACGAACAGGTTGACCAAGAGTAGTTGACGACTTTTGAAGACATTGAAGTCTTGACGAAGCTTCTAGTACCTTTTCTTTGTAAAGGTTGTACTAGACTAGTTGTATTCTTTTTCTTAGACTTGTTGTACTTCTATTTCTAAGACCTTTGTAAGTTTGTTTTGTACTTTTAGGATCTCGTATTGTACAAGTCTTTGGGTTTTTCGTCGTTGTAATTTAATTATCCATCTTTAGTATGGTTACATTCTATTCATAGTAGCATTTATATTTTTACTTGAGACTTTTTAGCTTCCGTTTGCTTTATTTTGATACGACGACGTACATGCTTGCGTATAATATTATATTAGTTTAATGCTATACGCGCTGAACGTTTCTCTTCCGGATAAGGGCTCGGTATCTGGAAGCGGGGCGTTACAACCACACAATAACTTCCCGTCTTTGGGTCTATACTCTTGAATAATTATTACGGCATATTATTATTTAATATTTATATTTTAATATTGTTATGTAAAATAAAGGATGGATGTGATATTTAGATATATAGTAGGTGATGATATCGGATTTCACCACGTCACATGTCACGATAAAAATAGGGTCAGAATATTAATTTTAAGGACCAACGGTCCTTTTGTAGGCCTAAGGGCTGATCTACACCTCACCAGGAGGGCTGCTCGGGTCGTCCACACGGTCCACCGCAGGTCGGTCAGGACGAGATAAGCGGACTTGCCCACTTCGATCATCGGGACCTCGGTTTGCTCGACGCAGGCCGGCTAGAGCGTATAGTAATAATAACAGGCTTATCAGGATAATTATTAGAAGAATCTCGTGTCATTAAGGCTTTGATCTATAACACTTAAATGCCGAGATTGCCTCCTAAAATTAAGGGATAATTACGGTTTAGGTGTATTTGTGAGACATGGAAGAAAGGTCCATGAAGGCCTAGGGCACAAATGTTCCCTATATATATAAACGTTCATAAGAACTACGGCAGACTCATTTTCAATTCATGCTTTGGATACGTAGGAAACTTGGGGAATCTTAGGCTCAGTCTAAATCACACGGTATGGAGCCTTGCAGAAAGAAGCCTTGTAGAATGACGGCCCCGATCTCAGATCGGCTGGGGAAGAAAGGAGCCTTGCATGAGAGGGATTTTATCCCTCTAAACCGACCTCGAGCGCAGGTTCTGGCGATTATGGAACGAAAAGGGATAACTCGGACACCACCTCCTATGAGAGGTCATGCAGAGAGAAGGGATCAGAGCAAATTCCGTGCTTACCACCAGGATATGGGACATGATTCAAATGAGTGCGCATATTTGATAAGAGACATCGATGCAGCCATAATGGAAGGAAAGTTGGATGAGGTCATAGATTGGTCTCAAAACCCCAAACCCGAGGTCGAAGAGAGTTTAGACGCACTACAGATAGGTGAGATCGGGACCGACAAGAGGAGCCCCAAAGAAGGAGAGATAGAACTCCCGATGCTAATCGGCAGATAGACAATCGCCCGATTAATACTAGCAATACAATCATTGGTGGACATAGCATCAGCTTGGAGGGTCTGAATGGCCCGATCGAGAAATCTATGATTTATGGACCGAAGGACCCACTCCCCATGGTAACCAAAAATGAGGGCCTGGTCATTGAGGCCGTATTTCACAAGAATCTGGTAAAGCGCATATGTGTCGATACAGGAAGCACGGTTAAAGTGTTATATCATTCCGCCTACCAATCAATGAATTTGAAAGACTCGGAATTGACACCCGTCTCTGCCCCGGTTTTTGGTTTTGCAGGGTCTCTGGTGCATCCACTAGGAATGATAAAGCTAGCAAAAACCTTTGGGAAGGAGCCAAGGGGCAAGATGCTGATGGTACACTATATGGTGGTAAAGGCTCCCTCAGCCTATAACATCATTATGGGAAGACCTGCATTAATTGAACTCCGAGATGTGATCTCGCCGGCCCACATTAGTCTGAAGTTTCCCATAGCGGAAGGTTCGGTGGAAATCAAAGGAGATGTAGAGCTGGCCAGGAGCTGTTACACATCAATCATCAACAAGAAAGGGATCGTGCTGGCACCAGCGGAGACGAGTTACATGAACTATTGATTCGTTTTATGCTTTCATTTTTTGATATGTTCTTCATTTATCTTTAGTATTTTGTTTCTTTACATTATGGATGGTTTGATCTTGCACTTGCCGGGTGCTTTTTTATATGTTTTTCTTTATTGCAAGCGATAATACTTGTATGAAGTGCAGAAATACAGTGAAAGTTCACAAAGTGTAATTGTATCTAAGTCCGCAGGACGGACCCGCTGGGTTCCGCAGGACGGACTGGCGTAATTGTATCTAAGTCCGCAGGATGGACCGGTGTAATTGTATTTAAGTCCCAGGATTAACCCGCTGAGTTCCACAGGTCGGACCGGTGTAATTATATCTAAGTCCGCAGGTCGGACCCGCTGAGTTTCGTAGGTCAGACCAGTGTAATTTTATCTAAGTCCGCAGGTCGGACTGATAGAGTTCCGCAGGTCGGACCAGTGTAATTGTATCTAAGTCCACAGGTTGGACCCACTGAGTTCCGCAGGTCAGACCAGTGTAATTTTATCTAAGTCCATAGGCCGGACCCACTGAGTTCCGCAGGTCGGATTAGCGTAATTTTATTGAATCCATGGGACACTCAAAAAAGGAGGAAATAGACACAAAAAAGAAGAAAATTATTCATAAAACCAGAAGATACTACAAAGTGCGAGCAAAAGAAAATGATAAAGTAAGGGCTAATCCGCATAAGATACGCATCCGTACAGGTAACCGGCATCCCACAACTACTGGTACAAAGATTTGAGATCAACCAAGTGAAAGGTATTGGATGGGCAGTATATCCTCGCTAAACTGACGGCCTCACGATGGATTATGACCCCCCAGTCGACACCCACCTGCCAGGTAAAGATGACATGATCAGGATGGCCTCTTCATCAGTAAGCACCCAAAATCTACCGTCGGGATAATGTGGGTATAGATGAACCGCTTCCATTCTCAATGCGACCAGTGCATCCAGGAGGCAACACCCTGCAAAACAGGATCTCCTTCACCTGGAAATAAGCGTTGGTATGCGTCGGCCCTATGAGCAAAATAGAGCACCTCATTATCAAGATCCCAATCCGTCTCGTAATACATGGTCAAATGAACTTCGATGAGGTGAAGAAGCGCATTAATGACCACCGGAGTGAAGCCAACGGGAACTCCTCTAAGAGAAACCAAGGTGAAGCCCTCGACGGAGTCAGCCTCTAATAAAACGGAGTAGAACTCCTATACTTAGGTGAGGTTATACCTCATTCTAGGCGCTGCGATAAAGTCACCCAACATAGAGAAAACGACGTGAAACATAGAACCCCTTCTTTCAACCTTGTGCATGTTGAAACCTCTCTCTTCCAGGTGCTGTTTCCTGTTGAAGTACACCCAAAAATTCACACGGGCAGTAGCGGACGCCGTGGTAAAGAAAGGGAGCACTCCGGGGGCAGGAGTGGAGGAGGAACCATTAGAGGACATCGACATAACGAGAAATAAAATGAATACTCAGTGACAAAAGCTCTGAGTTTGCGAGTGCGATGAAGGATAGAGAAAACCACCTTTTATAGAGAAAGGAAAAGAATCAGACACCCGAGATTTAAAAGATCTAACGGACATGATTTATAAGGGTGCTCTAGATTCTAAGACCGTATTTATTGCCCTCACGGTTACCAAAACCATAGTCAATGCAATATTAAATGCACAGTCGTAGAAGCAGCGACTGAATCAACGGACACGCAAAGTTCCTCAGGTCGGATCAGTATAATTTATTCTAAGTCCACAGGATGGATGCGCTGAGATCCGAAGGTTGGACCAGTGTAATTTACAAAGCACCAATTAACAAAGTTCGTAAGCCATAAGGCCGACATCCAACGTCCACTCCAAAATTACTAGTAGTTGAAGGACACACTTTGAGGGCTAATTTGGAAGATCATGAAAGATAGGCCAAAGTGCATCCTAGTAAATGGCTATTATATTTGCAGAGGAGAAGAAAATTTTCAATTTTTTCAACATTTATATATAATACAAATCATTTACGGAGCTAATATGCTTCCTTAAAATAAGTATAATACAAAAAGATTAAGGCCTAGAGGTTGGACTTTGATCCGGTCTCATAGCCGGATCCGACCAAGCCTGGGGTTGAGGATTTCGAAGGAACCATGCCGAAGTCGCTGATTAGCGCGATGTCCGTTCCCTCCGAAACCTACCACACGGTCATTATAGACCTTCTCCATGCCTGGATCGATACATGTTGGGGCGGACAGACGAGGCAGCGATGTCCAGGTCGGGGGAACCGAATCGGGCGTCATTTATCCCTATTGTGTAAGCCCGTGAGGGCTCTTGAGGCGAGCGATAAGTTCATGGCCTGGAGAAACTTCGGGGAAGCCTTGTACTCTTGAGTTATACGGGGGCGGCGCGAAGCTAGCTCATTTACTAAAGCAACTTTTACGATCGAAGTTTGATGATAGCCTCCCCATCTCGGGACGTTTGACCCGGATGTTCTACTTTCATGGATTCTAGAGAATCCTTGTATGCAGAGCCCCAATTTCCGTGGCTCGATCTCTGAGCATGGAGCCGCTGCTTCGAGACTCGTTCTCCCGGATTGTGGTTTGCAAACACTAATTAAGTGATCCGTTCAATGCACACTCTCTCTAAGTCATAAACCCTTTTCCTCAAGTTCTCTATACAATAAGAGGCGGCGGAAAGCCTCTTAAATGTTTCCTCTCCTACACGAGACCCTTGCGAATGGTGAAAATAAGTTTTATAATAGGAAAAATCCAAGGATGAAATTAAGAAAGATGGTTAAGGACACTCATATATTTGATGGTGCTGATTCCCTCATTGGCCAACCGTTCGTTGGTCATCTCCAACAAGGGTGTCAGTTTTGGTGACTTGATCTCTAAACTGATAAATAATCTGGTGGAACTAATCTGAGAAACTGAGACTGAGAATGAGTGTCAGTTTAGTTAAGTATATTCAGTTCTGTGAAAGTCAGTTTGATGAAGTGCAATTGAGTTTCTTCTGAGGTTAGCGATCGGTTACAGTGCCGAGTTTCACCGGTATAGATGAGTTCTACATCCGGCGATTGGTTACAAGTCTGGAAAGTCTGTTTGAAGCTGAGTTTTGTCTGGAGGATAACAGCTGAAGCTGGGGTCCACATCTGGGGTATTTATGACAATTACAACAAAGATCTTTGGCGGTTAGGGTTGGGATTTGTGTCTATAAATACCAATGTTGTAATCAATGCAAGAGTGTGTCTTTCAAGAGTGTTGTTCACACACTTGTGAAAACCTTGTAATTCTGTGCATAATAATATATCTCATTTTATGTCCGTGGAGTAGTCGGCATAACGTCGGAAACCACGTTAAATAACTGTGTTCTCTTCGTTTCTGTGTTTTATATGTTCCGCCATACTTTATGTTTGCATTGCTTATGTGATTTTATCTTTCTTAAACTGGAAGCTTCTCGTCTGTGACTTTAACAAACTGGTATCAGAGCGACAGGTTCAAGATTCAGGAGTTGCAGGTTGAACAGAGTTGATCTTCACCAAGACCGTGACCGATGCTAGGATTTTGTGGTCAACGGTTTGTTCTTTAATTAGAAGGATGTCGGGAATGAAAGTGAAGATTGATAAATTTATAGGGAGGAACGAGTTTGACTTGTGGCAAATCAAGATGCGGGCCTTGTTAAAGCAACAAGGATTGTGGACTCCCTTATCTGATAAGGAGGATGCCCGTTCTACAGATTATGCCATTCTAAAGGAGAAAGAACATTCAACCAGCATGTTCTGCTTGTCTGATGATGTTATCACAGAAGATGCCGAGGAAGACACCGCTGCCATGTTATGGTTAAAGCTTGAAAGCCTGTATATGACTAAGTCATTGAACAACAAGTTGTTGCTGAAGCAGAGGTTATTCAGCCTGAGGATGCGTGGGGGGACTCAGCTGAGAGATCATCTTGATCAGTTGAATACAATATTACTTGATCTCAGGAATATTGATGTTAAGATTGAGGATGGAGATGCTGCTTTGATTTTGCTGCTTTCATTACCAGCTTCCTATGAGCACTTTGTGCAGTCCTTTATAGTTGGGAAGGATACAGTTGGTTTAGAGGATGTAAGGTCTTTTTTACATGCCAGGGAGCTGAGACATAATATCTCAGGGCATAATCAAAGTCGCGGGGCGATAGTCGATGCGTGAGTGGAAAAGAGCATGGTCAATCTAGGAAGAAAAATTCCAAGAAGACAAGGTCCAAAGGCCATAAATCCACATATGTTTGCAATTACTGTAAGGAGAAAGGACATTGGAAGTCCAATTGTCCAAAGAGGAAGAAACAACAGGAGAAGAGTTCTGGCACAGCTGCTGTATCAGCTGAGCATGATTCAGATGAGGACATCGTCCTAGTGGCAGGAGAGTGAGCACATCAAAATGATGTGTGGATTATGGACTCTGGGGAATCCTTTCATATATGCCCTCACAGATAGTGGTTCTCAAGTTATGAGCTGATAGATGGTGGTCATATATCCCTGGCAAACAGCAAGGTCTGCAAGGTAGTTGGGATTGGCTCTATTCAGTTGAGGGCAGAGGATGAAAGATTCTATAACATAAGTGAAGTTAGACATGTTCCACAAATGACCAAAAACTTGGTATCTTTCAGTTCTTTGGACAGCAGGGGATTCTGTTTTAAGGGGGAAAGTGGTGTGCTGAGTGTCTATAAAAACTCAGTTGAGGTTCTCAATAGAATCAAGAAAGGGACTCTGTATATATTACAAGGTCGATTGTTTTTACGGTTCTCTTTGTTGTGGCATCTGCTGAGATTCATCGATCCATGACTTACAAAGCGTGGCACATGAGACAGGTCACATGGGAGAAAATGGGATCTTTAGGTTCTTTCTCGAAAAGATCTTGTTGGGGATGTAAGGTCAAGATTACGAACTTTTGTGAGCATTTTGTGTTTGGGAAGCTTCATGAGAGTAAGTTCTCAAAAGGGGTACACAACACAAAATCATCACTTGATTACATTCATTCGATTGTTGGGGCCATCAAAGGTGGAGTCATTGGGTGGTCACGAGATATTTTGTGTCCTTTGTTGATGACTATTCAAGGATGACTTGGGTGGTCTTGATGAAACACAAAAGTGATGCATTCAAAAGCTTCATGCAATGGAAGGCTCTAGTTGAAAATCGAGTTGGGAAGAAGATCAAGAGGCTTCGTATGAGATAATGATCCAGAATTCTACTGGGTGAGTTTGATACATTGTGCAAAATCGAGGTATTGCCAGGATATCATACAAAATGGTGTAGCTAAAAGAATGAATCAAACTCTTGAGGAGAGAGCAAGATCTATGCTTTCTCATCTTTGGTTTGTCAAGGAGATTT
>CM047811.1:29018462-29219797 GCA_026214975.1 Gentiana macrophylla | reverse complement strand
CGGACATGATTTATAAGGGTGCTCTAGATTCTAAGACCGTATTTATTGCCCTCACGGTTACCAAAACCATAGTCAATGCAATATTAAATGCACAGTCGTAGAAGCAGCGACTGAATCAACGGACACGCAAAGTTCCTCAGGTCGGATCAGTATAATTTATTCTAAGTCCACAGGATGGATGCGCTGAGATCCGAAGGTTGGACCAGTGTAATTTACAAAGCACCAATTAACAAAGTTCAGGAAGCCATAAGGCCGACATCCAACGTCCACTCCAAAAATTACTAGTAGTTGAAGGACACACTGGGGGGCTAATTTGGAAGATCATGAAAGATAGGCCAAAGTGCATCCTAGTAAATGGCTATTATATTTGCAGAGGAGAAGAAAATTTTCAATTTTTTCAACATTTATATATAATACAAATCATTTACGGAGCTAATATGCTTCTGAAAATAAGTATAATACAAAAAAGATTAAGGCCTAGAGGTTGGACTTTGATCCGGTCTCATAGCCGGATCCGACCAAGCCTGGGTTGAGGATTTCTGAAGGGAACCATGCCGAGCTGCCTGATTAGCCGCGATGTCCGTTCCCCTCCGGAAACCTACCACACGGTCATTATAGACCTTCTCCATGCCTGACTGATACATGTTGGGGCGGGACAGACGAGCGATGTCCAGGTCGGGGAACTGAATCAGGGCGTCATTTATCCCTATTGTGTAAGCCCTAGAGGTAGTCCGAGAGGAAAGCAAGAAGTTCATGGCCTGGAGAAACTCAGGGGAAGCCTTGTACTCTTGAGTTATACGGGCAGGGGCGGAAGCTAGCTCAGCTGCTAAAGCAACTTTTTCTGATCGAAGTTTGATGATAGCCTCCCCCATCTCAGACGTTTCAGCCAGATGTTCTACTTTCATGGATTCTAGAGAATCCTTGTATGCAGGCCCCAATTTCCGTAGCTCGATCTCCTGAGCATGGAGCTGTTGCTTCAGAGACTCGTTCTCCTGGATTGTGGTTTGCAAACACTAATTAAGCTGATCCCGTTCAACAGACACTCTCTCTAAGTCATAAACCCTTTTCCTCAAGTTCTCTATACAATAAGAGGCGGCGGAAAGCCTCTTAAATGTTTCCTCTCCTACACGAGACCCTTGCGAATGGTGAAAATAAGTTTTATAATAGGAAAAATCCAAGGATGAAATTAAGAAAGATGGTTAAGGACACTCATATATTTGATGGTCTTTGATTCCCTCATTGGCCAACCGCTCGTTGGTCATCTCCAACAAGGGTGTCAGTTTTGGTGACTTGATCTCTAAACTGATAAATAATCTGGTGGAACTAATCTGAGAAACTGAGACTGAGAATGAGTGTCAGTTTAGTTAAGTATATTCAGTTCTGTGAAAGTCAGTTTGATGAAGTGCAATTGAGTTTCTTCTGAGGTTAGCAGTCAGTTCTGGTCTGCCGAGTTTTACTGAGTATAGATGAGTTCTACATCTGGGCAGTTGGTTACAAGTCTGGAAAGTCTGTTTGAAGCTGAGTTTTGTCTGGAGGATAACAGCTGAAGCTGGGGTCCACATCTGGGGTATTTATGACAATTACAACAAAGATCTTTTAATGTTAGGGTTGGGATTTGTGTCTATAAATACCAATGTTGTAATCAATGCAAGAGTGTGTCTTTCAAGAGTGTTGTTCACACACTTGTGAAAACCTTGTAATTCTGTGCATAATAATATATCTCATTTTATGTCCGTGGAGTAGTCGGCATAACGTCGGAAACCACGTTAAATAACTGTGTTCTCTTCGTTTCTGTGTTTTATATGTTCCGCCATACTTTATGTTTGCATTGCTTATGTGATTTTATCTTTCTTAAACTGGAAGCTTCTCGTCTGTGACTTTAACAAACTGGTATCAGAGCGACAGGTTCAAGATTCAGGAGTTGCAGGTTGAACAGAGTTGATCTTCACCAAGACCGGTGACCGATGCTAGGATTTTGTGGTCAACGGTTTGTTCTTTAATTAGAAGGATGTCAGGAATGAAAGTGAAGATTGATAAATTTATAGGGAGGAACAGTTTCAGCTTGTGGCAAATCAAGATGCGGGCCTTGTTAAAGCAACAAGGATTGTGGACTCTTTATCTCGATAAGGAGGATGCCCGCTCTACGATTATGCCATTCTAAAGGAGAAAGAACATTCAACCAAAGATGTTCTCGCTTGTCTCGATGATGTTATCACAGAAGATGCCGAGGAAGACACCGCTGCCATGTTATGGTTAAAGCTTGAAAGCCTGTATATGACTAAGTCATTGAACAACAAGTTGTTGCTGAAGCAGAGGTTATTCAGCCTGAGGATGCGTGGGGGGACTCAGCTGAGAGATCATCTTGATCAGTTGAATACAATATTACTTGATCTCAGGAATATTGATGTTAAGATTGAGGATGGAGATGCTGCTTTGATTTTGCTGCTTTCATTACCAGCTTCCTATGAGCACTTTGTGCAGTCCTTTATAGTTGGGAAGGATACAGTTGGTTTAGAGGATGTAAGGTCTTTTTTACATGCCAGGAGCCGAGACATAATATCTCGGGCGGATAATCAGCCGCAGGACTCGATAGTCGATGAGTGATAGTGGAAAAGAGCATGGTCAATCTAGGAAGAAAAATTCCAAGAAGACAAGGTCCAAAGGCCATAAATCCACATATGTTTGCAATTACTGTAAGGAGAAAGGACATTGGAAGTCCAATTGTCCAAAGAGGAAGAAACAACAGGAGAAGAGTTCGCGCACACCTTTGTGACGGTGAGCATGATTCAGATGAGGACATCGTCCTAGTGGCAGGAGAGTGAGCACATCAAAATGATGTGTGGATTATGGACTCTGGGGAATCCTTTCATATATGCCCTCACAGATAGTGGTTCTCAAGTTATGAGCTGATAGATGGTGGTCATATATCCCTGGCAAACAGCAAGGTCTGCAAGGTAGTTGGGATTGGCTCTATTCAGTTGAGGGAGAGGATGAAAGATTCTATAACATAAGTGAAGTTAGACATGTTCCACAAATGACCAAAAACTTGGTATCTTTCAGTTCTTTGGACAGCAGGGGATTCTGTTTTAAGGGGGAAAGTGGTGTCTTTGAGTGTCTATAAAACTCGGTTGAGGTTCTCAATAGAATCAAGAAAGGGACTCAGTATATATTACAAGTGGTCGGCTTGTTTTCGGTTTCTACTGTTGTGGCATCCTTTGAGATTCATCATCCACAACTTATAAAATCGTGGGCACACATGAGACAGGGTCACATGGGAGAAAATGGGATGCTGGTTCTTTCTCAGAAAGATCTTGTTGGGGGATGTAAGGTCAAGATTCTGAACTTTTGTGAGCATTTTGTGTTTGGGAAGCTTCATAGGAGTAAGTTCTCAAAAGGGGTACACAACACAAAATCATCACTTGATTACATTCATTCTGATTGTTGGGGGCCATCAAAGGTGGAGTCATTGGGTGGTCACAGATATTTTGTGTCCTTTGTTGATGACTATTCAAGGATGACTTGGGTGGTGCTGATGAAACACAAAAGTGATGCATTCAAAAGCTTCATGCAATGGAAGGCTCTAGTTGAAAATCAGTTGGGGAAGAAGATCAAGAGGCTTCGTACAGATAATGGTCTGGAATTCTGCTGGACTGAGTTTGATACATTGTGCAAAACTGAGGGTATTGCCAGATATCATACAAAATGGTGTAGCTAAAAGAATGAATCAAACTCTTCAGGAGAGAGCAAGATCTATGCTTTCTCATGCTGGTTTGTCAAGGAGATTTTAGGCAAAGGCTGGTACCACAACTTGCTACTGAATTAACAGGAGTCCTCACACATGGATCAATCTCAAAACACCAGTTGAGATATGGTCAGGCAAGCCTGCAGATTATTCAGTTCTAAGGGTATTTGGAAGCACAATTTACTATTATGTCAGTGAAGGAAAACTGGAACCCAGGGCCAAGAAATGAGTGTTTGTGGGGTATGGTGATGGAGTGATGGGTTATATAGTTTGGTTATCAGTAGAAAATAGAGTTATTCTCAGCAGAGATACAATTTTCGATGAAAATTCTATGCTCAGTTCATCTGTGGGGATGATAACTGAAACTGAAACTAGTACTGAAACTGAGAAAAATGACAGTAAGGTGGAGCTTCATGTGGAGTTAGTTGGAATGCAACAATCAACTAATCCAAGTCGAGTTATCATCGATCCGTTATCAAACAGAATCGAATCCAAGCCGCCGGGCTTGAGCAAATGTCAGTTGACCGTCAATCTGAGAATGTGGGTCAGCAGAGTATAGCTGTCAGCAGAGTTAGAGATTCAATGTTGGGGTACCTCCCAAGAGGTATGGGTTTTATGATATGGTTGGATACGCACTTCAAGTTGCAGAAGAAATGGATGGTTTTGAACCTTCTACTTACAAGGAAGCAGTGACATGTTATGAAGCATCTCACTGGCTTGCTGCCCTGAGAGATGAAATGGAGTCATTACAGAAGAATCATACTTAGTATCTGGTTAAACATCCAGCTGATAGGAGAGTTGTTACATGCAAACGGATCTTCAAGAAAAAAGGAAGGTTAACTGAGGCAGAATGAGTTAAGTATAAGGCATGTTTGGTTGCAAGAGGGTTCAGTCAGAAAGAAGGGGTGGACTTCAATGAGATATTCTCACCATTAGTCAGACATACTTCAATCAGAGTGTTACTAGAAACAGTGGCACAACAGGACTTATAACTTGAGCAGTTAGATGTGAAGACAACTTTTCTACATGGTGAGGTAGATAAAGAGATATACATCACTCAGCCAGAGGGTTCCCAAGTTCCTGGTAAGGAAGATCTTGTGTGTAAGTTGAAGAAGTCCTTGTATGGACTGAAACATGCTCCTAGACAGTGGTATAAAAGGTTTGACAGTTACATGATCTAGTTGGGTTACAGCAGAAGTCCTTATGATTGCTGTGTTTTACAACAGTCAGTTGGAAGATGGATCATACATCTATCTTGTGATATATGTGGATGACATGCTGATAGCTGCAAAAAAGAAGTCTGATGTTCAATATCTGAAAGACTTTCTCAGTGTTGAGTTTGTCATGAAATATTTGGGTGCAGCCAAGAAAATTTTGGGGATGGAGATCTGAAGAGATAGTAGTCAGAAAAAATTGTTTTTATCTCAGCATGGCTATATACGGAAGATTTTGTCAAAGTTTGGCATGTCAGCTGCTAAGCCAATAGATACTCCTATGGCATCAAATGTTCATTTGCCAGTTTTTGCTTCACAATCAGCAGAGGAGAAGAAGTACATGTCAAGAGTTCCCTATGCTAGTGCAATTGGCAGTCTGATGTATGCCGTGGTGTGCACTAGGCCTGATCCGCTCAGCAACAAAGTGTTGTCGGCGAGTTTATGGCTCAACCTAGAAAAGAATACTGGAAAGCTGTGAAATGAATGTTCAGGAACCTTAGAGGTACAACTGATGTTGGTCTCATTTGTTGAGGTGATACTCAAGAACTGATCACAGAATATTGTGATGCTAATTATGTAGGTGATGTGGACAGCAGAAAATCTATGACTGGTTATGTTTTCACATTATGGAATTCAGTTGTCAGCTGGAAAGAAACTCTTCAGGAAACAATGGCTTTATCAACTACTGAAGCTGAGTTTATGGCTCTTACTGAAGTAGCCAAGGAGGGTATTGGGTTGAAGGGACTAGTCAGTGATTTGGGGCTACATCAGGATCAAGCTGAGATTTATTATGAGAGTTTGAGTGCAATTTGTCTCGCTAAGGATCAGGTTCATCATGAAAGAACCGGGCATATTGATGTGAGGTATCATTTTCTAAGAAATGAGAAGAGGGTTGTTGTGAAGAAGATCAGCACCAAGGAGAATCCTACTGATATGTTCACTAAACCACTTCAGCAGAGCAAGTTTCAGTTGTGTCTGGACCTGCTGAATATTCAAAGCTTGTAAACTGAAATCAAGATACTCAGTTGAGGGCAGATCAGCTGAGTGTATTCTGAGGAGAAGTCTGGTACTGTACATCCTGGCATTGACGAATGTATCTGGTACAAGTACGATGTGATAACGTCAAAATTATCACGGGTGTTCAGCTATTGTTAAGTGGTGGATATCTGGTTAAAATTGTGTGATAAGCACAGTGGTGAGTGGTGGCTCGGTTTTCTCAGTGAAGAACATGGTGGTGGTGTGATGCAATAGTAAACAGAGTGATGAGTTTGGTAGAGTTTGCCTTCTTTTATAAATTAGTCGCTTCTCCTTCTAAGATTACATTCGGAGCCCTATTTATAGGGTGGGAACCGACTAATTTCAACCATAATTAAGCTAAGGACATAGTACAACTAAATCTGCGGTGATGGACCTGACCGCAATAGGATGGCAGCAGAGTGGGTTCTTGGACTTCGGTTATTCATCCTCAGTCGGTTGGTTGTGACGTCGGTCCATGCTCTCCAAATGTCTGGGGAGGATTGCGATGGATCTCTGGCGGACCCATCACCCTTTCTCATTGTGGACATTACCTCGAGGCCCATAATGGGAATTGGGATATGACTTGTGTCAGAACCTGGTCATGCGTCGATCCTCCGGCCCCCATTCATTTGCCCCCAGAAGGGTCTTTCCAGGTCACTACGCAGGTTCACGGGCCGGATGGCGGAGCCGACCTATCAATGCCCCCATACTCCATACCCGAAACGTTTCGAGATGTCGGGTAGGGAGTAAATCCCCTAGTTTTATGAGATAGCTTTGACAGGCAGAAGGCTCTTGACGCTTGAAGTTGCGCTAGGCGGACAACCTTGACCGATTTGAAGCCATAATTAGGCGAATAGCCTACGCTTCATTGGGATTTGGTGTTTCGGGATCTTTTGATCCCTAGCCGATTTGAAGTCATGAGTTGGTGGATAGCCTTGACTTATCATGATCTGGCTCATTTAGGATCTTTGATCCCTAGCCGGTTAGAAGTCATAAGTTGGCGGATAGCCTTGACTTCGCACGATTTGGCTCATTTGGGATCTTTGATCCCTGGCCGATTTGAAGTCGTAATTCGGCGGGTAGCCTTGACTTCACATGATTTGGCTCATTTGGGATCTTTGATCCCTAGCCGGTTTGAAGTCATAAGTTCACGGAGAGCCTTGACTTCGAATGATTTGGCTCATTTGGGATCTTTGATCCCTAGCCAGTTCAAAGTCATAAGTTGGTTGATAGCCTTGACTTCGCTTGATTTGGATGACGGTCAAATTATACCCGTAAAATTCATCAACGATATCCTTAAATCGAGCTTAATATTATATATTTTATATTAAATCACATGTTTATATTGTTTATTTAATGTTATGTGATTTCTAGAATATAATTTGGTATTTATCTATTTTTATTATTAAAATATGATTTACCGTGTGATAATTATTGATTTTGCAGATTACGGTAAATCGGGATGATATCTACCGACATAAGAAAGTAAATCTCAAGATAAATCGGAGCAAAATCGGATCGTATTAAAGATAAACTTCAAATCAACACGAAGAGTGGAGTGTGGAACAAGAAAAGCCAGCAAGCCAATTAGAGGCTGGTGAGCTCGCTGGCAGCGAGATAGGAGCTCGCTGGGGTCGAGTTCAATGAAAGCCAGCAGACCGGTTCGGAGTTATCTCGACGCGTTTTAGACTCCCTTAGGGTTTAGGAAATACGATTTTAAGTCGGTTTCTACAGCTTATAAATATATTGTTTCATAGCAAAACATTAGAGAACACAATATAAAAGAAATACGAAGCGGATTAATAGTTATTGAGTCTAGTTTAATTATATAGAATCTCTAGATCCAAACGATAACACAAAGATTGGGGAGGTTAATTACGTTGTCTTTGTTTGTGTTGTGTCGAGTCAGATTTTACGTTACCTTGTCTATTGTTGGTCTTAGACCGGTTCTGTGTGCTTGACATGATTAATTGATTGTTTATATATAAATGATTCACAATTGGTTCTCTGTGGGATCGACCTTGATTCGCTATAGCTATACTACGATGGACCTAGTCCTCTTGCTAGCATTGGTTTATGGTGATCGAGTATTTTATTATCACTTGACTGATCACACAATCAAGTTTTTGGCAAAGTTGCCGGGGAGCCAAAAATCAATTCTATATATAAATAATTTTTTTTTATTCATGTCGAGTTTTCTGTTTTAGAATCTGTTTTTACGTTTTTAGAGTCTCTCTGGCTATCCGTCTGTCTGAAAATCACCAGAAACTGAAAATCTGGGCTGGCTCTCAGCGAGCCCTTACTCGCTGCCAGCGATACCACATTTTTCAGCATTCTGGGGTCTTCGTTGTGTCTGTTTTACCCATGTTTTTAGTCTGTAGGTCTAACGGCTGCATGTTTTTCTTTATGTTTGCAGAGAGCCAGAGAAATCAATTGTTCCATCGAATACTGTTCAAGCCTAGCTGAAAATGTCGACTAATCAATTTTCTGAAGCAAGGAAGGAAGAGGTTAATGTCTTATGCACTTAAACCACACCATTGAGGCCGGATACACAAAAGCGATTGGAAAAACGAAAAAGACGGAGGCATGAGTGAAGGGAAGCAATAAATTCCACTTTTTTCCAAGGTATGACTGCTCGTACCCCTATTGTTATTTATGATTCTGATTATAGTTCAAGTTCTAGCTCTAGTTCTGAGTCTGAATCTAACCCCGAGTATCTACCATCTCTTTCCCCACCTCCTGAATATCCGAGTTCTGATTCTGACCCTGAGTCTGACTTCAACACTATACCTCTAGTACCCTGCCAACCTGAGGTAGAAGATTTAGAGGATCGCGCTCGTTTACTACCTAAGTTAGGAGATCCCGGAGCGTTTATTTTTGATGTCGTCTTAGATAAGAAGAAGACTGGCTTAGCACTGATTGATTCTGGATCGAGCCTGACTATTGTTCCTTTTAGCGTTTGTAGGAGAATCGGTGTTTATGTTTTTATGAATACGATGATGACCATTCGCTTTGCGGATGGCTCTCGTACTGTGAATATTGGAGCCCTGACCAACATGATTATAGGGATTGGGAAGCTGCGCTTCCTAGTTGACATAATTATGATGGACATAGAGGAGGATCCTAACAGCCTGCTTTTGCTGGGCAGAGCATTTATTGCAACCTCCAAGGCTAAAGTAGACATGGCCAACTTTGAGCTTACAGTGTCCGATGCTAAAGGCTCGGAAGTTCATAAGATTCTTAGACCTCGGTATCCGCTTCCGCCTAGTATTTCTGTAATCAAGGTTCATGGTGCAGAGGAAACTGCCTAGATTCCTAGTCGAGGAAATGTTGACGAAGTTGATGCTGTCACGAGAAATAGTGAGTTAGAGTTCCTGTCTGTCTTAAGAAGAGAAATAGACGCTCAATCCCGGCATACAGTACTGGTAGATACCTCAATGCTTCGGGCCGATTTATGCGTAAACGTGGCACGGAGGTGGGTTCGCCCCATCCAAAGGAGATGCTGATGGTCGAGAGAGCTTAAGTTCAAAAGATAGACGGAGGCGAGTTAAAAAAAGAACTCGTAGAGTTCGATCTTCAAAGAGTTCACTAGTTTCTGAGACAGAGGCTGAGGTTGGTGCCTGTTTGGACGGTAAGGATGACTGTGTTTTCCTAGGTCTCATGACCCGAGGAAAAGCATGCATTCTGAGAGAAGGTAAACAAACCTCAGTAAAGGCTAACCGGGTGCAAATCTGGAAGGCAAAGGACGGTAGCTCAATGGAATAATAATGTTTGGAAAGTCGATCTGAGGACTTTAAGAAACTCAGAACTATTTCTATCCCCTAGGTTTTCGTAGTTTTTTTTAGGTTTTTAATCCTTTTCCTTTTCCTTATCTTTTTATTTTTCTTTTTCTTTTTCTTTTTCTTTTCTTTGATTCAAATAAAAGTAACGTTAAAACGGTTGAGGTTTTTTATTTTAGCCATGTTCCGATGACCATTGGGTTAAGGATGTGCAAAAGCTTTTTTACTCGATTTGTTACGACGTGAAGTAGAGTTTCGTAGGTGTGTCTAGGATAGTTAGCTAAATTAGGAATAAAAGGTATACTATCAAGCCGAGAAGAAGACGGGAGCGAAGCATGAGTTTTAAAATGAAACTGACTAAAGGCAGGATGGAGAAAATCGGAGACAATTTGGTCGATCGCCCTATGCGAAATGCAGCTGTCTATTTCATCGATGTCCAGATTATTTTTAGGACAATATTCTTGGTAAAGTGTGAAAGTATCGATAAATTTTGGGTTACCCTCCTATCGTCAAATCCAAATTTTTTAGGGTCAAAATTTTTAAAAAAAAAAAAAAAAAGTTGTCAACACTTATTCTACATATCCCAATCTTCCACCTATACCTTTATCACTTTCCACCACATCAATCCTCTCCTCTCTAAATCCACCAATCACCATCTTTCTCAAATTCAAACTCATTTTCACTTCCCTCTCTTTTTACCTTATCCTTTAATTATTTAAACCCCTCTTTTACCTACATTTCTACCACACCCATTTCACAAATTTCTAACCATCTATCATTTCTACTCTTATCATTCTTTCTCTATCATTTTTCTAAACCCATCACATTCTAAACCACCATTTTTTCTCCAACACCCAATTTATGTAGAAAAATTGTTGTGATGCTATCTTAGCCAATTTATACCATTTTTTACCCAAATTTATTCACTGTGTATCTTTTTCCAAATTTTATAATAAATTGAAATGAGGCCATTTCTCATTCAATTTGGGTCTTAAAATTTTGGAAATTACACATTTCGGGTTGTTCAAGGTGTCAATTAGTAAAACGAGCCAAGCCGAGCCAGGACTGGGTGACTCGCCCCCAGCGAGACCCTGACTCGCCACCAACGAGTCCATTTTCTATGTAGAAACTGAGTTGGGGTGCTTTTCTAGCGTAGCAGGATGAATCGGAACAATCGTAGTAGAAGGAATCAACTACAGATTCATCGGGCTGGAGCGCAATTTGTTCTCGATGGTGATGCTATACCGGTAATTGACGGGGTACCACAATTTGTTAGCCCGCAGTATACGAGGCATTTCGTACCCATAGGAGCAATGCGACGGTGCATCGAGGAAGAGGCGTAGATCTTGAGAATTGCGGGGAGCTCGTTAGAGATCTTATCGCTTATCATAATGGGAGTATGTGGCCGAGCCGCCTACTCGTTGTAACGGGTCCCTGGTAAAAGAATTCTATGCTTATTTAGAGGTGTATCCCCATTCCCACACTGCCACGGTTAAAGGCCACACATTTGCTATGTCACCTACCACTATCAATAATTATTTTAATTTGGGTAATTTAGTGGATCACCCTGAGGAATTTACTAATGTGTATGACCATTCTGACGCACTGTTAGCGGAAATCGGTGATCACTTTGATATCGACTGGTATATAGGTCGATATACTCGAAATTTTCAAGAGGCCACATTCTCCACTTGGGAAGACAAGTTGTTACATCGGTTCATTTGTTCCGATATACTTCCATCCGGCCATACCTTCACAGTTTATGACTATCATGCTGCCTTGATGTATTGGTTATGGTTAGAGCGACCAGTAGACTTGGGCACAGTTATGCGGAGAAACATGACCGAGGTATCGAGTCTGTTGTCGTATTTTTTGAATAATAATGTTGTACTAAAAACAAGTCGGGATTAGTAGTTTTAATGTTTAAAAAATGTAATCATATTAAGGACTTAAAAATGTTTAAGGTTTAATGTATTCCTTTTACTGACCATTTTATTCGATTATTACTTTTTATGGGCTAACGCTGTAACAAGTTTCGAGCTTTGTTGAAGAATTAAATTTTGCAGCGATACTTCTTGTTCGATCTCTGGTTTGTTGATATGCCCAGAAGTTCCACGACGTGCTTGGATAACTTATGTAGTCCGCATCTTACTTGAGATCCATTTCCGGAGCTAAGTCTTTTTCTTAAATTCTCATATTTTCTTTGTCATTGGGGACAATGCCATGTTTAAGTGGGGGGTAGGAGACTTAGCTATTATATGTGTGAAAAAGAAACGGTGGAAATTGAAACAAATGAGAATAAATGACAAATTAATAATCTCGTACCCTTAAAATTATGAGTTTCTAGCTGTGAATTAGTAAGAAAGGATCCGAGTGCATGAGTACATGATCATTTTATACTTATGTGAATGTCAATTTAAGGATATTCATGCCGACAGTTGTAAGTAGTTATTTATTATTCGGTTACTCAATCTTTGAATCGACTTTTACAGCACGAAATATAATAACTACAGGATTATGTGTACATTGCGTAGATGATTGGTTATGTGAACTTAGTGTCGATATATATCTACTGATGTATTCCTATATTATGGTCATCAAAGCGGAGTAATAAGCTTGAGAATTATCTGTGTTTTAACAATGCATTAAACACTGGGCTTGTAGTAACATTACCAAAGTAGCCCCGCACTTGTGGTAATATTCAATGCTATTGACTAGTCCGTGAGAGGAGGAATCTTGCAATGCATACTTTACTTTAAAGCAAGTTTCTTTCTTGAGAGGTGTTAATGCTTGAAATTATGAAAATGCGAAGAAATTCAACTTTTTAAGAGGCTTTGAGTATTTCTCGGTCTCCGAGTCCAAAAACCTATTGGATAACGCTCTTGCTTATTGCACCATGTCTTTACCCATGCGAGGCTTAAGAAGTGGGAATGATGATGTTGGTAGGTTGAGATTGCGAAGTTAGCATAAACTCTAATCTTGCCACGATTATATAAAAATGAATGCACATGCACACATCACTTCGATTCATAGCGAGTAGCGAATAATGGATACCTTATGAGCTTGAATGGTATGAGTTGACTCGAGTTTCTTGTGTAAGTATGATTTGACCATTGGAAATTGTTATCTTGGGGAATGACTTATTGATGCTTTGTTTGGGACGATCAAAGTCTAAGTGGGGGGTAGTTGATGACGGTCAAATTATACCCGTAAAAGTCATCAACGTTATCCTTAAATCGAGCTTAATAATATATATTTTATATTAAATCACATGTTTATAATGTTTATTTAATGTTATGTGATTTATAGAATATAATTTGGTATTTATCTATTTTTATTATTAAAATATGATTTACTGTGTGATAATTATTGATTTTACAGATTCCGGTAAATCGGGAGGATATCTACCGACATAAGGAAGTAAATATCAAGATAAATCGGAGCAGAATCAGATCTTATTAAAGATAAAAATCAAATCAATACGAAGAGTGGAGTGTGGAACAAGAAAAGCCAGCGAGCCAATCAGAGGCTGGTGAGCTCGCTGGTAGCGAGATAAGAGCTCACTGGGGGCGAGTTCAGCGAAAGTCAGCAGGTCGGTTCGGAGTTATCTCGACGCGTTTTAAACTCCATTAAGGTTTAGGAAATACGATTTTAAGTCGGTTTCTACAGCTTATAAATAGATTGTTTCATAGCAAAACATTAGAGAACCCAATATAAAAGAAATACGAAACGGATTAATAGTTATTGAGTCTAGTTTAATTATATAGAATCTCTAGATCCAAACGATAACATAATGATTGGGGAGGTTAATTACGTTGTCTTTGTTTGTGTTGTGTCGAGTCAGTTTTTACCTTACCTTGTCTTTTGTTGGTCTTAGACTACTACTGTGTGCTTGACATGATTAATTGATTGTTTATATATAAATGATTCACAATTGGTTCCCTGTGGGACCGACCTTGATTCGCTATAGCTATACTACGATGGACCTAGTCCTCTTGCTAGTATTGGTTTATGGCGATCGAGTATTTTATTATCACTTGACTGATCACGCAATCTAAATTCCCGCTCTCCATCTCGTCCGTTGGATCATCATCATCTCGGGCGCCGGATTCGTACCTCCATGCCTATAAATGGGGAACGTATCCCTGACCTAAACATTTTCTGGATTTTTGACTTCCTCGGCAATTGTTTGCTATCGGTTTACCAGTGGAAACTCTCCGGTGAGGCGATATCCGGTGAAGTTCTCGAAAGCCTATTTTATTCTTCTCCATTTCCTCCGTGTTTCCGATCATTTACCGGGTAAAATCGCTTTTCTCTTTTCTCGATTTTTTCTTGCTTTGTGGATCATTTCGCCCGTGCTTTTTATTGTCTTTCGGTAGTGATGTGTCGTGTTTTTCTGGTTTTGCGTTCATAGAGATGTTTGTTTCCTTTATCCTTGTTTGCAAGTTTTCCCAGAATTTGGCCCTTATGTTATGGCCTTTGATTTTTGCCCACGTAGTTATTGTTTGATTTTGGGCATTTCCTTCGGTGCCCTTTTCCCCAATTTTCAGAGGCTTTGTGTCTTGATGTGAAACGAAAAATGGGGTGTCAAGATGAAATGGCTCATCTTGTCCTGACTTCAACTGTCCTGTGTGATGGCTTATCCACCTCGTCCTTTTGTTTTGCAGGATGTCTCAGAGTGGTGATGACGAAAATGATGGCGTCTGCGGTTATACCTCAGGGGATGATGATGAGGCAAGCTCTAGCTGGATGGCTAGTGTTAGTGAGGAGATGGTCCTGATGCGTCCCGAATCTCCGCAAGGTGGGTGCCCCAAAGCCGTTGTTCACAGGGTAGTCACGGAGAGAATCAAATTTCCTAATAGGGCCACGATTAAGGGTCTTAAAAATGTTGCCAAGGCTCAGAGTTCCACACGGAGAGCTACGGCCAGTAAATGTGGTGATAAAAAAGATGAGAAGAAGAACAAGACTCACAGGCCGAACAATCCAGAGGCCGCAGAGGAGGAGAAGTCGATAGCCGCTATGGATAAGGAAATCGAAGGCCAATGGCCCGATATCCGCAGGAGCCTTAATGTCATGGGGACCTTCACTAGTTATAACATCTCCCTGGTTCTGACTAGATAAAGGAGCGTCCAGAGTTGGGTGACTCTGTTGTGGATGTTGATCGGGCCGGACAACGCCTTGAGACGGATGGCCTCATATTGTTTTACGATCACTTTGTGACGGGATTGCGTCCGTCTTTCGATCCTTTTTTTGTGGAAGTAATGGATAGGCTGTCCGCCCTACCCTGTGATTTCATCCCGGGGTGTGTGAAGATAATCTTGGCTTTCATTGTTCTGTGCCGAATGCTGAAATATGAGCATACCCTTCCTGTATTTCTGATGTTTTATACTTTTGGGAAAGCCACAATGAATGATCCCCATGATACCCGCAATTCATTGTTGGTCCGGGCCAAGAAATGTGTTGGCTGTTTTACTGGCTCCCCGGGATGGTGAAGAATTGCGAGAAACGCGGTCTGATCATTGAATCTGCCGTAGGTTGGCCTCTCCCTAAGTTTGAAGTGCGGCCAACAAAGAGATTGAATTTGATTACCATCTCTAAGGTACTTGAGACGAGCGAGAAGGAGCTGATCAACAAAATTAATAATCTTCTTGGATGGGACGGTATGAGTTAGGAGAGGTTGTTTAGCTGGAGGTCTCTAATTGATATTCACCAACCTTATAGCGCTTTGGCGGGAGTTCCTGGCTCAGTCCCTGGTAGCACCGCTGTCATCAAACCTTTAATATTGTTATCCGACAAAGAGTGGTATGCGGAGTGCCATCACTCCAAGGCTTATCCGTCCAGATGTCAGGTCTGTTCCAGAAAACCTGAGAGACGTCGAAACAAAGATCAGTGTAACGCTCTTTCCTTTCTCTTATTTGTTTATAGTCTCTTCATCGCTTTGTCTTTCATTCATTTTGCACCTTAATTTTTGTTTTGTAATCTGTAACCGATTCTCTATCCTTTTTAGGCTAAATGCTTGATGCCGTTGATGATAGAGCGTCCCGGCTCACTAAAATCAAGGAAAGAAAGAGAGTGAATGAAGCTCTGTTGGCTAAAAATGCCGATGTGGAGCTTAAGCCCGTTAGTTTGTCTGCATTGTTTACTGATGTTGCCGCACTTGGAAAACCTCTGAATACTGAGGCGGGGGTTTCGACGGCCGCTATAACATCTAAATCGAAAAGGAAGAGGGGCAGAGCGAGGGTAAAATCTCCTGTTGGGGCCGCCGATGAAGAAGAGCTCGACGAGGGGAGTGTACCCAAGAAAAACCAGAAGACTGTGGCTGAAGGCGGCGTGGAGATTGTGGCCGCATCTGAAGTTGCCGATTCCGCTGTTGTGGGTTCACACCCTAAGATGGCTCCTATTTCGTCTTTTGTGGTCGAAATAACTCATAGTCCAAGCAAGCCGACCGATGAGAGTAAGAAGGATCCGGCCATTCCTAGTCGACCAAAGCCGCCTCCAGCCTTGAGGGGAGCAGTCGGTGCCCGAGGTCGCCCTGCCATATGGATGAGTAAAGAATTTTCTGAGATACCTTTGGAGTTGAGGGATGCCCGGAAGGTGGCTGCCTCCATTGCCGATGTATTACCTCTGAAGAATCTGAAGTTTACTCTGACCGATGAGGCTGAGCGAGTCGTAGGCCGAGGCATCATTTCCCGTTGTGTGCAGGAGGACGTGGTGGCTTCAACCGCAACTGTGGTTTCGTCGAGCCGGTCCCAGCGCTTGTCCGGCGCCTTCGGGTTACTCGGTTCTTTGCGAGTTAGGTATATAATTTCTATTTGTTCATGTTCTGCTTTAGTTTAGGTGTCTGCATTGTACTGATGCTTTCCTTTTTCAGCTTGGAACCAAGCTTTTCCAGTCCGAATACGAGCATGATGCGGCACAGACCGAACTTCTCCAACAGAATACAACTTGAAGGCGGCGTTGAAGAGAGCTGTGTAGGAAGCCGCTGGGGCTTAGAAGAGGGCCAATGAGGCTGAGAAGTAGTCTGCTGACGATCACACAAAACTTACCCAGCTTCGTACTGAGAGTGTGGCCAATACCAAGAAGGCTCAGGAGGTCAGCAAGTTGCTAGGATCTGTTGAGGCTCAGAGAGATGAGGCCGTGCTCAAGTATGCTGAGAGCCAAAAGAGGATTAACCTCTTCATGGGGTAATTGAGTGATGCCGATAAAGATCTGCAAGGGCATGTTGAGGAGTTGAGGATTGCTTGGGAGCTGTACAATGATCGAGGTTTCTTTCATACGGCCCGATGCTTTAGGTCAGCCTTCGGGTTGGCAAGGTCACTTTGGACATCCTGCTCTGTTGGCAACTCACTCCTCAACTTGATGTTCCTTTGAGAGTCCCTCATTCTGATCTTCCTTATACCCAATTGCAGCTATCCGACTTTCCGGCTCAGTGTAGGAAGGATGATTTGACTGTCTGGAATCCTCCGCCTGTTAATGAGGTTAATTTGCGTTTAATGATGGAGGAGGTAGAGAGAGAAGCTGCAGAGGCCGAAGAGATGGATGATGAAACCGAATGTGACGGTGGGGAGCTTATGGACGTGGCCACTAGCAAAGGGGAGAGTCCCGGAGAGGCCGGCACCCCTCAATTCAGTGATGACTCTCTGAACCTTGCCGGAGGTCATACCCTGACCCCAGCTTCTGACAAGTGAACTCAGCTCGTTTGATTGCAATTTTATAAACCTTACTGGCTTCGGCCTTTTACATTGTCCTTCCAAATTAGTCATGCATTGACTTTGTATTAAACTCGTGACCATCTTCGTATTTTTCTCTTCTGTATTGTTTGAAAATTTTGTTTTTCAAGTTCTTTACTGTTTGGATATTCATATCCACGTGGCCCCCTTATTTTGGTGAGGTTGAGAGCCTTCCGTGTCGAGGTCACCAAAATGATTTGCTCGATCAAACACATAGGTTAAAGTTTTTGGCTCGCGGCCCCCTTGTTTCGAATGAGGGCACGTATGAGCTCAGTCGAAATAATGATAACCGAGAATTTGCTTGAAACCTCGATCATTTGAACCTTTGGTTAATCTGAATCAAAAAATCCGGTGTGCCCCCGTGTTTTGAGTGAGATCGAAGTCGCGACGAGCAGAACTGGGTTGAAGCAATAGTCTTTATGCAAGTCGCTAGTTTAGAGGCCTTCTGGGATCTGCTTGCCTGTTTTAAAATTTCCGATGCAGCCCTCCTGCTTTGTGTGTATCCGCTTGTGCTTATGGGCGGATATGCTCAAAGCGACTTGGAGATTCCCCAGCTGTAAAGTCTGACGGTTGCCGGATTTTTTTTCTGATACGTTCTGAGGTAAAGCTTCCACTTCTGTTCAGTTAGTGGTCCTTGACCATTTCAGACATTTTCGGAGATTGTGCAAATAATGTGGCGGTTCCGATAACTGTTCCGCCATTAATGCTTATTCAAATTTCAAAATCTGAAGAGAATTTCAATATCGGCCGTTCGATCTGGCCTGTTTTCTCTGTTGGATCACTTGTTTTGTGCTATAAATGGAGGGAGCTTTGCTCTCTTCCTAAACACATCTTCTTTCAGTCTTTGGTCTTTCACAACCATGGCCAATTTCGGTGATTGTCCTTTCTTCCACACAGACTCTCCTTTACCATCGCTAATTTCTTCTCTTATTTTAATCAACTTCCTCTGCTGGCAGAGAGGAGTTTGAATTTTCTAAAGATCAGCCTTGCCGAGTGCGAACGTGTTGTCAAACTGAGGTGGTCTGGCTTTTTGAAAGGACCTCAGGGGCCATACAACGCCACCTTGGTGTAGGAATTTTATTCCGCATTGCCGATAATAGTTTTGACTGACGATTCTGCCACCGTTGTTCCCCTCCAGGGGGTTAATGTTGCCATCAGACCTGCTGTTATCTGAGTTCTTCAGCTTGCCTGTTCATCTCCATACATGCATTATGAGATAGCTTGAAGTCTCCGTAGTGAGTTCAAGAGGCGTATTTATGGAGCCGCAACACTTAGGCGTTTGATACCAGGTGATTGGGACCCTTTGCCAGAAGGTTATGTGTCGGAGATGTCCTATGCCAACCGAGAGTGGAAAAGGCTGATCAACTCTCGTGTTATTCCCTCGTATGACGCTGGGGAGATCTCAGAGGCTGAGTCGAATCTTCTTTATACGATCATGGTGGCCGATGAGGACGTCAGTGTCGATTGGGTTCTGTTGATCTATCCGGAGATATTGTGGTTTGCTGCCCAGACAAACCTACATGGGCCCATCCCCTTTCCTAATTTGATTTCCCACTTGTGCACCAGCGTTCCCGGGATGCCCGTTTCTTATGATGATGTGTTGGTGCCGTCGCGGGAAAACGTTGAGCGCACGCGCGTCGTTTCAGATTCATCGACCGACTCTGATTCTGATTAGCTTTAGGTTTTATTTATGTCTGCCTTTGTAAAAATTGGTCTTTATGGCCCTGTTTTGTATATTGGAATAATTTCTTTTCTTCATTCTACTTGCCTTCCTGCTTTTGTATTTACTTCAATTTTGTTTCTGAGTTTGAGTTTCTACTTGCGGCCCCCGTTCCCTAGAGTGAGATGAGAGCGCCTTTAGGAAGGAAAGAGATATGATCATGGGTGAGAACAACTCCCCTGTGTCTAACAATGATCCATTTTTCAGTGGAGCCGTTGATTCCGGTCGGACCCGACTGAGGCGGTTTTGATTCTCGGGGACCATGAAGCCTCACAACTCTTCACTCAACCGACGCATTCATGGCTCTTCACCCAACCGACACATTTATGGCTGCTCCTTTTGAAGCGTCAAATCGGTTAATGCGCATGAGGTCCTGGCCTTATTCCCGCCTTTGATTTTCTGGGCCTATAAAAGGATGAGGTCCTGGCCTTATTCCTTACTTGCAATCTCTCTAAATTCTCTCCTTGTTGGGAAATTTTGTCTTCTCTGAACCTTCCTCAAAAATCTAACTATGTCCTCCTCTGAATCTCAAGTCTAGGCTCTAAAGCTTTCGAGCCTATCTCGGGGGAGGAGCCCTCTGTTTGTTTTCGGTTCACCGCTTCTCTGGTGGCTATGAATAACTTCACGACCTACTTTCGTGATCACAGCCACCGGGTGGAGAGGAGGCTTAACTTGCATCGTGTTGGACCGGGTCATCGGGCTACCATTAACGCCAACGGTTGAAGGAATTTTGTCACCACACTGGCCGGGAGTACAACTTAACTCTTTTGCATGAATTTTATCCCGCTTTGTTGGAGAATGGTCACGCCGAACGCACTACCGTTGTTACCGTCCGTGGAGTGACGGTGAACTTTTCCCCGGCCGCCATAAATGCTTTTTATGGTCTTCCAAATCCTGCTGAGGATTACGACACTTTCTGGAATCTCGATGACGGGATTGACTACTATGCTACCCGGTTCAACCCTTTCCAATTTTTGCTTCGCAACGAGTGGATGGACGGCACAGATGTGACAATAGATATACTGAATCGGGAGGAGAAGGGAGTGGAAACGCTTCTTGTGCACTCGAGTTTTCTGTCTTCCCGATCGCAATAAGGTCACAGATGCTGAGGTGTTTGTTCTTTATGCCCTTTCTGTTCCTGAGTGACAATCGATTGGGGTCGCCTGATCCATTTTGAGGCGATCAAGTTTGCCCCTGATGAGCGATACACTGCCCCTGCCCTTTGCCTGGATGATCTCCAACAGGTGCATTCGAAGCCGAGGAATGCCAGTCTCCCTCACTACGGACATATACTATTCCCATCCTGAGGCAGATGAGTGAGAGGGCGGTGCCAAGTCATTTTTTTTTTCTTTCTTTTTTTGATCCTTGTAAAAATACTCTTTTGATTTGTAATGGATATTCTTTTGTTGTTTTCTTTGACTTGATTCTCTTTTCTGCACTTTATTTTGGCGCATCTATGTATTTTAACGATACCATAGATGCGTTGGGCGAATCACCTATTATTAGCGGGCTTACGCTATTTGTGGTCGGGGTAATTTTTGTGAAATTTTTGGGTTCGCTTGCCCTCCTTCTGTTTTGGATAAGCTTTGCTTATCGGAGACATACTTTTTTTTTGCTCGGTAGTTTTTGATAAACATTTATTGATCATAATCAAATGGGCTTAACGCCTTTACAAAAGATGCTTTAAACAAACAGAGATCATCTCTTTTACATGTAATATAACTTCAAATTGTCGGCGTGCCAAGGCCTGATGAACTCGCGACCCTCTTTGTCTTTTTTTTTATAAAGCAACTTTATTTTATTAATAAACGAAATAAAGAGCTACAAAGTTGAGTGCCATATCCCGGCCCTCCCCAAGTTTACGTGATAGAGTGCATAGCATGGTCTCCTTAAACCCTATGTGTGGCAAACCCAGTGTAGGAAAATCCACCACAAAGGGAAGAGTACTCGCTCTATGCACCCCTGAAAACTTCCCTGCCCTATAAGTAGTTACATCAGTGGGATTCAGAATGAAATAAATGCTGCCTGTGTGAACTGCCGAAGACCCCTTCGCATCCTCGTGTGAACTTTCTTGATTCGAAGAAGCTTGCAGCCCTTCCTCTTGAAATTTCGACATGACCCATCCGTAAAGTGAGCTACGAAACCCATACTAGAAGCTGTACCAAAGACATAAAAGGGAAATATCAAACACCAGAATAAGTATGAGCACATCGTTTGACTGCAAAAGCAACAAAAACACCTGGGTTGCACCCCTAGCAATGTGGTAGGGGTGCGTCCAAAGGTCAGCACAATCCACTAAGCCGCAGCCATATGTAAGCGCCAGACAAACTGCAAGGTGGTGATCTGTCCGCAACACAAGTACACCAGGAATATGGTAAACAACATACAAACTCCAGACAATAGTAGAAAAAAGGAACAAAAACACCTGAATTGCACCCCCAACAAAAAATGAAGGGGTGCGTCCAGTCAATCTGATATTGGTGAAGATAAGTGTTTCGCACAACTGGGTTCCCTCCATCTCCACATTCAGTTACCTTCATCGATCTGCACAAAGTGGAACACGCAGTATATGGATACAACTGGATGAAAATGAGAAAATCAGCGAGATAAGCAACACGACCTGGATTGCACCCTTCACAAGTGAAGAGTGCTTCCCGGGTTATCAGTGATACAGCGGATATGAGCTGGGCCGTATAAATCATTATGAATAAGATTCCGAATATGCGATGAGACTTCTCTTTGATGGATGAAAATCTGATAATCCCCTTCCAACGCCGCAAATGTGTCAGCGACCCTATTGCATTCCCTATAGACATGCGAAATAGTATAATGAAGTGATCGAAGGATAGCACATATCTGAGTGACAGAGAGACATAGGGGCCAGCCCCCACCACTAGCTCCAGAGATCATACTCTAAACATAAAGAGAATCAGATTCGATATCCTTATTCTGTGCGTGAGTGCGCATGCGAAGACCAAACAGCAGAGCTTTAATCTCTGCATCCACCACCGTCCCCTGCCCAAAGCATGTGTGGAAAGCCATAATAAACCCACCATCAGAGTCCCTGATGATTCAACCACCATAAGCAATGCCATTCCTGACACTCCCATCCACATTTAATTTAACATTGCCCGTAGGCGGAGGCATCCATCTCAGAAAAGTCACTTTTCTCTTCGGGTTTGGTTTGACCCTAAAGGGTTGGAAGAAGGGAGTTCCTCTGTCAGCTCCTAAGACTTTAGCTTCCAGATTCTACCGAAAGGCAAGTTGCCGAATAGCCCGCTCAATGTGTATGATGGTGCCTTGTATGGATGGTTGGACTTCGTCATGCCAGCACTTGTTCCTCTCAGCCCAAATGCCCCAGCAAACGATGACCGGAACAATAAGCCGAAGGCTGTAAATACTAGTAGCCGAGTTATGCCAGAAGTGAAGCACAGGCACAATCCCTGAAGTAGGAGTAAACCGCAAGCCGATGTGATTCATAAAGTACTTCCAAACAGAGCTGGCAAAATGGCAATCAACAAACATGTGTCGCAGGTCCTCCCCATGTTGGCACGCAAAGCATTTGGAAACCAGAGTTATACCGCATCGCAACCCTCTTTGTCCTTAAGGATGTATGTCCCCCTTTTAACTATCCTCGACACTTGCTAATGGCCTTCCAAATTTTCGGCCAGCTTTCCCTTGTCCATTGTTTGGCCGGTTGCTTACCTTTTCCGCAGGACAAAATATCCCACTGCGAAAGAGTGGTTGCGGATCCGCCTATCGTGGAGTCTCTTTGCGGCCTGTTTATAATTGACCAACTGCGCGCGGGATTTTAAGCGTTTTGCTTCTACTAGATCCGGCTCGATTTTCCGGTTGACGATGTTATCGGCTTAGTCAAAATGAGAGACCCTTATGCTCGGTAATTCAATATAGACGGGCGCCATGGCCTCCGATCCATATGCTAGTGCGAATGGTGTCTCCCCGGTCGTTACCTTTCGGGTCGTTCGAAGCGCCCATAGAGCTTCGGGCAGGTAGTCTACCCGTTTTTTTGGCTTTCTCATCCAAACTTTTCTTCAGCAACTTCAGCACTTGCTTGTTGGCGTTTTACGCCTGACCGTTTCCTTGAGGGTAGAACACTGAGGACTGCCAGTGTTTCACTTTGTGTTCCTTGCAAAATTCATCAAATTCGTCTCTGAACCATGGCCCATGGTCGGATACGATCGATCGAGGCACCCCAAACCGAGTCCAGACTTGGTCCAGTATGAAATATATTATATCTCTAGCACAGATTTTTACAAGCACTTTTGCCTCGATCCACTTTGTGAAGTAATCCACGGAGATGACTACGTACTCGCAGTTAGACCGACCTCTTTTAAGCGGTCCGTTCAGGTTGATTGCCCATATGTCAAAAGGCCATGCGGCGATGACGATACTCTATTCCACTGAGGGTAGCCTAGGTATGCCAACGAAACGCTTGCACTTGTGACAACTTTTGGCATACCTTTCAGAGTCTTCGGATAGCTTTGGCCAATAGTATCCTGCTAATAAGACCTTTTGAGCCAAAGGGCGGCTGGATGGGGGGCCTCTACACATCCGCTCATGCAGCTCTGTCAGCACTCATTGGACCTCCTTAGGCCGGACGCAACGCTGTTGTAGTTTTGAAAAAGACCTTCGGTACAAAATTCCGTTCAGGACTATGTAGCATGCTGCTCTTTTCCTTAAAGCCTGAGCCTCTTTGGGATCCTCTGGTAGAGTTCCACTTTCGATGTATGCTTTGGTATCGTCTATCCAACATGGAATGGGCAATTCAATGTCCATGATTCCAGCTCTGTTTATGGTTTCCTCCTCAAGGTATTCAAACATGACTGCCGGATCAATGAACTCGTATTTCGTTATCAATTTTGACAGATAGTCTGCCCGCTCGTTCCATTCCCGAGGTATGTTTTGGAATTCACAATATTTGAAGCTGCCTCTTAATCTTTTCATGAGATTAAGGTATCGCCTCAGCACCTCATCCCTTGCTTTAAAAGCACCGCTGATTTGGCACACTACGACCTTTGAGTCATAGAAAACTTCTAGATTTTCGACGTTCATGGCTCTAGCCAACTCCAATCCGGCTATGACTGCTTCGTATTCTACCTGATTGTTTGAAGTGGTGAAATTGAACCTCAGTGCTTTCTCGATCTCTTCAGATGTCCCTGGCTCTATGAGCATAATCCCGGCACCACAACAATTTCGGCTCGCAGCCCCATCAACATACATCTTCCAGCAGTGACTCGGCCATTTCGGCGCGGCCACGGCTTGGGTGTTTGCTTCTTCGACAATCGGCGAAATAGGTTGTCCGTCTGGATGTTCCTCGTTGAAGCTCGTTTCGACTATAAAGTCGGCCAGAGATTGCGCTTTTATCGCTTTCCTGGGTTGATATTTGATATCGAATTCGAATAATTCAATATCCCATCGAAGCAAGCGGCCCAAAAGATCTGGTTTGTGCAGTAGTTGCCTCAACGGACTGTCGGTGAGTACTACAATCGTGTGTGACGAAAAGTAAGCCCTTAGTTTTCGGGCAGCAACAACAAGCGAGTAAGCTAACTTTTCTGCATTGAAATAACGAATCTCAACGGGACTGAGAGCCTTTGAAACGTAGAAAACGGGTTTTTGGAGTGTAACATCCTTCTTGACAAGAACGGCGGCTACAGCTCGGTCTGAGGCCGCCAAATACAACTGTAATTCGTCTCCCAACCTTGGGCTGACCAAGTGAGGCAAAGCAACCAAGTACTTCTTCAGTTCCTCAAATGATTTGGAACATTCTTCATCCCATCCAAACTTCTTTTTTTCTTTCAGGAGATTGAAAAATGGCGAACACCTATCAGCAGATTTAGAGATGAATCGACCTAGAGCGATGATTCTCCCATTCAGCCTCTGCAGCTCTTTAACAGTTTTGGGTTCGCTCATGTTCACTAAAGCTTGAATTTTTTTTCTTGATTTGCCTCTATCCCTCTTTGGGTGACCATGAACCCCAAGAATCTCCCTGCCCGGACCCCGAAGGTGCACTTCGCTGGGTTAAGCTTCACCGAGTGCCTCTTGACGTTATCAAATGTCTCTTGTAGATCTTTGAGGTGGCCATCTCCAGTGGATTTGACGACCATGCCATTGATGTAGGCTTCCATGTTTCTCCCAATCTGACACCCAAAAACGTTGTTGAATATTCTCTGATAGGTCGACCCGGCATTCTTTAGACCTAATGGCATCATCTGATAGTAGTACATGCCTCCCATAGCTCGGAAAGCGCTCATCTCTTTCTCTTCATCTGCCATTCTAACCTAAAGGTAACCAAAATATGCATCCAGGAAACTCAACCTTAGAAACCCACGATTCTATCGACCATTCCGTTGATTCGTGGTAGCTCGTATGGGTCTTTGGGGCGTGCCTTGTTCAAGTTAGTGAAATCGACGCACATACGCCATTTCCCATTTTGCTTCTTCACCATCTCGACATTTTCCAGCCAGGTGGGGTACTGTATCTCCCTAATGATTCCGGCTTGGAACAACTTTCTGACCTCCACCTTTATGGCATCCTCATTTTCTTTCAAAAAGTGGCGGGCCCCTTGCTAGATTGGTTTGAAGTTTGGGTCGACGTTTAGGTAATGCAACGCTATTTCTGGCTCAACCCCCTTCATGTCGGTGACCACGCAGGCAAAAGCATCGAGGTTGGCTTTCAATAGCCTCTTCAGGTCCTCCCTTTCTTTTTCATCGACCTGACTCCCAATTTTGATTTTTTGGTCAGGGTACTTTTCGTTTACGGAAATCTCCAGGAGTTCGTCCTGAGAGGAAAAATTGGGCTCATATCTCATTTGGAGTGTGTCGCAAACAATCTTTCCATTTTTGGCGACTCCCTCCTGAATGAGCTCGATCACTTCCTCCATCATTTTTGTCTCTCTCTCGGCAGCCGTCTCAGCGACCGTGTCGACCCGTGCTTTTCTAGAAGATGACTCTGGTGCCTCATTCTGCGGTCGCTTGTATCCCATCTTTGTGGTACTGCTCTCTATTTTTTACAACATGATCGAGAAGCAATTTGTGTCGCAAAATGATCATTCCAATCCCGTTGTCGGTATTAAACTTAGCCTTTTGGTGGGGCATTGAGACGACCATCTGGAACTTTCTCTGTGCCAGAATCCCTAAGATTGCTGTGTAATAAGAGTGCATGTCCATGACAAGAAAATTCACCTATTCCTTTCTGTATGGCAGATTATCTCCTATCTCGACCTCCATATTGATGTTCCTCATGACCCTAACCTTATCATTCGAGAAGCCTTCTAACATTCCCAGATATGGCCATAACTTGGAGGCTACGATTTTCAGTTTCAGTGTATCTAGATAAATGATGTCTTTGGCGGCCTCAGTGTCCACCAGCACACGATTGACCCCGGTGTCATTGATTCCCACCTAAACGGTCATCGGTACTTCCATCACTCCTGAGGGCCATGCGAGTTCGCTTTTAGTGAATGTGATCGACTGTTCCTCCGGATCCAAAAAGATTGGCTTTTCTTTTTCTTGGAGAATGATCAAATTGATCTGACTCTTCAGCTGATGATTGCTAGGAAATTCCTCGATAATCACCTTTATCTCATTCTAGTATCGGCGGGGAGCCCGTTTGTTCTTGTCTCCTCCGCCATTCTTATTGCACTTATCCAGTTCACCGTTATCTATCATCTTGTCGACGATTCTTCGAAGGGTGATGTACTCATCAGTGATGTGGCCGTCGTCTTCATGGAAGTCACAATACTTGGTCTCGTCCCATGTTTTGGGATCAGACTTCAATGGCCTTGGTTTCTCTATCCGATCTCGCATCTCATACACAGAGGGGTGTTGACGAGAATAAAATAAGCTTCGTTGAATATGTATGGCTTTTTAACCCCTCTTTATTCCTTTGCCTTCCCCCTCTATGTTCCTCCTTTTGGGATCCGGATTCGGATCGAGATCGACCCTTTCCAGAGGGTGAGGGATTGGCTTCGGCGAGACTGAAGATTCTGGCCTCATTGAACATATCAAGCAGATTGGTCGGAGGGTGTATGGAAAAATGTATCTTCATCGAGCCCTTTGTGATCCCTCTCATGAAGCCCCTTATGACCTCGGTCTCAGGGAGGTTCTTGGTTTGATCATAGCCTTTCATGAAGAGATCTTAGTAACTCTTACAAGATTCATCCTCTCCTTGCCAAATCTAATATAGATCGTCAATGGTTTTCTTTGGCCTTTCTGCCATTTCAAATTCCTTCAAGAACATAGCCTTCAGCTCTTCCCAACTTTTGATGGAGCCGCAGGGACGTCCGTGAAGCCATACGGCGGCTCGATCTTGCATACTTCCATTGAATGCCACTCACTAGGATGACTTGTTGGTGGTAGCTAAGAGCGTTCGGCTCTAGAAAGACGCTATCCATTCAGAGGGACAGGTGGTTCCCTTGTAATAGACGTACTATGAATACTGTACTCTCTTGGGCGGCAGTGAATCCAAGATTTCATCAGCCAAAACGTCTATCCCCTAAGGAAATTTCCCGTTCCATCCTTTCGAGTCTGTCATCTTTGATAGTCTCCTTATTTTTGGCCGGGGCAGCCCTTTTCTTGATGACATCCTCTGAGTCCGTGCTTTTGGTTTATGATATGCCTAGCTTCATGAAGTTCTTAACCTTCAGTGCACGGAATAATGTTTCTCTCGGATGGGATAGGTCCCATTCTCTGTGGTAGGTTTCTCTTCTCGGCCTGTCCCAGATGCTCCAAGACTGATCTCCTATACCTACTTTTCTCTAGGACATGTTTGGTTATGTTCCCAGTCGAGTACTCACTCTTATTATCAAGACTTATTTTTTAAACTCCCAATATAGTCATTCACCCCTTGAATATATTCACACTATTCTATAGGACAAACAATTGGCATCGAAGCAGTGTTTCTAGTATCAGAACCTGTTTAGATCTAATTTCTGATTACAATGAGATCACTTTCAAAGTAGTTTTCAAATCTTGATATACATACTTGTCTATTATAATGGACTCTTCAAACTTTATGCCAAAGTTCTTGTGTTCAATGTTAATAATTTTGAAGAATATAAAATAAGAATGTTATCTCATCTTGCAGCAACTCATGAGGAGATGTTGGATGTAATAAATGATGGTTCTATCAAAATTATGACAACTGAAACATCAGGTCCAAATCAATGGAATCAAAAGAGAAACCTAATAAGATTGGACAAAGGATCATAGAAGAAGAGAAAATATGGATTATGTTGCTAAGGATATGATTTTAAAGACTTTGGACAGTAACATGTTCATGAGAATTAAAGATTGAAAAATTGCAAAAAGCATGTGGTTCAAACTTGCTCTAATCAATAAAGGCTTTGAGCAAAATAAAGAAAACAAACTGTCTGTGGAAAAACATAAGTTTGAAAACTTTAAGATGAAGACTGGTGAATCCATTGATCAAATGGACAACAGATTCTCATGCATCATCGGTGAATTACAACAACGTGGCCACACTTATCCATAGAAATAAGTGTGCTTAAAGATCATGAGAAGTTTGCCAGAAAGATGGAGAATAATCACATCAGTGCTACAAGGCATATTGGATCTTACAAAAACTTATACACTGACACTAATGTCACAGTTGAAGGATCATGAATTTGAGTTAAATAGTGAAGAAGCTGTACCAGTAGAGTTACACAAGACCAATGCACTAATTGCACCCTAGCAGAGTAAACCAGCTGACTCAGCCAGCAAAGAGACACAGGAGATGAAAGAGCAAGTGGCTTTACTGATAAAAAAATTTGACGGATTCAAGAAGAAGCAATTTAAAGGCAATTCATCATCCAAGAAAAAATCATCAACCAGCAGAGACATGAAGAAAAGAGATGATGAAGTCAGATGCTTCAACTGCAAAAATAAGGGACACTGTAAATTTGACCGCCCCTGAAGAAAATAAAAAAAGAGAAAGAACAAATCTTTCGACAAGAAGAGGCACTCAACTGATAAAAAGAATAGTAGAAAAGCACTAAAAGTTGAGACAAACAGTGAAGAGGATGATAGCACAACAGATTCATCTGACAATTACTCCGATGCCTGTGAAGGTGCCTCAGACAATGACAAAGCATGCCTATGTCTGATGGCAAAAGAAATTGAAGAAACAGAGGTACTATCTACTGCAACTTCATCTAGTGCATCTAACTCTGAAACTGCACAATCCTCTATTTCCCATCTTGAGTCTATAAGTTTGAATCAAAATCTTATGAGTTAATTTTAAGAAATTCGAACAAACCATGAAAATTTGGAACATGAATGTGAGAATCTAGGAAAGGAAAATAAAATATTAAAAAGAGAACTGGAAATACAAAAATATCACTTGGTTAGTAAAGAAGTTCATTCAACTGATCAACAAACAGCAGATGATCAGTCATCTGATGTTGACAGACCAGTTAAGGAAACAACTTTACTAACAGAGAAGATTTCTGCACCAGCTGAGGTTGTTAAAGGACTTGCTTACAGACCCCTAAAAAGGTTTGGATCCAAATCATATCTTGGCCACAACAGTCAAGATGAGGAAAGACACAATGATCAATGTAGATGTGAATTAAAAACCAAATCTGGACCTAAATTGAAGAATGGACACACCATTTAGTCAATCACTCATCCTACACCAGTGAAGTCAAGAACCAGTGCAGTAAAGCAGCAGATTACATCATCTTACCAATAGCCCACTAAAGGCAAAGGTGTAATGAAAGGTAAGGGCAGAATTTACCCTTTAGAAGATGATTGGAATGTTCCACCTCCAACATTTAAGAGGAGACCAGTTCATAAAAAGTCAAATGTGGTTAGGAAGCACCAGCAAAAGCCTGGCCCTGAATACAAGGGACAGTATGAAATTTGGCCACCTCTACCTATTGGAGAGTGAAACTGTTGGAAATAAAATTTAGTTTTGATGATGATTCATCTTATACATTTAGTTGTTTGTTTATACCTCATTAATGAAGTGTTTAAGCTAGCTGTCATAGTGAAAAGCTAAAAGATGTCTAGAACTGAATGTATAGGATTTATTAGAGTCTGATAAATGTATAGGTTATATTAGACAAGCAATGTAATAGTTAAAGTGTTGTAAAACTGAGAACTGGAAATCACCAAGAACACTAGATATTGACTAAAACTGAAAGTGACACTCAGGAGCTAAAACTGAAGTTTACTCAGAACTGAAGAAGGTAAGTTCACTGAGGGACACAGACTCGGTTGATTTATCTAGAAGATGAAGAACTGAGGGACACAGACTCAGTTAATGAACAATGAAGATCTGAGGGTTTAAACTCAGTTATGAAGATTAATAACTGAGATTAAAGTCGAGACTGTAAAGTTATAATTCAGGTAGGTCTGTGATGGCCTGAACTGACTTTATGGATCTTGTATGAAGTCCTAAGAATCATAAGGACAATGATATCTTAGATGATTTACTAAGGATATGGTGTACTCTGATTTAGTCAAATGAAATCAGATGAATATAGTACTAAGTTTTGAAGAAGAGTAAAAACTCAGTTAATGCTCTAAGTCAGTTGACAAACTGATAACTGACATACTCAGTTTAAAACTGATCAAGCTACTCAGACTTAAAGTAAGTCATCCAAGGAACTGAACTTACACTTGAACGTTGCAAATCAAGAAATATTATTGGATGAAGAACTGACATGTCAGAATGGTCACTGAAATCTATAGCCGTTGATAGAATTCAAAATTCAAGATGAACATTGGACCTCACACTATAAATAGAGGACTTGGAATCAAGGATCAAATAACAACACAACAACACAACAACGCGAGAATACAAGTTTTATTGTGCCCAAGTCTTGTTCATCTGAATTGCTATCAATCTTTGCGCTTAACAAGATCATATCCAGAATTCTTCAAGTGTTCAAGTTACAAAGGCTCTATCCATAATTCGACACTTAGAAGAACCACAAGCAAGAATCAATTTATTGATTCTCAGCCCAACTTTGATTTTTATCAAAGGTTTAGACTGTGAAGCAATCCGGTTTAGGATTTGCCAAGGACAATTGTTGTTTAGTAGTCGGGTAGACTGTGGTTGTGGTGGAGCTGGAGAAGAGGCAATACAACACTCTAAGGACCAGTGTTACAAGCAGTTGCAGAGCAGCAATCTCACCTGTTCTACATTTGTTTAGATACTGAAGATAGGGATTAGTCAAGGACTATCAATTAGGACTTTTTATAACCGGCTACCTCAAAAAGTTCTAGTGGAATTCCTCCTACATCACATGGGAAGAGTGGATTGACAGGAATACAACACCTGGAACCACTATAATTCTTGGCTTAATTACTTTACGCATTTACTTTCTGTTACTTAGCATATCAGTATTTGTGATTGTCTTTCATATAAGTTTACACACAGCATGACTAAACAAACTGATTGATATTCACTCTCATTTCACAAACTGTCATTCACCAGAATTCAGTTTTGCCTACTCATCAGCTTTTTCTTTGAAACAACAAGATCTGCATAAAGGCTAAAACTTATCCGCTGCCGGTTGACTCAGTTTCAGCATAAGTCATTTTTTATGTATACTCAGCTAAGTCAGCTCAACTCCACACAAGTTTAAGATTGAACTCAATCTGGTTAAAGATTCAGTTTTTGGGGACAAGTTTATTCACCCCCTCTAAACTTGTGTCAGCCTTTCCAAGGGACCAACAGAAACAAAATAGACAAATGCCAAAAAGTAGGAAAGCGTATCAGAATACTTTTAGTAATACAATAAGAAGTTATTCTGACATGCCTTCTACATTTGAGGTTGATGATTTCTACTCACCAAGAAGAATAACCTTTGGATATACACTTGGAGTAAGAGGCATGACTGCTAACAGGTATGGTCCCAAATGTTCAAATAGTGTCCTAAACACAATCGGGTTGGACCTGATCTTACCGGGTCGGATCATTTCTACTATTTCTTTAGTTCATACATATATTAAATGGATTTATGTTATTATGTATTTATTCGTTTAACGAACCAGTTATGATATTGTATATATGATAACGTCCCTAGTATCAAACTGTGAAGGAGAAATCATAATAGTGATTATGGTTGATGAGATCTCGGCTCACTTTAAACGATTTGATACTTAAATGTTTTTAGTCGCATGTGTTATTAAATGGGACATTAGTATGATTAGACTAGCACGTATTGGATGTCTTCTATCTTATGGAGATAGGGATAGATCACGTCTATCAAAGTGTAAGGACACTTGGACAGTACGTGGACGTGTATTAGAGAATGCGTACATTAGACAGACACACTTACTCTATTATGTATCGCACTATGTAGCGGTTGTGTAATTATCCTGAGACCGGAGTCTTCATGACATCACGGTGTGAATTGTCATACTTTGACACTATTGAGGTTTCCCCTAGCCATGGGGCGATCATGCGGTAATGATTGGGTGTGATACTGAAGCATGTGTAGGATTCATGTCACTCATCCGGAAATCGCGTATCCTAATAGTAGGAATAAATATCCGAAAGGGCCTTCTAATAAGGAATGTCTAGCTCTCGTGAATCTTTGCAAAGTGGCAGTAAATGAGTTACTTCAAGAGAGCATGATATCCATATTATAAAATACGGTCATTAATGTATTGACACTCGAAATACGACCGTATGGATATTATTACAGCGATAGGATTGTATTTACACGGTAACCGTTTCAAATGAAAGGTTGTAGTCATAGCACTTGACTCTTTCCGATGATCGGGGATCGTGGACGTGTTGCTAGACTCTATCCATGATCGTAAGGTATAGGGGTATTTTAGTAAATGCACTTTGTGCCAACGGCCAACATATTCAGAAACCTATTGGTTCACACACATATGAATAACTAGCCGGATTTAATTTGTGGTTATACCGATAACCGGATGAGGATTTGTTTATGCCTACTATAAAGTGTTATAGTGATAAATTAATATGATGGTATTTATTTCTTATGAATAAATTTAATACAAGATACTAATTATGTTGATTAATTAAATATTTATTTATTATATGTGTATGTATTGGTCGAAAGTTATTGTGAATATGATACACACGGATTTTACACATTAATTAATCATAGTATTATACTATTGTGTAATAATATTAGATATTAATATGTGAACATGTGTAATACATATATAAATATATAAATTTATGTATATAAGATATATATGTGATATACATATAAATTGATTTATGGTAATATAGTAAATATATATTCAATATTAGATATTGACCATATATATCTTTGGAAAGTATTTAATATAAGAGATTAAATATATGGAATATATGATTTTAAGGAAAATCCTTAATAAGGTTAAGGTAAATACTTAATGAGATAATCAATCCATTTCTTGTTCCCCTACTACACTCAGAATGATTGTGGCCAGGGGTGTACACGGTTCGGTTCGGATCAGTTAATGGCCGTAACCGAAACCGAACCGAAATTTTCGGTTAATTGAAAATTCAAACCGAAAACAAACCGTTTGTAAAATAAAACTGAACCAAATTAACCGGTTCGGTTCGGTCGGTTAACCAAAATTTTCGGTTAATTGAAAATCCGAACCGAACCTGAACCGTTTGTAAAAGAAAACCGAACCGAACCGAAATAACTGGTGGATTAACGAAAAAACCAAACCAAAAAAACCAAATTTCATCCAAATTATTCAATTACAACAATTTGATTCACTATATGGTTAAAAACGGTTTGGCTTTTCCTATTTGGATTTGGTTCGGTTTCGGTTCGGATATAAACGGTTTGATTTTCGGTTTGGTTTTGGTTCGGTTTTTTATTCGGTTCGGTTCGGATAATTTACAGCACTAACCGTAACCGAACCGAAAATTTTGGTTTTTCCATTTTGAAAACCGAAAACCGAACCGTAGAACTTATTAACCGAACTGAACCGAATTACCCTAGTTCAGTTCTGTTTTCGGATTATCCGTATCCGTGTACACCCCTAATTGTGGCACGTCATATGCCTATGAAAGGCGAGTTTTGCCAAACTCTTTTGGATCACAATATTCTTGCAATATTCTAGTGAAAGAAAGAGAGAGTTCTTGAGAGAGTTTATATGGGAAGAAGAAAATGCGACCTAACAGTCGACTTTTTCCGGTAGCAGTCCTTCGAGGATTCCGGTGGTTGTTCGTGTGGATTACCGCTAGAGGCCAGACACTTAGATGGCTCGGTGCTTGGACCATCAACCGTAGACAAAGCGTCAATCCAATTGGATCAACCAAGGTAGTTATTTCATCTACTTCTTACATTCTTGATGTTTAAACGAAGTTGATCTTGGTAAAAAGGAAATAAATTTGAAAATTACGCTGCGTTCCCATGTAGATTTCCCAACACAAAACAGTGTTCGGTACCTAAACTATTTGATTTGTTTTATAGGATGTCTGGTACATAGATAGTGGATGTTCCATACACATGACTAGAAACAAGAGATGGCTGATTGATTTCCAAGCTTCCGATGGCCCTAAAGTCACATTTGGAGGCAAAGAAAAGTCTGGCAAGATTAAGGGGGAAGGCACAATATTGAAAAACAATTTGAAGATTTAGAATATGGCATATTTCAAGGGATTGAGCTTCAATCTTTTAAGCATTAGTCAATTCAGTGACAAAGGCTACAATGTGAATTTCAGCAAAGAATGTTGCAAAGTGATCCATAGACAAAAAATACAGTTATACTTGTAGGAAAAAGAGAAGACAACTTGTAGGTTGTGGATTGGAAGACAGTGAAAGCAGAAACATGTTTGCTAGTCAAACATAAGCTATCACCAAGATGGATTTGGCATAGAAGACTCAACCATCTGAATTTCAAGACAATCAATAAACTTGCAAAGAGCAAACTTGTGGAAGGCCTATCATATATCTCTTTCAAGAAAGAAAGTTTATGTGATGCTTGCCAGAAGGGAAAACAGATCAAGAGCACTTTCAAACCAAAGCCACACCAGTCAACTACAAGAATACTGCAACTTTTACACATGGATCTATTTAGACCAGTCATACCAGCAAGTGTAAATGGCAAGAAGTACACTTTAGTGGTGGTTGGTGACTTTTCCAAATACACATGGACTGTATACATGAACAAGAGGAAAAAACACTCAAGAAACTACCTGATCTACTGAGAAGATTGCAAAATGAAAAATAATTAAAGAACATCAAGATTAGATCAGACAGAGGCACATAATTTCTGAATGAAGCAATTAGAACTTATTGTGAAGCATTTGGAGTGTTGCACCAGCTATATGCTGCAAGAACTCCACAACAAAATGGAGTAGCTGAAAGGAGAAATAGAACTCTAAATGAAGTTGTTAGAACAATGAGAGTAGAAGCAGGCTTACCAAAAAGATGTTGGGCAGAAACAACAAACACAGCATGCTATACACAGAATTGATCAATCATCAACAAGCATCATGGAAAAACACTTTATGAAGTGTGGAATGGAAGAAGACCAAACATATCTCACTTACATATGTTTGGAGCTAAATGTTTTGTCTTAAACATGAATCAATTACACACTTTTAATGAAAAAGAAGATGGAGCTATATTTATGGGATATTCAGACACTAGCAAAGCATTCAGAGTTCTAAATAAGAGAACCTTGGTGATTGAAGAATCAATTCATGTAGTGTTTGATGAGACAAACACTGTGGTGAAGATCTACACACTCCAGAAGAAGAAGAGACAAGAAAAAAATATTTTGGACCAGATTATGTAGAAGCAGAGATGCCAAATGCACTACTGGATGAAGTAGCTGATGAACATGGAAATCTACCAGCTGATACACCAGCAGAAGTAGTAGCACAGACACCTCTCGAACCTGACTTGAACTGGCTAAGAGACCATCCAGCTGAACAAGTCATTGGGAATGTACATGCAGGTGTAAGAACCATAAGACAACATGAAAGCATGTTAGAAGTTGAACCTAAAACCATAGATGATGTAGTTCAAGATGTTGATTGGATAAAATCTATGCAAGAAGAACTCAATGAGTTTGAAATAAATGAAGTCTAGGAACTAGTTTGAAAGAAGAACCAAATAGGTATTCATAAACAAGATGGATGAACAAGGAGCAATTGTAGGAAACAAGGGAAGATTGGTAGCAAAGGGATACTCACAAGAAGAAGGCATAGACTATGATGAATTATTTGCACCAGTGGGAAGATTGGAAGCAATTAGACTGTTTCTAGCATTTTCAGCTCACAAAGACTTCAAGCTCTATCAAATGGATGTCAAGATTGCATTTTTTATTTGACAACTGGAAGAAGAATTTTATATGGAGCAACCCCTAGATTTCAAATCATAGGAAAGGAAGATAAGGTATACAAGCTCAAGAAAGCCTTGTATAAACTCAAACAGGCACCTAGAGCATGATATGAGACATTTTCACAATTTTTAATCAGCAATGGATTTAGCAAAGGAACCATTGAAAAGATATTTTTTAATCTACAAGATGGATCAAGCATTTTACTTGTCCAAATATATGTGGATGATATCATATTTGGATCAGAAGATGAGAAGCTATGTAAGAAATTTGCAAATCTGATTAAAAGAAAATTTCAAGTGAGTATGATGGGAGAACTCAACTATTTTCTTGGATTACAAGTGAAGCAGATGAATGATTGCATTTTCATTAATCAAACCAAATATACAAAGGACTTGATAAACAAGTATGGAATGGACACAAGTGGAACAACAGAAACACCAATGTGTGCAAAAGTCATTCTAGAAAAAGATGATAATTGAAAGGATGTGGATCAGAAGATGTACATAGGCATAATTGGTTCATTACTCTACTTAACTGCTAACAAACCAGATATTGCATTAGCATTAAGAGTATAAGCAATATACCAATCACAACCAAATGAAACTCACTTACTAGCAGCAAAGGATTATCAGATATCTGAAGCATACAATGAATGTTGGGATTTGGTATCCAAAAGTTGGTGGATTCAAGCTAATATCCTACTTAGACTCAGATCATGCTAGATGCAAATTGGATAGAAAAAGCACTTCAGGAACTTGTCAGATGCTAGGCAGCAGACTAGTATCATGGTTCAGTAAATAGCAAAACTATATATCTACTTCAACAGCAGAAGCAGAATATACAGCAGCTGGAAGTTGTTATGCACATGTACTTTGGATAAGACAGTAGCTAAGAGACTATAGAATAGATGAAAATACAATTCCCATTATGTGTGATAATAAAAGTTCAATTTCAATCACAGAAAATCCAGTATTTCACTCAAGAACAAAACATATTGATGTGAGACATCATTTCATCAGAGATCGTGTTGAAAAAGGAGATGTAATTTTAAAGTACATATCCACTGAAGATCAATTAGCTGATATATTAACTAAGCCTCTCAGTCATGAAAGATTTTGCAAATTAAGAACTTATTTGGGAATGATTGAAATTGACTAATAAAATGGAGCAGCTAACTGGAGTAACCAGCTGACTGAACCTTTTACATTTCGGGTGAGCTCACTTGGCAGGTCAATCACTGGTACCATAGAAGTTAGCTTAACTTGTTGTTAGGAGCAGTTGTTTTGATGAAGCAGCTCAGTACATGAAAAATAGTCAAGACACTTGATCAGTTGAGTGACCAGCAAGTCATTCCACCACTGAATACCATCAGTGGTGTGACCAGCAAAGTGAAGTGTGAATTAAATAAATCATTTACACATGTGGAAAATTAGAGAATTATGGAGCATTTATTATTGGAAGATTACACACGTGGATATCACTTATTTTAATCAGACGCAAGTATTAAAATACATGAATTTTTATTCAAAAAGAAGGAATGACGACAATGCCTCGATTCTCGGGTTCAACCTTACTTCCCTTGATCCACTCTCCCACTACCCTCAATAACCGTGATTTATATACACAAAATCATGCCATAACTCCACTACATCCATCCATATTCATTCATGTTCACGCTAAAACCTTTTCTACATATAAGCAACACTTATACATTTTTCACAAAACTCTTTACGCTCTCTTTGCAATTCAAACCGTAGTTTTCCAGAAATTTCATAACTCATTTCTCTCAAAATTTCGGTAATGGCTTCATCTTCTTCAACCCGACTGTCTGCAAAACAATACGAGAAGACAATAGCCACTGGGTCATTCCGTAGACCCCAGTTCTATAAGGATTTATGTAAAAACGATGTACAAGAACAACGATTGGCAGATGGATGTGCAAAGCTAGGGTTGATGACTTTTCTCAACCCTCCAATCCCTGAGATTTTCTATGAGAATCTCATATCAGTCTTCAAAAATACCAAATTTGAGGTAGGAAGCACCTCAGAAGATGGTGAATCAACTCCTGATCGAATCATCAGCACTATCAATGGAAGAAAACTGGTGATTACATCAAGAATCATCAGTCATAATCTCAAATTATAAACATCTGGCCCAACCAAAGTTGAACACATAAATGTGGACACTGACACATTCTGGTTAGAAATTGGGAAGAATGCTACCCCCGGAGAACAAAAAGTTCAACTGCCTCAAATCAGCACTCAAAAAGACGTTTGAAGAATTTGGCTTGCTAATAATCAAATGCATAAAAATGAAAGCTTGGATCTTTGCATGGCATGACCGAACTTCGGACTAAACTGATGGCCATAATCTATCTAGGTCTGGAATTTAACTGGGAGACCTACATATTCAACAGAATCAAGGAGCAAATAAAAAAGGAGAAATTTATGTTGCAACCAAAGATCAGGAGAAGGGTTTGGTAAAACCTGGCATTTTCTAGGTGAAAAAGTCTTATGGGATTCCCCTTCATTACCTGCTAGTTTGTTTAAAAGTGAAACATGTTCACCTGCATACCCTACACAAGGCGGACGAGATCTCACACAAGAGAGACCCAGGAGAGAAATTTCCAAAAAAGTCTTGAAACACCTTTGGTAATCCTTGATGACGAGGAAGAACAAGGAACTTGAGGAGGACACGAAAGTGACGAAGAGATGGAAGAGATCCCTGAAAAGGACATTGATGAAAGGGTTTCAAAATACTTAGCTTGGAAATTGGGTGATTCACAAGCCCAATTATCCAACTCTAACAAAATGTTTGAAGAAGAGAAGTGGTTCTTCTCATATTTGGGAATCGCTAGTTTAATTGGCTTAATTCATAAAATGCAGTTATGGCAGTTAATTGCAGATGCAAAAGCCAAGTCAGTGCATCCTGTAGAAAAAGAAAATGATGATCATCAAGCTAACAATGCAGATGGTCAAGTTGAAGATGACCAAATTGAGGATAGCGGTGATGAAGATAACATGACAATCCTTGAGGCTGTACAACAAAGTGCAGCAAAACAAAGTTAGCATAATGGACTAACTGATGGCACTCAACCAGCTGATGCCAGCACAGCGCAAAGGGGAATGACAGATAGTCCACACACTCCTGTTGATTTGACGGACACAATAGACTCATTTATTGATAAAATTGAGAAACAAAAACTCTGTCGTAGAAATCTCCGAAGTACAATCAAGGATAATAACAACCCTCTGGAAAATAGATTAGAGGCAGTTGCTTAGTATCTTGAGATGCAAACTGATGTCATTCAGAAACTGACAACCCTAATCAATGAGCATGTCCAAGAGGTTGGAATCAGGCTTAATCCCATGGCAGAAGTTTTGAACGAACATGATGAGAGAATGTATTTGATTGAAAGCAATCTAGACAATGCATATCAAATGTTAGATTGCATACTCTCTGTATCTACTGCCACAAATTTTTTTTTTTGAAAAACGATCTAATGCTACCAAAATAGGGGAAATCAATAAGCTTGAAAGCTCAAGAAAGTCTAGAGGGAAGAGAAGCGGATGAACTCAAAAAAGTCGAGAGGAACAAGAAGTGGCTGAACACCTTCGTAAAAGTAATATTTTTTATTTTGACCTTCTGATTATGGCCTCTATGGATGAATAAAATTTTTGAATTCTATTCTTGTCTATTATATGAAAACATTGCACTTATGTTCAGGCTTATGAGGGTTTTAGCATCATAAAAAACGGGAAATTGTTAGGAACATTGTATAGTTTTGATGATGGTCATACCATCTGTTAAAACAAGCCTGAAATAAGTTAGAATGAATTTTATAGGCTTTACTAAGAAGTCTGACATGTTCTATAAGTTCAGTCAGACATGCACTGTACTAGACTGGTAGACCGGCATAGTAAACACAGATGACCAGCTTAGTGAAGACAACCAAGGCACCAACACATTGAAGTGAAGACCTTTGGACTGACGTACAACCAAGAAAGTCTATGATGACCTTGGGTAAGTCTAAGATACAATACAAATGACGAAACGTAATTTTCTATAATATGGTGTACACTGATCTCACACAAAACTATGGATCAGTGAAGTAAATGGTTATCGACCGATAAACAACAACAGAGAAGCAACAGCTGAGTAAGATCAAGCAGCCAAGTAAAAGCAGTCACTTGACCAGTGAAGTAACTGAGGAAGCAGTCAAGTGAATGAATCACTTAGCAGGTAAAGTAAAGAAGAAGTAGCTAAGTCAAGTAAGTTGTTCATACTTATTCAAAAACGTGGAAATTATGGAAGATCAAGTAATTAATGCAAAATCAATCATGGATGGATTTTATGATGAACGTTTGATTAAACTCCGCATCACTAAAATCAAGACAAAACCAAGGGTTATTCTGAGCATTAAACAGACAATGGACGGAATTTCAAAAATCAAGGGATTTACGACTATATATAAAAGGCATTGACAGAGAGGAAAAATAACAAGGTAATTCTTTATTTCAAAGTGACAATATTCTGTCAGTTTCACAAGCCTTCAAATTTAATCTTCAAAGAAATATCCAGAAAAGGTTAGTCTCAAAAAATAGAGCTTCAACAGACACATCAAGCATGAGATTGATCAACAGTCTGAATTCTCAAACTCACATCCACTTTAAGGATATTTTTTTAAAAACAATTGAATCAGAAATTTTGAGAATGAATTGCATCCCAGTGTGATAACTGCTGAAGGATTTGCTCCCAAGGATCAGTGTTGGAGACTGAGTCACTGAAGCTTTTGTAAAGAGGGAGTGATAGTCTGTAGATTGTGAAGTTTGTGTAGCCAAGGACAATCATAACTATTGTATTGGTGAAAAACAATAGTGAATTCCTCCAATCATCACATGAGAAGAGTGGATTAGGGGATTACACCACCCTCAACCACTATAAGTTTATGTGTTCATTTTCTTTCTGCACATTCACTTATTGCATTTTATCTTTGATTGTATGTTTGTTTAATTACTTTGAAACAACTTTTAGAAGGGTTTTAATTCTGCTGCACAAAGACGTTTTATCAAGATTTTTTTTTTGAAATTCCTAATATAGTCATTCACCCCCTGACTATATTCACTCCCTTCTCTGGGACCAATATTTTGTTTATCATAAAGCACTTTGTAGGGTGAATCCTCATTAAGAAGAGGAGTAGGAGTTACTGTTAGGTGTAGTGCCCGAAAGACAATTATGTAATTGTTTTAGGACAGAATAAATAATTCATCTTATTATATGCATGTATGCTTATAATTAACACACTACTGAAAACCCTAAGTACCTCGTTTATGTAATCACATAACTCAGTGTATGGCTATACACAAGAGGATTGAGTTAGTGAGATGTACTTAAAATTAACTTAGTCCGTAGCGTTTATTAATCTGAGTACGGGTCTCAGGATTAATTTGCTATTAATGCGCCGAGAACACTTTAGGTGTGACAGTCTTATCCGGACTGTCGGTAATGGGGTACCTAATGGGGCATTTATATATGATGATAATCAAATAGGGCTGGACCGATTTGATTTGAGTTCTCGATATAATTCCGTGATCGAGAAGTCTTATCGAATCACAAGATGATCATATATGGATTAATCTTAATCCTGAGGTGATCACAGACAATTGCTTAGACTAGGGTATAGTTTGATGTGTTAGTAAGGATCACTTCGTAGTATGTGGTCCAACACTTCCCGTTGGCCCTATTGTAGGATGAGTGAGTAGTCTGTGCTGTCGCAGATATGGAATCTATTCCTTCCCTCGGGAAGTAGACAGACAATTCCCTTATTTGTTAATCCTAGAAACTGATCGATGAGCTCAGTTCATATTATATTAGTTATGAACGAATTGGTCACTAGGGGTGTTGGTCCCTTGAAAAGGCTTTGGTTAAGTTTAGAGGGGGGGAGGTGAATAAACTTAACACTTAAAACTTTTGGAGTTAACAAATTCAGCAACTTCAGCAGCCTGCTGATACTTCAGTAGTCTGTTGACACTCAGTAGTCTGCTGACTGTTTAGTCTGCTGAATTTGCACAGCGGAATTATATCAAAATTAAGCCTTATTACTTGTTGTAAAATATGATACTAAGTATTAGATACTTAGTAGTGTATGTGTGTGATTTAAGTTGCTAGATTCAGTAGGTTGATGTATTAAATAAATTAAATGCAGAATGTAAGTGCAGAATGTAAGTAGGCAGATTTTATAGTGGTTTTAGGTGGTGTAATCTTGTCAGTCCACTCTTCTCCTGTGATGTTGGAGGTAATTCACTAGAGCTCTTTGATGTAGCTATTACAAAGATTCCTAAGTTTCTTGTCCTTCACCAAAAACTATGGCTTCACAAACTGAACACTTGGAACTGGTAGGATTGCTGCTCCAAAGTCTTCCACTGGTCCTTGAAGGGTAGGATTGCCTCTTCACCAGCTCCACCACAAACAACAATCTTTCACACCCAACAGATGCTTCATTGTCTTCAGTAGATTCTTGTAAAAGAAACATTAAATCAAATAAATGATTCAGTTGCAGCAGCTTGATCAGGATGATATGATCAGCAGCTTGCAGTCTTCAAATGTGTAAACATGATGTAGCTTGAATGCAGATTACACTTGAAGATTTTCTCTGGATCAGTAGCCTTAAGCTCAGTAGGTTCAGCAGGGTGTTTTTATTGATAAGAAAATGCAGCTCAGAATTATCTCTTGTTTTTCCTTATTTTTCATCATCTATTTCTGAGTTAGAAGTCTTCTATTTATAGGTAGGAATGCTTGTAACTTATATTTGAAATTCAAATATAGCCGTTCCAGATTTTGTCCTATTTGACTTGCTTTCGTCATCTTTGTTCATAAATCGACACACGATCAGATCGCTTTTTGATGAATGCGCATCGCCCACCCTTTGACTTGTATCCATTGGATAAAGTCCTGAATCATCCCAACGTTCTTTTAATCTCTACCATTGATTTGTTTGATAAGTCAGAGGTAGTTAGCTGTCATTATCTTTGTTTTGTTCCAATGTAATCTTGAATAAATCGAGGTATATATAGAAGCAGGTTTATGAGTCTGCTAAAGTACATATAAGTAGGCTGAACCATAATTTGCTGTGTTTGAAACACAATGCAGCTTACTTCTTTTATCTAACTTTTATTTATGAAGTTAGAATACACCTTTTGCATATAACTAAGTTTCAATCACCATCCAACTTGTGAAACTTATACCTTGTACACAAGGTATATGTAATCGATTTAGGTCATCACAGACTTCCCTAAATTCGATTCCATATCCTTGACTTTAATCACTAAGTTTGATCCCTTAGCCTTCATTAAGCGAGTTTGAGCCTCACCTTCGGTCTTCAAGGGTTCCGACTAGTCTCATCGACCTAGCTACCCTATTGATCTAGATTAGTCTCACGATATAAGTCGGTGACCATTACTGAGGCTTGTTTGATCAAACCTACACAAAGATCAAACTCTAATAAACCTATACATTTGATCTAGACATCTTTTGCCTTTGCACTACAACGACTAGTCGGCACTCATCACTAAAACTCAGAAATAGGTCCAACAATTTCCCCCTTTTTGGTGATGATGCCAATACCCTCTCCTAACAGCAAAGCAAAAAGATTAAAAACAAAAACAGAACAAACTTGGTCATTTCTCATTATAATCATTTGTTCAAAGTATTACAGTCTACAATCAGTAAATATTAAACAGTGTAAAGTATCTTTGATCTCCATCTTCTTTTTCCCTTCCTCTCTTGCTTTTCTCGCTTGTTCTTGGTAATCTCTTATTTCCATGATCATCTCTCTCATCCAATCATTTTCAATCAGATGAAGTCAATGTAAGGATTCACTTGCTTCCACCAATGCCAAGCTTCAGGAAGAGTTAGATTTATCTGATGTACCATGAAGCCTAACTTCATGTAAACTCCCTTCAATTCATTCAGTGATTCCTTTGCATTTGTGGTACGTAAACTACTTTCACCTCTACCACCTCTTCCACCTCTTCCACCTCTTCTTGAAGCCCTCATGGCTTTAACTCTTGCTTCCCAAAATTTTAAACTCAAAAATGAGTTATGACCTTCATGAAAACCCTTGTCATGATAAGGTCTTCTTCTGTTGTAGTATACCTTCTTGTATTGTTTGAGAAGATCATCAGTGAGTGGAAGTCTGCCAGGTGCAGGTTCTCTATATGCATTTGTATCATCTTCCCATCTTTTCTTTGAAAAAATCCTAGCAGCCTCTTTTGCTACTGCTATTTGACCCTCTTCCCCCTTATTGACATCATCAACAAAACGGGACAGCTGGCCATGTACACTCTCCTGTGTCAACACTAGATTGTTCATCTGACCTTCAATAATCTGAGTCCTAGTGTCAATGGCTGTGATCCTTTCTTGCATAGTTTGCTCCAGCAGGGTTATTCTTTCAGTGAATTTAGGATCCAAATCAAAGAGTTGAGGTCCAACAAAGAGTGCAAGCAGTCTATGTATCTCAGCAAGATTATCCAACTTTTGATGAATAGAGGAAAGTTGGTCTTTCAAAAATTTCTCCTTTAGTGTGTTGCCCTGTTTGATTCCCCTCACATCTTGTGTTAAATCAGCAATGGCATACTGAGTAGATGTGTAGCCTGAAGCAACTGTCTCAGTGGACTTTCTATTGTTGTCCACCATGTTCATCAGTTCTTAAAATTTTTGTTCATGTCTATCAAGTTGAGTCCTTAACTGTGTCATGTCATCCCTGACAGCCCTCAACTCATCTAGGACATGTGCTAGTACCCCACCAGTCATTCCTCCAGCAGCTCCATCAGCAGGCTCTTCTACATTGTATTGTTGCTACTAACTGCTGATCACCAAGGCATAACTCATATCCCTCATAGCAGGGTGAGGTCCATGGTATTCTTCCAAGATAGGATCAATAGCAGGTTCTTCAATCACTGGTTCTTCATCAGTGGATCCTTCCTCATTAATTTGAAATTCTTTATCACTGTAGTCATAGTCCACCAGCTGCTCATCCTCATCAATAACAGCAGTCTGCTGACTATCTTTCCCTACAATGGACTTATTTCCAGTAGGCTCCACTACAGCAGCCTGTTCTAAAACAACAGGGGTTTCCTCCAAACCCAAAGTTTGTTCCAACCTTTGTCCAGGGGTTGTTTGTAACTCAGCAGCATGTACCTCCTGTTCCAACTTTGTGTCAGTCTTTGTTTGTAGCCCAAAGAACTGTACCTCCTCTTCAATTCTTTGTTCTGGAACAATTTGTGCCACAACAATTTCATCAGGGAATATATCCATGTTTTCCTTTTGAAAATCCCCAATATCATCAATTCTTCATAGATAATTTGCAGTTTTAGTAAGAGTGTCCTCAGTGTAAAATCCATCTTGATATTGAATTGAGTCCTCTGAACTGGAACTAGGTGCACTGTGGTCAGTAACCCTCTCATCATCCAAATCTACATTTTGCTGATCTTCAGGTTGTTCAGTAGGTTCAACAACAAACATATCATCTATCTCACCAATCATTCTGTTTGAACCAAAATATATTCCCTCATTGATTTGTGCCTCAATATCATCCATGGTGAGATTCTCCATATCTTCATCCATCTGTTGATTTCCTTGTCTTGCAAAGAGATCATCCCGGCACCAAGATGATCGTCCTACATTACGATCAATCAACATTGTAGTACCACTGGTTCCTCCTGGACCTGATGGATAATCACCTCCAGAATCAGATGAAGTTGATGAGTCATCATGATCATCTCTGGGGTCCCTGAATTTGATACCCTCTTCTTTCTGTTGATCTTCAAAGATATCAATCAATCTTGATTGCAGCAGAGTGGTATCAACTAGATCCAGCAAGTTCTCCACTCCCAACTTTTCAAAAGCCCATTCTTCAAAGTCTGTCATAGGTTCTACAGCAGGCTTTTGTCTTTTGTAGAAACCAAATTTCCATTGGAAATAATCATCCACTTGTTGGAGTTTAGGATCAACAAAATCCTCTTTCCTTTTCTTCTCAAACCTTTCAAATGGCATTGTTGGTTTCCTGGGAGCTGTTTGTTCACTCTACTGACCTCCAAAGGTCCCAACTAGCAGAGTCAGAGTTTTTTCAACAGATGCATGTAGGTCAGTAGGTTGCTCAGATTGTATATTTGTTCCTACTACCTCCATATGTACCACACTTGGTTCCCCCTGACTTATATGCTCATCAGCAGGGTTAGCAGCAGATTGCTCTTCCCCCTGAACTATTGCAGGAATTGCAGGGTCTTGTACCAAAGTTTGATTACCACAAAGAAAGTGCACTCGGTGGTTTGTTGTGGTTCTTCTACAAGTTGCTCAACAACAACTTGTGTAGTTTTGAGAGGCTCAATGACCTTAACAGTGAGAGATTCTGTAGCTTCAACAAAGCAGCTCAGGTGGTCGTGAGTCTGTGCTTTTCCAAAAGATTGCTCAACAACAACCTCCACATCCTCAGTAGGCTTTATAATGGTTATAGGTTCAGCATCAATAGCCTCTCCTTCTTCTTCTACTTCTTCTTCTTCTTGTTCCCTTTGAGCCTCTAAAATTTTTAGTTGCTTCCCTTTGCCATGTTTCTTCTTTTGGAAATCTCTTTCATTCTTTTGGAAAGTGGGTCATCTTCAAGATCTATAACTTTCCTCTTTCTACTTGCTTGTTGCTCCTTCAAAACTTCAGCAACAGTCTTCTTCCTTGTAGCAGCAGGTTCAGTAACCTCAATCTCCACTGGTCCCTCAGTGGACTCAGCAGTCTCTGCTGTTTTCTTCCTTGTCCTTTTAGGCTTTAACAACTTTGTTATTTTTCTAGTATCTGCAGCCTTTCTTTTCTCAGTAACTTTCTTTGGTGCAGCAGGTTTGACAGTTTGCTTAACCTGCTCACCACCAGCATCACCATCATCTCCACCATTATCACTATCAGCAGCCTGATCAACACCTTCTTCATCATCATCCAGACCAGGGATAGGAAAATCAATATCTTCCTTGTATCTGGATTTATTTATCTTTTCTGGTGCAACATCAGCAATTTCCAAATGATTCAGCAGGGCCTAAACCATTAATTCTAAGGGTAAGGCCTTGGATTTCCTTGTCCCTTCTTTTTCTTCCTTTGCAACCTTCTTCATATAGTGGATAAAGTATCCAGCCCAATCAAACTTCATACTTCTGCAAATAATCATCAGCAGTTCGATTTTGGGTCCTGACAGAGTATCCATACTCCCAATGAGTCCTAGGATGTTCTTTGCAACAATCTTGCTCAGCAGGTTGTACTCAAATCCAATGTGTTTCACATTAATGCATAAGCTTGATTTAATGGCATTATTTGTTTTGATTTTGTCAACAAAATCTATCTTTGACAATCCCATTTCCTCAGGATTTATTGGAGCATCTATTACTTCTGCAAAGCCAAAAACTTCCCTCAGTAGATTTGGGGAAACTTCAATCTCCTGAGCATTTACAGTGGTGGTGAATGCTTCTCTTCCTTGTCTTGTTACAATGTTTCTCCAGAAGCTAACAACATTTGTGTATGAGATTGTTTCCAATCTTATGTTCAGCACATTCTCCAAACCTTCATATCTCCTTATTCTTCAACCAATATTGATTGCTAATTCTGTTTTATTAGCATCAACAACAAAACCTCTCACACTTTGGCTTGTTCCAATTTGAACATCATCCTTTTCGGCCATTGTTAAGAAAAAAATGAAGAAAATAACTTCTCAAATCTGTGTTCACACAGTGTAAATGTAGAGAGAATCAATCTGAGATTTTTGAGAGTAACTTATGTGTAAGATTTGCATATATATATATAGGCAAATGCAGTTGTAACTGTTAGAGCACGTACATTGATGTTAACCACGATTAAATCTAGGTGAATGCAGTCTTGATACGTGTCCCATTACTTTTCATAACATTTTGTAACCATTGGATCGTGTAACTGTGGTTATAATGGATAGAATAAATATCTCGCCATTACTTTTTTACTTTAATAAATTTTGACTGAGTAACGTTTCATTCAAAGTGACCTTGTCATCGGCGAGGTTGGCTCGGTGATCACGACAAATATGTCTCAAAGACTTCTTCGACGATTGTAACTTTCTTGGCGATCTTTGATTGCTTCTTGTTTTGTTCAATTGATAATACAAGATGAAGTTTAATACCAATGACTGATCTGTCAAATGAGCTCACCCAACATGACAAAGACCAATCCCCTTGGCAACCTCATTTGCTCAATTGTCCAAAAATAAGTACATGGAATTGTTGATACCAATGACTAATCTGCTAAGTGAGCTCACCCAACATAGCAAAGACTAATCCCCTTGGTGAATTCCAGTACACAGCTGATTATCAGTCAACTTTGATAATTCCAAGTTCAGTCCTTAGTTTAGCAAATCTTTCACTATCCAGTGGTTTAATGAATATATCAACAAGTTGATCTTCAGTAGGGATGTATAGAACCACCACATCTTTCTTTTCAACATGATCTCTTATAAAATGATGTCTCACATCAATATGCTTGGTTCTTGAGTGCAAAACAGGATTTTCTGTGATTGCAATTGCACTTGTGTTGTCACACATAATTGGAATTTCTCTTTCTTCATTTCCATAATCCCTTAATTATTGTCTTAACCAAAGTATCATGTACAAAGAACTTCCAAAGTGACAATATATTCGGCTTTTGAGTGTGGAAGTTGATATTGAGTTCTGTTTCTTGCTAAACCAGAAACCAGATCTATTTCCCATTAATTGTGAGTTCTGTGGTGCTTTTTCTATCAATCTTGCATCCAAAGATAATTAGAATCGAGTAGGATATAACTTTGAAACTTCCATCTTTTGAATACCATATCCCTACTCCCAAAGTCTCTTTTAGATATTTGAGAACTCTTTTGACTGCTCCTAAGTGACTTTCTTTAGGTTTAGATTGAAATCTTGCACAAACACCTACATCAAAGGATATATCAGTCTATTTGGCGATAAAGGTACATCGATCTGCCTATCATCCTTCTGTATAAAGTCTGATCAACATCTTTGCCTTCTTTATCTTCATCCAATCTAATATTTGTACTCATAGGAGTTGATATCTTGGTGCTATTTTCCATACCAAACTTCTTCAGTAACTCCTTGGTATACTTGGTTTGATGAATGAAGATTCCATCTTTCATCTGTTTGACTTGCAATCCCAAAAAGTAGTTCATTTCTCACATCATACTCATTTGGAATTTACTCTTCATTAGATTTGCAAACTTCTCACATAACAATTCATTTTCAGAACCAAAGATTATGTCATCAACATAAATCTGTACCAGCAGGGTGCTGTCTTTTTCATTGATTCTGAAAAGAGTCTTATCAATGGTGACTTTTGTAAAACCATTGTCCACCAAGAATTGAGATAGATTCTCATACCATGCTCTTGGTGCTTGTTTCAAGCCATAAAGTGCTTTATTCAGTCTATACACTTTATCTTCTTGATCCTTAACTTCAAATCTAGGAGGTTGCTGAACATACACCTCCTCTTCCATAATGCCATTCAAAAATGCACTTTTGACATCCATTTGATATACCTTGAAGTTTTTATATGCAGCATGTGCCAAGAATAATATGATAGATTCCAATCTTGCAACATGTGCATATGTTTCATCAAAATCTATTCCTTCTGCTTGAGAATAGCCTTTTGCAACTAGTCTGGCCTTATTCCTTACAATGGTACCAGATTCATCCAATTTGTTTCTGTATACCCATTTAGTACCAATGATATTTGCGTGATTAGGCCTTTCCACTAGTGTCCAAACTTGATTTTTTTCAAATTCATTCAATTCTTCTTGCATAGCAATTATCCAATCTGGATTTGAAATTACTTCTTCAACAACTTTAGGTTCAACTTGAGATAGAAAACAAGTAAACATTGCTTCTAATTGTATTCTAGTCCTTACACCTTGCTGTATGTTGCCAATAACTTGTTTAGCAGGGTGATTCCTTAACCACTGTGGATTCTGGTTAGATTGATTCTCAGGAACCTCATCTTTAGTAGGGTCTGCTATTTCTTCAACAGGGGGTTTAGTAGATCCTTGAACTGCTTCAATTGTTGCATCGATGAGTATTATCGACAAGGTGTTCATGATGGCGAGAATCGAAACCTTTAAGTCATTGAATCTTTCCAAAACTTCAACACAATCTGGATCAGTGACTTGTAGATTCTCAGCAGGGTCACAAGCTTCATCTTCCATACCAGTGAACTTAGGTTCATCAAACACAACATGGATTGTTTCTTCATGTTTTAATGACCTCTTGTTCAGTACCCTGAATGCCTTGCTGACTGAAGAATATCCCAAGAAAATTCCTTCATCTAATTTTTGTTGGAATGTCTTCAAATGTTCCTTATTATTCAAGATAAAACACTTGCTTCCAAATGGATAGAAATAGGATATGTTACGTTTTCTTCCTTTCCAAATCTCATAAGGTGTCTTCAGCATCTTCTTGTTCACTGAGGTTCTGTTTAGTGTAAAGCATGCTGTATTAACTACTTCAGCCCAATATCTTTCAGGTAGCAATGCTTCACAAATCATAGTTCTTCCCGCTTTTTTAGAGTCCTGTTTCTTCTTTTCAAGAACCCCATTTTCTTTGAGGTGTACAAAGAACAACAAGTTGATGTAGTACACCATTCTGTTCACAATATTCTCTTATAACTTTATTGAGAAACTCAGTACCCTTGTCTGATCTGATTTTTACTACTGTTAAAATTTTCTCATTCTGTAATCTCTTCATAAGTCCAGGCATCTTTTGAAGTGTTTCACTTTTCTTGTTCATAAATACTACCCAAGTGTACCTTGAATAATCATCCACAACCACTAAGGTGTATTTTTTTCCTGTAACACTTGTTGGTGTAACTGGTCCAAATAGATCCATATGCATCAGCTCCAAGACTCTATTAGTTGATTTCTTAGTCTTTGATTTGAAGCTTGACTTTGTTTGTTTACATTGCTGACATGCATCACATATAGTATCCTTTTTGAATGTGATTTCAGGTAAATCAATCACCAGTTTCTTCTTCACCAACTGATTGATGTCATCAAAATTCAAATGATTCAGCTTCTTATGCCATAACCAATTAAGTTCTGACTTGGTATGCACAATCAAACATGTTTCTGGAACTGCAGTAGACCAATCCACAACATACATGTTTTGTTGTCTTCTACCAGCCAATACAACTTGATCACCTCTTTCACTAATGACAGTACATGTGTTTTTGTCAAAAGTGACCTTGTATCCCATGTCACAGGATTGTCCAGTGCTCAGCAAGTTGTAGTCCAGTCCTTCCACATATGCAACATTCCTGATTGTTAGTCCATTCCTCACAAGTGTGCCATATCCTCTTGTGTATCCAGGTGTATTCTTGTTGCCAAAATTCACCCTTGGACCATCCTTTGCCACATAGTTTGACAAGCAAAGTGCTTATTCTTTGTCATATGTCGGAACATCCTTTGTCAAAGTACTGCGGACACCCTACAAAACAAAGTCAATACATTTTAGGTACCCAAACCTGTTTGGGTCCATAATGGTCAGTGGTAAGCATGACCCCTGGCATGTTTCCATAAGGCCTTCTTCTAAAAGTGTCATACTTTGGTTCATACATGTATTCTACACATCCATAAGGTTTAAGAATTGGTTGTGTAGGATTCACATATGTTTTATGGCCTTTTGGTATGTAATGCTGTTTGAAGTGATTTCTGTTGTTAGAAGCATTAGTATAACCATTGGATTGCTGTATGTTAGGAACAGCTCTATAATATGGAGTCTGTAGAGGTCCTCGCTGAGGCCTTGTATAAGTCCTCTCATTGATTCCATTGCTTAGGTTTTACCCTAGCGGCATGGTTATACTTGATGTTTCTAGCGAGAGAGTGTGAATATTCCAATCATCATCGAGTGAGGAACAATCTACCTTTCCCCGAGATAAGTATCCTAGAATGATTAACATTTTTGGGTTTAGGATTCTTATCCTTGGAATATTTCTGGTTTTTCCTTTTTGTGGTCCAGCCAGACTTGGTAGCAGAGTGCGCTATCAAGAGAGGTCTAGAAGGTCCAGCAGTCCTACCTTTGGATTTACCCTTTTTGTTAGGTACTGATGTCCTTTTAGACTTATGATTTTGCCTCTTTGAAGTATTCTCAGTAGGCTTCACTGCCTCAGCAACCCTTTTGGGTGTTGGATCTTGTGCAGGCACAAACTTAGGACCAATCCTGGTACTAGGTTCAGTGACCTTACTGGATCCACTCTTATTGGATTGTTGAGTTCCAAATACAAGCCATGTCCTAGCACCATAAGGCTTTCCAGATTTGAATGCAGTGGAATAACAAGATGGTTCAGCAGACTCAGCAGCTACTGGATGTTCAGCAGGCTTATGCTGATTCTGTCTAACTTCTTTTTCCTTTCCTTTGAGAATTCTTAATTCAGCATTTAATCTCTCAACTTCTAATTGAAGAGCTTCTTTTTCAACCTTCAAAATCTCATAACCAAATTGTATTATCCTCAGTTGATTAAGGAAGGCATCCAAAGTTTCATCATTGTCAGAATTTCTAGGATTTGAACCACAAGTTGATTCACAATCACTTCCAGCAAGAGTATTGATAGATACAGTATTGTATACCTCCTCTGTTTCATCAATGTTTGCCATTAATGCATAATCTTCCATATCAGCAATTAGTGATGTGTCATCAGATTCATTTCCCTTTTCTGACTCAACTTCATACCCTAATTCATCTTCAGCAACCATAGCCTTCTTTCCATGTCTTCTCTGTTGGCTCTTGGTCTTCAGTAGGTCTGGACAATCAGGTCTAAAATGTCCAGGCTTCTTGCAATTGAAGCAAAGATAATCAGGTTCCATACTTTGTTTTAACTCAGGACAGTCAGGTTTGAAGTGTCCTGGTTTCTTGCATTGGAAACACAAGTAATCATTGTTTTCCGTGAATCATCCATATTCTTTTCACTGAATTTCTTAGTGAAATTCCTTGGAGAGCTCTTTCCAGTCTTCATCATCCTGATTTTCTTGCTCAGTAGGGCAATCTGCTCTTGCATTTCATCCAACAGATCATCTTGAGCTCCTGAAGTTTCTTCTTGAAGTTTGGTAGCCAATGCAGTTGTTTTTGGTTCTTCCTTTTCAGTGGTAGGAACCAATCTCTTGCTGAATTCATAAGCTTTAAGATCTGAGAATAATTTGAAGGTATCCTCTTCATGTAACTTTCTCATTTCTTCTATGGCAGTGACCTTCATCTCCCAAACTTCTTTGTCAGGTAATGCTTCCAAGATCTTTGAGTTGATTTCTTCTTTTGAATAACTTACACTCAGTAGGGTAAGTTCATCCAAGATTGCATTAAATCTTGATTCCATTTGCTCAATGGTTTCATTTGGTAGCATTTTGAACTTTTGAAACCTCTTCTTGGCCACACTGATTTTGTTTTTCTTGATAGCATCAGTGCCCTCACAGATTAACTGTATCTTGTCCCAAAGTTCCTTTGCAGTTTTGCAATCTTTCACTTTCATATACATATTGCTATCCAGAGTTCTGTATATGATATCAATGGCAATATTGTTAAGATTTGCTCCCTTTCTATCTTCGGCATTCCATTCTCTTTTTGGTTTTGGTATGGACTGTGTCTCATCTCCCACTGTTACTGATTTGGTAATCTCCAGTGGCCCATCAGTCAATACATCCATCATTTCATCATGTGTTGCAGCAAGATAAGCCTGCATTCGACGTTTATACTCATCAAATCTATCTAAAGAACACATCAACATAGTTCTAGCATACTGGTTGTTATCCATGATTCAAAGCTTTGAAAATCAGTAACTTGAAAAGTTTTCAAAGTATTTTCACAAGCACAACAAGTAGGATTACTTCAGAACAGAAGTCTGCTCCAATACCAATTGTTGGTCCCTTGAAAAGACTTTGGTTAAGTTTAGAGGGGGGGGTGAATAAACTTAACACTTAAAAATTTTGGAGTTAACAAACACAGCAACTTCAGCAGCCTGCTGATACTTCAGTAGTCTGCTGACACTCAATAGTCTGCTGAATGTTGAGTCTGCTGAATTTTTGCAGCGAAATTATATCAAGATTAAGCCTTATTACTTGTTGTAAAATATGATACTAAGTATTAGATACTTAGTAGTATATGTGTGTGATTTCAGTTGCTAGATTCAGTAGGTTGATGTATTAAATAAACTAAATGCAGAATGTAAGTGCAGAAAGTAAGTAGGCAGATTTTATAGTGGTTACAGGTGGTGTAATCCTGTCAGTACACTCTTCTCCTGTGATGTTGGAGGTAATTCACTAGAGATCTTTGATGTAGCTGTTACAAAGATTCCTAAGTTGCTTGTCCTTCACCAATAACTACGGCTTCACAAACTGAACACTTGAAACAGGTAGGATTTGATGACGGTCAAATTATACCCGTAAAAGTCATCAACATTGACCTTAAATCGAGATTAATAATATATATTTCATATTAAATCACATGTTTATATTTATTATTTAATGTTAAGTGATTATTAATATGATATTTGGTATTTAGCCGTTTTCATTATTAAAATCCGATTTATTGTGCGATAAATGCTGATTTTGTAGATCACGACAAATCGAGAGGATAAATGTCATTCAATCAATGGATCTCAAGATAATAAGGAAGAAAATCGGAGCATTAATGAAGAGATAAATTAGAGAAATCAGATCAACACACAAGCGTGGAGTGGGGAGCAAGATAGACGAGAAAACCGATTAACGTGTGTAAATGTTAGGTTCGGTCGACCGAGCCTATAGCTTCGGTCGACCGAGTGTCAGCTCTCGGTTGACCGAGTGTCAGCTTCGGGGCGGTTTCCGGCTTATATCGTGCTTATCTTCTAGAACCACCCTAAGTCGGCGAAAACCTCTATATAAGCAAGCAGCTACGAAATTGTAAAGACACACCTCTCATACTTTAGAATATAATTCTACTTTGATATTTTAATACAATGTAGCATAAGTAGATTGAAGGTTTCAAAGCAATTTAAAGGTGCGCAATTATGTAAGCCTTTATTTTCTTTCTTTTCTTTTAAGTAATTAATCCCTCCCAATTATGCTTTATCGTTTGAGTTAGTTAATCATAGCTAGATGATGTAGATCTAGGCTATGACGTTAGGGATGATGGCAACGCCTTGTCTATGGGGATCCCATAACCTACGTCATATGTTTAGTTTCTATTCATGAATCTACTTGGTTTAATTAATGCGTATCTATGTTAGTTTATATGAATACTTTACAATTCATCGTTTTACTCTGCTCGTATGATGAAACGCCGAGAAATATATATTCGGGATTGAATCTGGGGATGAAATCGTTCGGGTGACCGAATGGAATCATTCGGTCGACCGAGTGTCTATGCTCGGTCGACCGAGCCCTCTGTTCATCCGTTAAATAGCCACGTCTTTATGGTTAGGTTAACTTAATAGAATTTATTATCTCAGTAGGTATGACTATGGCTACGTTACTCGCTTAGTTTAATTAAAAGCGTAAAAAGGAAATACCAATATAAAACTCTTAGGTAGGCTTATGAATTGATCTTCGGACGTTCAGCGTTATCTAGGTAGGTTTATATTCGGGAATTGCATGCACCTGCTTATACGTACGTCGTAGATTAGCATGAGACTATAACTTGGTAATTGCTAGTTGGACGAGAGCTTGAGTGATCGTTTAGGAAGTACACCTAACCATAGGAATGTTGCCTAGACGAGGTGTACGGTCAATATCGGCATCCTTAGAGTCGTAAGCGTGTGAGTTATATGAGATGGAGGCACTAAAAGGCGAAGTCACGTAACAATATCACAGTGATCTAGTGACCTACCGGTGCTACGTCAAGTTAAAGAGGATGACTCCCGTAGCCAATCTAAGATAGATACAAACGGATTGATAGTTAATAAGTTCAGTTTATTATATAAATTATCTAGGTCCAAACGATAAAGACTATAATTGGGGAGGTTAATTACGTTGTGTCGAGTCGTGTCTTTACTTTTCTTGTCTTATGTTGGTCGTAGACCGCCTCTATGTCCTTGACATGTTTAATTAATTGTTTGTATATAAGATGATCCACAATTGGTTCCCTGTGGGATCGACCTTGATTCACTATAGCTATACTACAATGGGCCTAGTCCTCTTGCTAGTATTGGTTTATGGTGGTCAAGTATTATATTATAACCTGATTGACCCCGTCATCAAGTTTTTGGCGCCGTTGCCGGGGAACCAACGGTCAATTTTATATATAAATAATTTTTTATTCATGTCAAGTTTTCTGTTTTAGAGTCTGTTTTTACGTTTTGAGTCCCTCTGGTTGTCTGCTCTGTCTGAAAATTCCAGATTCTAAAAAAAATAAAAAATAAAAAATATTTATTCGGTCGACCGAGAGACCTGATTCGGTCGACCGAGAATTTGTAATTTTGTTTTGTTTTGTTTTGTTCTTGTTCTGTTTACACGGTTTCTGATTTGTGTTTTTCGAGTCTGGAATTTCGCATGTCTGTTTATCCCCGTATGTTTAATCCGTAGGTCTGATAGTAGCATGGGAAACCATGTTAAAATCAGTCTACGGTCTGTTTGTTTTTGTTTTTCTTCTGTTTGCAGAAACCAGGGAAGCAATAATCTGAGTCAGTAATTTTTCAAGGGCGCTGAGAAAATAACCCAGCAAACATGTGGAGCTACGAATCTAAGATGGGAAAAGCGATGGAAGCAATACCTTTAAAGCACCAAGATGGCTCCGGAAAAATATATATTTTAAGGCTTAAATTCTTCGTGGTACAATGTTGAAGGCAAGGTACTACCCTTTTTTTTGCTTATGTTTTACTACCTTTTGGTTTTTTGAGCATAAGTTAGCCTATACATGAACCTTAGTATGAATCTTAGCCCGGAGTTGGTTTGTAAGATTAATTTTATTAGTGTCGAAGGTTTTGCCCCATATCTGTCTCATCTAGAGGGTGTAGGGAAACATGTAGTAGTTGAAGGAAGCAGTGAATAAAGAGTTCCTCGTAGTTCTGTTAAAATCTCATGGTCCTATGCATGAGATTGCTTCTACTGGCCAGGGGAGCAACAAATTGTGTAGTTTAAGCATTCACAATCTAAAGAAGACGTTGAGTTTTGAGAGAACACATCATCTTCTCGCGTTGAGTTTTATGGTGATGGCTTCTCGGTGAACCCACCTTAAACAAAAACGAGATTACGCTTTGGGTGACAATTTAGAAATCGAAGAATCTTTGTACATAGGTTCGGAAATGGTCTAACCATGGTTGGGCGAGTTCAACCGAGCTTCGGCTCAATCTACTCCCCTCCACGTGTGATGTACGTTACAGCAGTTCAACAAGACTTAGCATAGCCGATAAGCCTTCGGGCTAAGCGGGCTTATCTTGACGGATTGGCCTGAATCATCACATATGTTCCAACGAATAAGACGGCATAGGCTTGCCTACATAACCGACCTTATTCGGAGTACTTTGATTCATTGTTTCTTATTGTCAAGGCCAAAACCGTAATTAGTAACCGTAATTCACTAATTCCTAAAACGAGAGCCGAGGTAAGAGCTTTGGATAAATGGTATGGATAAATGTCGTTTCCTAGGTCTCACAACCAAGGGAAGGGTATTAATCCGCAACAACGATGAGCCCACCTCTTATAGTGCTCAGAGGGGTCAATATCTCGTGATCCAAGAATAATGACTGACAAGGATATTTTTGGAAAGTCGAGCTGAGGACTTTAAACTCAGAACCACTTCTTTAAAACCCTTAGGATTTCTTTTTAGGATTATAGGTTTTGTTTTCTTTGAGTCAAATAAAAGTAACGTGACATATGTTGAGGTTTTTTATTTTGCCGTGTTCCGATGGCCATTGGGCTAAGGATGTGCAAAACTTTTTTACTCAATATAGGCCACGTGAATTAGAGTTCCGTAGGAGAGTCGAGAAATTGCTGAATAAAAGGAAATTTAGCAATCAACCTTAAGATGGAAGCATTAAGAGAGCTTGAGAATTCATGAAAATGTAATGAGAGAATGATTGGTGCGAACAAAAACAATTTTGGTCAACTTCCAAAACCTTTTAGAATGGTGATCCAAGTGAAAATACAAAGTGGTGCGCAATTCATTCTGCAACTATCCTTATCTTTCCCTTTACACTTTTTCACCTTCAAACTTTTCGATCCTCTCACCATTCTGCCCAACAATTCACATTTCTAACCATTCTGTCATCGCCTCTCTTTCTTTCCATCCGTTTCACTCTCCCACCCAATCCCATTCCTTTAAACAATTCTCAAACCCATAAACACAATTTCTTACCCACCCTTTATCTTTTTTTTCCCAACCTTATGTGTATCTTTTTCTAAACCCATCATACTCTCAACCTCCATTTTGTTTACACAATACCTATGTGTTGCGGAATTTGAAATATTGCTAAGCTTTAATGATTATCTTTTATCATTTTGATTTTCATGATCCTAGATGGGGTAAATGTAAATCTGACCCTAGCTAGATTTTAAAGGTTTTTGGTTCGATCAAAGTACAACTTATCTTTCTACCGGCAGTTTTAAATTTCACACTTTTCCGTCTATTCCGGCATCTCTAGATGATAAGTTTTGTTTTACATTATCACACCGATCCGACCTTGTTGATGACGGTTATGACTTTTACGTGATGCATTGGGTTATTAGTAATTTCAAGGAGTAGTTACATCTCCCTAAGCTGTTGATATCCATTGCAAGCGAGAATTTTCTGCGCTAACTGTTTGATTTTATCGTTATCCTCTAGGTCGCATTGCATCTGTTATACCTTACCAAGTTTCTCTTTTATGCTGGATTGAATACCTTTTTGTTCCAGTCAACCTCGTGTTTTCCCACATGGGGTTATGCTTTTTGATCTTTGTCTTCTCCACCCGGTTTTAGGAATATTTAGGCGGTGGAGGTTGTAGATGAAGACCACCATCTTTAGTTGCTTGTTTATTTTTCTTTCTATTTAGTATTTTTCTTTTTGGTTTCTTGTCATTGGTTGTATAAAATAAGGTGGCTTAAAAACTGCTTTTAGGTATTTATACCTCATTATCGCCACATTATTTTATAACCTCCATCGACATGGTGTTATTAACGGTTTTCGTGGAGTTTGTCTCGCTTATACAGTTTTCACTTGCTTCTCCACAACGTCTTTGACATTTACTCCGATATTGTTCCTTTACTTGAGAGCCGTTTCAGAGCTAAGTCTTTTCTTAAATTCTCATTTATTTTTGTCATTGAGGACCATGCCATGTTTAAGTGGGGGTAGGAGACTTAGCCATGTTATGTTATAATGGAAAATTGAATGAAACGGCACATGATTGAAAAATTGAATAAATACTATATTAGGTATCTCGTACCACGAGAATTGTGAGTTCTAGCTAAGAATTGATAGGAAAGGAACCAAGTTTCATGAGTACGTGATCATTTTATACTTATGTTAAGTAAATTTAAGGATATTCATGCCCGTTTTTGCAAGTAGTTATTTATTATTCGATTACTCAATCTGTGAATCGAGTATACCACGCAAATCATAATAACTGAAGAAATTATGTGTACATTGCATAGATGATTGGTTATGTGAACTTAGTATCAATATCTATCTGCTGATGCATTCTTATATTTTAGCCATTAAAGCAGAGTAATAAGCTTGAGACGTACCTGTGTTTTAGCAAAATGTTAGACACTGGGCTTGTAGTGACATTACCAAAGTAGCCCCGCGCTTGTGGTAATATTCGATGCTATACATGATCTAAGATAGGGGGATACTCTAAAAAGTATTCTTCCTTGAGATTTATAGTATTTGAAAAATATGAAGATATGAATTGAAGATATTCAACTCTTTAAGAGGCTTTGAGTAGTACTCGGTCTCCAAGTCCAAAAACCCTATAGATACGCTCTTGCTTATTGCTCTAGTGCTTCAAAAATTTAAAGGCTTGAGAAGTATGAATGCTGAGGTTGGTAGGTTGAGATTACGAAGTTGGCATAAACTCTAATCTTGCTACGAATATATAAAACTAAATGCACATGCACACATCACTTCGATTCATAGTGAGTAGTGAATAATGGATATCTTATGAGCATGACTAGTATGAGTTGACTTGAGCTTCTTGCGTAAGTATGACTGACCATGGGAAATGTTGTCATGGGAAATGACTTATTGATGCTTTGTTCGGGACGATCAAAGTCTAAAGGGGTAGTTGATGACGGTCAAATTATACCCGTAAAAGTCATCAACATTGACCTTAAATCGAGATTAATAATATATATTTCATATTAAATCACATGTTTATATTTATTATTTAATGTTAAGTGATTATTAATATGATATTTGGTATTTAGCCGTTTTCATTATTAAAATCCGATTTATTGTGCGATAAATGCCGATTTTGTAGATCACGACAAATCGAGAGGATAAATGTCATTCAATCAATGGATCTCAAGATAATAAGGAAGAAAATCGGAGCATTAATGAAGAGATAAATTAGAGAAATCAGATCAACACGCAAGCGTGGAGTGGGGAGCAAGATAGACGAGAAAACCGATTAACGTGTGTAAATGTTAGGTTCGGTCGACCGAGCCTATAGCTTCGGTCGACCGAGTGTCAGCTCTCGGTTGACCGAGTGTCGACTTCGGGCGTTTTCGGCTTATATCGTGCTTATCTTCTAGAACCACCCTAAGTCGGCAAAAACCTCTATATAAGCAAGCGACTCTGAAATTGTAAAGACACACCTCTCATACTTTAGAATATAATTCTACTTTGATATTTTAATACAATGTAGCATAAGTAGATTGAAGGTTTCCAGCAATTTAAAGGCTGCGAATTATGTAAGCCTTTATTTTCTGTTTCTTTTCTTTTAAGTAATTAATCCCTCCCAATTATGCTTTATCGTTTGAGTTAGTTAATCATAGCTAGATGATGTAGATCTAGGCTATGACGTTAGGGATGTGGCGACGCCTTGTCTATGGGGATCCCATAACCTACGTCATATGTTTAGTTTCTATTCATGAATCTACTTGGTTTAATTAATGCGTATCTATGTTAGTTTATATGAATACTTTACTTAATTCTTTGTTTTACTCATTACGTATGATGAAACGCTGAGAAATATATATTCCGGGATTGAATCTGGGGATGAAATCGTTCGGGTGACCGAATGGAATCATTCGGTCGACCGAGTGTCTATGCTCGGTCGACCGAGCCCTCTGTTCATCCGTTAAATAGCCACGTCTTTATGGTTAGGTTAACTTAATAGAATTTATTATCTCAGTAGGTATGGCTATGGCTACGTTACTCGCTTAGTTTAATTAAAACGTGTAAAAAGGAAATACCAATATAAAACTCTTAGGTAGGCTTATGAATTGATCTTCGGAGGTTCAGCGTTATCTAGGTAGGTTTATATTCGGGAATTGCATGCACCTGCTTATACGTACGTCGTAGATTAGCATGAGACTATAACTTGGTAATTGCTAGTTGGACGAGAGCTTGAGTGATCGTTTAGGAAGTACGCCTAACCATAGGAATGTTGCCTAGACGAGGTGTACGGTCAATATCGGCATCCTTAGAGTCGTAAGCGTGTGAGTTATATGAGATGGAGGCACTAAAAGGCGAAGTCACGTAACAATATCACAGTGATCTAGTGACCTACCGGTGCTACGTCAAGTTAAAGAGGATGACTCCCGTAGCCAATCTAAGATAGATACAAACGGATTGATAGTTAATAAGTTCAGTTTATTATATAAATTATCTAGGTCCAAACGATAAAGACTATAATTGGGGAGGTTAATTACGTTGTGTAGAGTCGTGTCTTTACTTTTCTTGTCTTATGTTGATCGTAGACCGCCTCTATGTCCTTGACATGTTTAATTAATTGTTTGTATATAAGATGATCCACAATTGGTTCCCTGTGGGATCGACCTTGATTCACTATAGCTATACTACGATGGGCCTAGTCCTCTTGCTAGTATTGGTTTATGGTGGTCAAGTATTATATTATAACCTGATTGACCCCGTCATCAGGATTGCTGCTCCAAAGTCTTCCACTGGCCCTTGAAGAGTAGGATTGCCTCTTCACCAGCTCCACCACAAACAACAGTCTTTCACACCCAACAGACGCTTCACTGTCTTCAGTAGATTCTTGTAAAAGAAAGGTTGAATCAAATAAATGATTCAGTTGCAGCAGCTTGATCAGGATGACATGATCAGCAGCTTGCAGTCTTCAAGTGTGTAAACTTGATGTAGCTTGAATGCATATTACACTTGAAGATTTTCTCTGGATCAGTAGCCTTAAGCTCAGTAGGTTCAGTAGGGTGTTTTTCTTGATAAGAAAATGCAGCTCAGAATTATCTCTTGTTTTTCCTTATTTTTCATCATCTTTTTCTGAGTTAGAAGTCTTCTATTTATAGGTAGGAATGCTTGTGACTTATATTTGAAATTCAAATATAGCCGTTCCAGATTTTGTCCCATTTGACTTGCTTTTACATCCTTTGTTCATAAATCGACACGGTCGTAATGCTTTTTGATGTAATGCAGGTCGTCCACCCTTTGACTTGTATCCATTGGATAAAGTCCTGAATCATCCCAACGTTCTTTTAATCTCTACCATTGATTTGTTTGATAAATCAGAGGTAGTTAGCTGTCCTTATCCTTGTTTTCTTCCAATGTAATCTTGAATAAATCGAGGTATATGTATCAAGAGAGTTTATGAGTCTCACAAGTACATATCGAGGGTTGAACCATAATTTGTTGTGTTTGAAACACAATGCAGCTTACTTCTTTTATCTAACTTTTATTTATGAAGTTAGAATACACCTTTTTGCATATAACTAAGTTTCAATCACCATCCAACTTGTGAAACTTAGACCTTGTACACAAGGTATATGTAATCTGTTTAGGTCATCACAGACTTCCCTAAATTCTGATTCCATATCCTTGACTTTAATCACTAAGTTTGATCCCTTAGCCTTCATTAACTGAGTTTGAGCCCTCAGCCTTGGAGTCTTTGGCGTAGTAGACTAGTCTCTCGACCTAGCTACCCTACTGATCTAGATTAATCTACTGATATAAGTCAGGTGACCATTACAGTGCTTGTTTGATCAAACCTATACAAAGATCAAACTCTAATAAACCTATACATTTGATCTAGACATCTTTTTGCCTTTGCGCTATAACAGCTAGTCTGGCACTCATCACTAAAACTCAGAAATAAGTCCAACAAGGGGGTTAATGGTAAATAAGGATAAGATGTTTCAAGAAGGATTTACGGAAATATCCTGAATTAAAATGAACAGTCTATGGAGGATTTATCTGTATGTAATGATTATATCAGTGGACACCTTACAACTCATAGTTGAGTATAAGTTATCTATATTTGGCAGAGTTCAGTTTCGGGTTTATGGTGGTGTAATCTCGGAATTAATAGATTGAATATTATTGTTCGGTCTGACGGATAATATTATTTAATTTATTGTAGCTACTGAATATGGATCCATGGTCCCCGACGTGGCTCCTAATATAGCATATACGTTTTCTCATCGTTTCACCTCAATTATATTAAATAGTTGGATTGGACTATTTAATTGATATGTTGATTAATTGTTTAGTTGGACTAGATAATTAAATACATGGAAAAGATATTTTTCGTGGACTCGGCCCAAATATGTGTAAAATGCGTGTAGACCTATTTTAATAGGGTGGGGCGCATTTTTGTTATTTAATTAGAGAGAAATTAGTTTTATTGGATAATTATTTAATATGTGATTTAATCATTTATTTGTTAATTGATAAATCATGGAATATTTGATAATATATTTATTTTCCTAATTTGTTTGGGATATATATTATATTTATCTTTTATTTAAAATAAGGATTAATCTAATAATTATCTCTTAATTATTAAATCCTTGGAGGACAAGGATTACTCTCCTATAAAGAAAGTTCTCCCAAGCCTTATAAGACATATAATTCGAAATATTGGATGGAAAATAGCTTAGAATTTTCGGCTATTTTCTTTGGGTTTGAGTTTTAGAAAACTTCGGGTTTTCTAAGGTATCATATCGAGGAGGTCCGGCGGCTTGAAACACCATCCACCTGGTGGTGCTTGGAGACACACGTTGGAAGACTTTGGCTTCTCAACTAGGCTCTCATCTAGCTTGGATCTTGGACTGGCCTTTTGTTCTTGGAGCATTGCACCATAAAAAGGTTGGTAATCTAAACCCCCTCGTAATTTAGATTTATTATTCATGTATTTTGGTTGTTAGATCAAGATCTTGTACTTTCCGCTGCGTAATCGGGTGGATCTATGATCCATCCGACGATATTACATCCTACAAGTGGTATCAGAGCCTTTGATCTATCAATCAAAGTATGAAAATTTTAGATCTAAGGAGTGGAATAGTATGTGTAGATTGCTTTATTTTATTTTTTCTTATGAATCGAAAATATCATGAATGTATGCCTTTGTGATTGATGTGGTTGAAGAGATGGATTGGGGTTGGTATTGTTTACTCGTTAGATTTATTGTAAACTCATATAAATTCGTTTATATGAGTATAGGAAATTTTGTAATTTTAGTTTCCTAGAAGTAGATCTGTTTTGTTGCTGTTCCATTTTTATTTTATTCCCAGAGATAGAGCCGTTGAAACGACAATCCCTCCAGTCATAATGAAGAATAAAAGTTGAAGAACAGGCCCTCAAAATTTCATGACGATCGGAGTCCATATCGATGTCCAATCATTTGCAATAAAGTTTCTTCTTTGTACCGGAAAAGCACAATGACCATAAAAACCCTAGCTGTGAGTTCGTCGATTTTGTGGAAGAGTTTGGAAAGTTAAAAACGAAGATCCGACCGTTCAGATCGATTACCATGGAGTTATGAACAAGCCCTAACATTTTCAGGTCGATCGGGTTTTGTCTCGATGCCCGATCGGCACCGGGAAGACAACTTCTTGAGCCATGATTATAAGCAGACGCTGGCAGATTCTTTGGAGAAAAGGACCGTTGAAATGAAGATCCAACCGTTCAGATTGAAGTAGGATGAGTGAAGAACAGGTCCATAATGTTTCGTGACGATCAAGGTTTGTTTGGATGCCTGATCATCGATAAAACGGAGTAGCAGATTAGAAAATAGTAAACCCTAGTTAGGGTTTGTGTTTTTTTTAATATGTTAGATACGGGGGTACCAACGATCCATCTCGGTGTTTAATTTTTCCGTTTATTTTTTGTGTATGATCGAAATTATGTGATAGAAACCGGAAAATTGCCATGACATACATCATATCATGAATCCACTCCAATGCATACATGTAGCTAGTTTATTTCGAATAAATTAGGCATGTATAACTCGTATAATAATATGTCGTAGTTAGTTAATTAAGTAACTAATTATTAAAACCGAAGAACCGGGTTTTTTCAATCGTTACGATTTTAGTGATGGATTCTCGGTGAATCCCACTTAGATAAATCGTTGTGTTTTCGGTGAACCTACCTTAAACAGAAACGAGATTACGCTTTGGTTGACAACATAGAAATTGGAAAATCTTAGTATACGGGTTTGCAAATGGTCTAACCATGGTTGGTCGAGTTCAACCGAGCTTCGGCTTGATCGACTCACATCCACGTGTGATGTACGTTACAGTAGTTGTCACGGATTTTAAATAACAAAACAACAAGTAATAAATATTTATATATCCGATATACCTCAAGTGCAAGGATCGTAGTAAGAGGTTGATACCGGGTCGATCTTACGGGGAACTAACGATTGGTAATCATAGTCTTTGTTTAACTAACTAAGCTAAGTCACGATTACTAAACTAAACAAATACGAAAACAGTAAATAATTCACAAGAAAGATAACAATAACGATAAACTGGACAGAAGATCAATGACCTAAAGCCAGGGAAAATACGGGTTGCGGACAATTTAAACTAAATCTAAACCTAATATGCAATAAAGAAGATTTGATTAAACTAAACAATTTAAGTTCAAGGGATTTGATCAAGTTATAACGAGCAAACGAGCGATTGATCCACCTATCCTAACAAGTATCAATTCCTATCTCGATTATATTGCGTTTTCTAACCAAGTTGTGATTTCACCTTGTCTAAAACATGAACCCTAATTTCTTAGGTAATTCACCTATTAATCTATATCTTTCGATCTAAGATTAACGATTTTACTAATCAAAGGTGTAAACTTTAACCTAGCAATCTAACCTATTAACTCTCGTTATGATAGATTAAACAACTATTCCTTATCATGGTGATCTAAGGTTTATAGAGACTTTCATCAACATAAAACAATCATAACATGCAAATCTTTCGATACAATTGCAATTAAACAATATAAACATGCATAAAGGAAACAACTTTAGGTAAAACTCACAATATAATCGCAGAAACGGAATCAAAACGTGTTGGATGGCTTCACAATGCTCGTTTGATGAAGCTTAGCCTCTCAACATCCTCTGGAAACTCGAAATTGCAAAAAAAAACTAACATAAAACGCCTACTTTTAATCTAGAATTTGGAGCATAAAAACTGGAATAAAAGAAGTAAAAACGCAGCCTAAAGCCGCCCCTAGGTTTAGGGTTTCGAATAATGAGTATATCGTATCCTTAAGGTAGAGAAAACTCGCTGTATATATAGAAAACAAAGGCGGCGCTGCTAAGTCGGCCGAAGGACGCCCGTCCATACTTATGAACGCCCGTCCAGATGGATTTGGACTTCCTTCAGACGCCCGTCCACTCAGCGTCCAAACTCTCTGTATCAAATTTCTCAAATGGACGCTCATTTGGAGATGGTGGATGATCGTCTAGTAAACTTGGAAAAACTCTGTATTGATTTCACAAGGCCGGACGCCCGTTCATTTCAGCAGACGCCCGTCCATGTAGACGGGACTTGGACGTTCGTTCAAATTTGACTTTATCTTGATTTTTCCATACTTATCCCTTTTTCTTCAATGTAAATCATCATTATCTCATCCTCTTTAATTAAATCCGACTTGATCATCTTTGAATCACCTCTTGAGCTCGCATTTGTGCATCTATAACACATAAAAATATCGCAAAATGTAATAATGTCCAATTAAATATAAATTCATCAATAAAACACATAAATTGACTAATTTTGCGATTAACTTATTAAAAACATCACATGCTCAATATCTTCATCTAAACACTTATTTTCTTATGCAAATAATACAAATACGGGGGAAATTATCATAAAATATAGCCTTATCAAACATATAAAAACACCCTTAAAAACTCCCCCACACTTAAGCTTTTGCCCGTCCCGAGCAAAACAAAACGAAAATTAGGGCTCGAAACGAAAACAGACATCTCAGACAATATAACATAGATCCAATTAAATCAGAAGTTCACCACTGTGTGAGTGCAAAGCCATAGAAAACTTCCACTAAATCCAAACTTGAGAAAATCAAAGCAAAACTAGCTAATACCCCCTCGTAGACTAGCAATAAATGACACTCATAAGATGTACCCTACAAACGTAAAATATCCCGAAAGGAATGATCGAATATATCTAGGGCCTTTATGAAATACTCAGAGGATAATCCCTACAGCATATCTATCAGTTTCTACTGGGGATAAGATAGACGATAACTTAGTCTTATATCCATTTCATAACAATTCATTAGTTGATTTAACTATTTCACTTTTAAACGCACATCAGAATGAGCTATTGCCCTGTCATAGCAGAATAGGATATTCGAGATATACCCTACCTTACTCCAATCATAAGGCAACTTTTTCTGACTGTCGTGAGCTTTAAGTCATCATAGTGGTATAGGACATACGTGGTATACCCTATCACACCCAAATCATCGACTAGCTTCCGACACACCCAATTTATTCATAATAAACTCAACTTTTCATTTGACAATAAGTTACGTGTTACTTATCACATTCAAACCTTGGATATTCACAGTATATCATACTTCGGATCTAAATACAAACTATCATAAATCTCAAGATACGTACGTAGCACTAAGCACATGACTTATAAGAAAATCAAAAATCACTCGTCCAAAAAGGGGTATAACTTTATAAATTAGCTCATCGTTTACTATGGCTCGTGAAAAATAGATTTCAGGTGAAACAACTAACTTATCAAACATATGATATATAGCATCAATGACTACAAAAGTAACGAACATTGAATCAAATTGCCTACTCGGGACAAAACAAAAACAAAAATGTGGAAAATTTTTGAAAATTCGAGCTCATTTTGCATAGACTCGTAAGCAATTGTATAGATACATATCAAATCATTCCCCTCCCCCACACTTAAAGGTCAACATGTCCTCATGTTGTGCAGAAAGACAGAAAAGGGAAAGGACTTAGCTGATTTCAGTCGATACTCGAATCGATGGTCAGGCCGGAGCCTACATAGTGACAATTAAAACTCGTAACCATACGATGTCAAAGCGAGCTCGACAATACCTGCACTACTCGACAAACACGGAAAAAAAATCTCGGGCAAACGGGGAATTATACCAAAGTGAAAGGATATATCAAAAATGAAGAAAAATCAAAAGATGAAACATTCCATACATCCAAAAGTGTAAACAGAATATAGTCAAAAGAAAGTACGGACGCCTTATGGCTTACATGATCCATCGGAAAAATAAACAGTAGCAATATGAAAAGTACAACGAATCACGTAAGGAAAAGTATCAATAATACACAACCATCTTAACTAGGACAAATCAAAATCTAAAAATAGAAAAATAAGATCAGGGCTGCCCCGGTGCAGACTCATCAGTGGGAGGTACACCAGCCGTAGAAGAAGTCGATGAAGGTCCCGGCTGTGGAGTAGTAGCGGCAGTAGCAGTCGGTGCCTCCTCCTCCTCATCCTCGGAATCTTCCTCCTCAACTCGAAGCACATCGTCAATCGCTCGCTCGATGTCATCATGGAAAACATAATCCCGCAGGCTTGGTGTGAAGATCTTCTTGTCCCTCGGCTGCCGGTCCTCGCAGATACACTGAAGAATCGTCAAAATGTTGTTCTGTGTATCCCGAATATCACCCATCCATTCCCGTAAACTGTTGGCCATGCTCAACCTCATCCGGACTGAGGGAGATAAAGTAGGAAGGAGGATGCTGGAGGCGGTGCCGAAGAAGAACCAGGCGGACATGGTGCCTCCGTCTCAGAATGTCCCGAAGACTTACCCCTTTATCTCTGGATAGGCCTCGGGTTCTTCGGTTTGTGATCCGCTCTATACTCAGGCACACCGGCATCAATACATAAACTGTGAATAAGGTGAGGGACAATCAAGCTCCGCGTATAAACCTTCTGGTTGATAGATATCTCGTCATATAAAGCTTGTCCCACATTCACATTTAGGCCAAATGTCAACGCATATAGCATGCCTAAGTCACCGATATGAAAATGCGTCAAGTTGTTCTTTGGCAACAACCGACTCTGAACGAACATACACTGGACTTTCCAGTCCTCCGTCCAGGTAGTGGTGACTAAATCTTTCCGGTCTCCACCCGGTCTCAACGTCCAAGCCACATCCGGGAAAACTCTCAACCTCAACTCCTCTAAAGGATCCTGCCCCGTACTCTGTCTATGAACAATTTCCTCCTTGTAGTCCCGACCCTCAAAAGCCACCAAGTTATACTTCTGATTAATCACTTCCGGCGTAAAAGGAACTTCCACCCCTCGAACCACAACTACTCCCGTCTCCAAGTCGGTCTCCGAGCAATTAGCATAAAATTCCCGAACAAGGGAGTCGTTGACTGGGGTACTTGGGATAGTCATCAAAGCATCCCATTTCCGGTCCTTTAATAACTTGACGAATTCCGGATCTACCTTCGCCTCCAATGTAGCCCTCTCAATCAACATAGTCCTCGAGAAGTAATGTTTGGTATAAGCGTCGTGGGCTTTAGGGTTCACGAATCTACGAGGCATAGGCATAGGGGCTACGGTTTTCGCTTTCTTCCGAGGTTGTGCAGCCCTAGGTTCAACCGGTTCCTCTTCCCGAGTAGCATCCACAGCCTCCTCAACCCTAGACGATGCTCCACCTCTCTGAGCCCTAGGCATCCGTACCAATGGAATATCATCATCCGTCTCAGACTCCGAGGTTGGCTCATCCCTCAAAGTTGCCCTAGTTTGGGTGGCTCTACGGGGTTGCTCTCGAATGCTAACACCTCGGTTTAGATCAACTAAGGTGGGGTCAAACTCTTTACGCTTCTTCCCGGCCTCCCTGGCCACATCCTTACCATGTCTCTTGACTACCGCCTTCTTATGGACCATGATTCAATCCTAGAGTAAACCAAAACAATCCCAAATCAAAACAAGGCACCCGTTTAACATCCAAATCGGGATTTCAAAACAACCAAACCACAAACCACAACCATCAGCAGCACCAAACAACCCATGCATCATCCATCACAACACCACAAAGACAAGAGATGTGAGTAGAAAGAAACCACAAAACCAGAAAACGAATAAAGGTAATATTCAAGTGAACGAGCCGACCCAAAGATTGAACTCACAAAAACGTGAATAAAATCTAGAAAAGTTGTTACTAACTTACCAAGTAAGGTGAGTAGATGCTGATCGAGATGAAAATCAGTCCAAACAACACCAATTTGGCTCCCAAAATTGGATTTTTCCCTCAAAAAGTCGGACTAAAGAGGGCTCTGATTCTCCTAAAAGATGGTGTGTTGGGGAATTTGGCTTTGAAAATCGAAGAGAGGGGAGCAAGAGCGGCCTATAGCAATTTGAATCGCCTGAAATGGTTTAGAATCGAAGATTCTAGGGCAAAAGGAGGGGAAAAGTTGGTTTTCGCGTTTGAAATCCAGAAAAATGAGGGATCATGGACGGGGGGGGGGGGGGTATATATATAGACAGATGTGGGACACTCGTCCAACTCAGTGGACGGGCGTCCTATTTTTCAGACGTTCGTCCAAACATTTGAAAACTGAACAGGATTGGAGGGAAATAATCGGACGGGCGTCCTAAATGTTGGACGGCCGTCCAAGAGATATACAGAATGCACGGACGTCGGACCTCTCAGACGGGCGTCCAATGCAGTTTCTCAACAAAATTATCAAATTTTCATGCAATTTAAATTCAAATAAGCCATTTCTCATTAAACTTAAATAAAATTTCAAAATTACAATATGAAAACCAAGAAAATACATAGAATGAAAAGAAAAATAAAAACAAAAGGAAATAGTGGGTTGCCTCCCACCGAGCGCTTTTGTTTTACGTCGTGAGCTCGACGAAACAAACTAAGAACGCTAGTCATCGTAAATGTCCGACCAATCTATCACCCGGATAAGACGGCGGAGCATGTCAATCGCCGGAGGGAAATCATATTCATCCTGCAGACCCCAGTCCTCACCAGCTACATCAACACCCCGAAAATGTTCAGCTTGCAGTACTAGTGCTAAATCTGTCAGCATCGGATCATTCAGGATTGTGTATGGACGTCCTAGAGCTGCCTGCAACACCTCAGTAGTGAAGTCCCCACCTCCCGAACAGCGGGGAACAATTAGAACATAGGTGATAGTCCTGATGCGGGTACTAATATCAAAGTCTACATGCAACACTATAGTCCCTCCTGGTCCGTCATCTACAGTGATAAGTGGGATCATCCTAAGGAAAGGTAACTCCTCTGGTAGAACTCCGAAATCCATATCTAGAAAGCACAACTAACTGACATATACAAACAAAAGCAAAACTTAGTAAACTAAACTTAAATACTAAAACTACAAAAGCATAAAACAAAAACAACTAATATAACGATATCTAGGTTGCCCCCTAGTGGCGCTTTTGGTTAATGTCGTTAGCTCGACTTTGTTAAAAGCTCACTGGATCGGGGCCATTTGACTTTTTCTCGCCACCACTACCTCGCCTAAACCAAGGTCGATGAGTTCGGCCGCAGAACAAAGACTTAACACATGGGGTGAAATCTTTGATAGCTTTCCAAACACGTTTAAACTTCCCATGGTTGACTTGTTCTTCTTCCGAGTCTTCGATGACGCGTCACACCGACGCTCCCTCTCATACTCTTCCATATCCCAACTACTGCTAGAACTTCTTGGATCGACCACTACCGTCATCCTCTCGAAAAGCAGTCGGGTGAAAACTCGTCAAATTCTTCGACTTCTTTAGTACCACACCCGAGGATATCGAAGAAACGAACAATCAAAGGCTTTTCCTTGGGTTTACCAATGTAGTTCTTACACCTTTGACCATTTACTCGAAACGGTTGGTCACCATAACCTCGTAGTTCTAAAACGCCTCCAGGAATAATTTGGAGAATCTCAAAGGGACCGGACCATCGTGTCCTTAACTTTCCAGGAAATAGATGTAGCCTGGAATTATACAGAAGAACTTGTTCCCCTACATGGAATTCTCTCTTCTTAATCTTGGCATCATGGAGGAGTTTCATCTTATCTTTACTGATCCTGGCACTTTCGTAGGCCTGGAGTCTGAATTCGTCTAACTCATGCAACTGTTGCAGTCGATGCTTACCACAGGATTGGGAATCAAAGTTCAGAAACTTTGTAGCCCAATAAGCTCTATGCTCTAACTCGACTGGCAGATGACATGGCTTACCATAAACCATTTGATATGAAGATGTACCCGTAGGAGTCTTATAGGCGGTTCTGTATGCCCATAGTACATCATCCAATTTCAAACTCCAGTCTTTCCTATGACAGTTGACCGTTTTTTCCAGGATCTTCTTAATACTTTGGTTGCTTCTTTCAACCTGACCGCTAGTCATCGGGTGATATGGTGTGCCAGTTTTATGACGAACACCATACTTTTCAAGCACTTTCTCTAGGGGTCGGTTGCATAAATGTGTCCCTTCATCACTGATCAAGGCACGTGGACATCCAAATCTCAAGAAGATGTTCTTCTTTAAGAATTTCATGACCGTCTTACGATCATTGTGAGGAGTGGCTTGAGCCTCTACCCATTTCGACACGTAATCCACGCAGAATAAGATGTATTTGTTACCACAAGATGATGGGAATGGTCCCATAAAATCGATACCCCATACATCAAAGACTTCGCGATTCTAGGATGGGTTTCAAAGGCATGTCAAAATGCCTTGTCGAGTATCGGTTCTTTGGCATCTATCACAAGCTTTTTCTGTAAAGCTTCGTGTCCTTAAAGATCGTGGGCCAATAGAAACCGGATTGGAAGATCTTAGCAACAGATTTTCCATGGACCAAAGTGACCTCCAGGTGGGTCCACTGTGGCTTCGCTCAATAATATCGCACGCTCGATTTCGAACACATCTTTAAGCAAACCATCTTTACAGATCTTAAGCAGATAAGGTTCATCCCAAACGAAAGATTTCAAATCCGAGAAGAACTTTTTCTTCTCCTGATAGGACAATTCTGGATCAAGATATCGGGCATGAAGGTAATTTACAATGGAAGAATACCATGGAACATCAGGAGGACAACCATCGATAAGCATAATGTTCTCTAGAGGAAAGTAAAGATCTATAACGTCAGGGTCATTCTTTTCCTCACTTAGCATCCTTGAAACGTGATCCGCCACTACGTTTTCACTGCCCTTTTTGTCTTTAATTTGAACGTGAAACTCTTGTAGGGTCAGTATCCAACGCAGTAGGTGCGGTTTGGCCTCTTTCTTAGTCATCAGATATCGCAAAGCAGCGTGATCAGTCCACACAATCACTTGAGCTCCTAACAAGTAACTACAAAACTTGTCCATAGCAAAAACTATGGCCAATAATTCCTTTTCAGTAGTAGTATAGTTAACTTGAGAAGGATTCAATGTGTGACTGGCGTAATAGATTGGCTGGAATTTCCTGTGATTTTTGTCCTAAAACAGCACCAAGCGCATAGTTGGATGCATCGTATATAAGTTCAAAGGTAGATTCGATCAAAGGCGATATAAGAATTGGAGCAGAGATTAAACGGTCCTTAAGCTCCTCAAACGCTTGCTTGCAATCCTCATCAAAATTGAACTCAACGTCTTCCTTAAGTAAAGTAGGCAGGGCTTGGCTATCTTGGAGAAGTCTTGAATGAATCTTACCAGAGAAACCGACATGTCCAAGAAAGCCTCTCACTTCACGCACATTCTTGGGATAACTCATTTTCTCGATAGCTTCTACTTTTGCCCTGTCAACTTCTATAACTTTGGCGGAGATTTTGTGGCCAAGAACTATTCCCTCATCAACCATGAAATGGCATTTTTCCCAATTGAGCACTAAGTTCTTTTCCACACATCTGGATAACACTTGATCAAGATTGTCAAGGCAGTCGTCAAAAGACTGACCAATGACCGAAAAATCGTGCATAAAGATTTCCATACACTTTTCTACGAGCCCGTCAAAGATAGCCAGCATACATATTTGAAATGTAGCTGGGGCATTGCAGAGACCAAATGGCATTCGCCTGTAGGCGAATGTACCATAAGGGCAAGTGAAAGTGGTCTTTTCTTGGTCAGCTGGATCAATGGGTACTGGAAGTATCCTGAATATCCATTTAGGAAGCAGTAGAATGCGTGCCCCGCCAGACGCTAAAGCATCTGGTCAATGAATGGAAGGGGAAAGTGATCTTTCATGGTTACCTCATTGAGCTTTCGATAATCGATGCAGACTCTATAACCAGTGACAAGTCTCAATGCTATTTCCTCTCCCTTCTCATTCTTCTCAATCGTAATTCCACCTTTCTTGGGAACTACCTGAGTCGGGGAAACCCATTCACTATCAGCGATGGCATAAATGATTCTAAACTAGATTTGAGCTCTCCACCTTTCAACTCAACATCGCTGAGTTTACTTAGCGGTCCCACTGCCAAAGCTTCTCCTCCCAACAACTCGCCCTTAAATTCAGCTTCTAACTGCTCTAGACTTACCACACCATGATTATTCAAATTATCAACCAGTCGCTCATACTCCGTTGCAATAGCCATGACTTGCTTTTCCATCAAATCATCGAAGTCAACAGACGTCTCCTCAATGGAAAAACCGGTTGGAGGACCAGAGGGTATTTGAATGGATTTGGAAACATTATAGCTTACCTCTTAATCACCAACACGTATCGTCACACGCCCGCCATCGCAGTCAATGAGGGCTCGAGCGGTAGACAGAAAAGGTCTTCCAAGAATCAGGGGGACATTTTCATCTTTTTCAATGTCCAGGACGTACCAGTCAACGGGAAAGGTACATCTATCGATTTGAACCAGTACGTCTTTTAAGATTCCCGCCGCTTTTTTTAGAAGATCTATCGTGAATCGCAAATTCATGGTAGTGGGTTCTAGAAGATCAATTAAACCATTTGTTTGCACCTGAGACAATGGCATGAGGTCGATAGATGCACCCAGGTCACACAAAGAGTTAGGGAAGACCAGGCCTCCCATTAACACCGTAGCACGAACTTTCGGGGTCACCTCTCTTGGTTGGTAGGTTTTCATAATTGATCATTGAACAATCCTCACCAATCAGCCTCTCCATGTCTGACAACTTCCTTTTCGAAGAAACAACATCCTTGATAAATTTTGTATACTTAGGCATTTCAACCAAGACCTCAGATAATGGAAGATTTACCTGAGTATTTTTTAAGAGATTTAGCACCTTTTCATACTTCTTATCTTCACTCAAAGGGATGTTGTTCTTTCTTGGTGGAAATGGAAGCTTTTTTAGATCGTTCTCAGAAAAGACTTTCTTTGAAGATGCACTGACAGCTTTGTCTTCCAGATCCTTCCACCGAACAGCTTTTCCAATCTTTTTATTAGTCAGGGGATCAGCCTCCTGACTTCCACTTGATTCTTCATTCCTCAGGGGATCAGCCACCTGAGGACTTCCATCTTTTTCACCTCTCAGGGGATCAGCCACCTGAGTATTTTCTTTCGGCCAAGGGGAGTGTAGGTGCTCAGCTTCCCCTCCTGCCTTATCAATGGCAGGAGGGGCTAGTGGTTTCCCTGGTGGGAAGGACCACTAACTTAAGTACCACTTCTTAGATTCATTGCACTGGCCTCCTCTCTACCGTATGGAATTGATGGTACGAGGTCAGTACATTGGCCATTGTTTAAGTCGGTTTGAGCAACTTGACCACCCTTTGGATTTTTCTCAGTGAAACTGGGCAGTTGCCCTAGGGGTCTAGAAGCTAACTGTTCAGCCAGTTGCCCAATTTGCCTCTCAAGGTTCTTATTCGTAGTCATCAGGAGTTGGATACTTTTATTTTGCTCCTCCAATTTAGCTTCAAGATTTTTAGTTTGGGAGGGGCCTTGAGAGTTTTGGAAATCTTGAGCATAGAAATTTGGTGGGCCGACTTTGGAATTGAGAATTTGAATTGGAAGGCCAATTCTGATTGAATCTTTGAGTAGGATTGGAAAATTTTGAGTTTTGGTTCTGATTAAAACCAGGGTTTCTATTGAAATTTTGATTCGAATTAAAATTCGAATTAGGATTGAAACTGGAAGATTGATTAAACCCGTGGTTTTGGAAATTACGGCGAAACTTGATTAGACCTTTGGTTGTTCTGGCCATAGAATGCATTCACTTCAGCATTCTGTCCGTTCATAGGACAGAATCGAGAAGTGTGCCCCATATTGTCACAGTTTTGACATGTGACCTGATTATACTGTCCATAATCATGAACAGCATTCACTTGATAAGGTGCAGGGGGATTAAATTGACACTGGCCATTCATATGGCCATCCACAAGAGTTTTCGCGATCTGAACACGAGAGGTTACGTGGAAAAGAAGAAGTTTGATTTATCGGATTTGAAACTTGAGATGCTGCCATCTGCTTCTGCAGCATGGCGATCAAACTTTGCATGTTTACTTCCTCAACCTTAGGAGGAGGAGGTGCTTGAATGGCTTGATAAGAGGGGGCATAGTTGTATTTTGCAATGTCCTCGAACAGTGCCCACCCCTCATCAGGTGTTTTCTTCAGAAACGCCCCACCAGATGAACTATTGACCATGCCTTTTGTAAGCTCGGTCAATCCACTAAAGAAAGTGTTGACTTGCCTTTCCAGTGGCAAGCCATGGTGGGGACACTTTCTAAGCAGAGACTTGAATCTTTTCCAACACTCGTGTTGGGTGTACAACACTCTGCCCTCCCATGTTAGTTCAACCCATGGCACTGTAATGGTGTGATTTATGGAAATAAAGTCGCGCCTTTACTACCACCAATTGGTTTTAGTACAACGGTAAGCGCTTGATCCTAAGAATTGGTATCAGAGAAGGTCATGGGTTTGAATCTGGCAATAGAATTTACGTGGTAAACCATTTCGGCCTGGGGCATACTACGGGTGTCCCGGTTGAATGTGGGTAGCAGTCTTTGGGGAGATTGTTGGGTGTCTACAGACTCGCTGCTCCCATGTTAGTTCAACCCCATGGCGCTCAGTAATGGTGTGATTTAAGGAAATAAAGTCGCGCCTTTACTACCACCAATTGGTTTTAGTACAACGGTAAGCGCTTGATCCTAAGAACTCGAGAAATGATTCATTCTCTTTCTGATAGAAAGTGAATATCTCGTTCAAACATTGGGCAGTTTTGGAAGGTGGGAAATATTGACTCAAGAACTCCTTTTCGAGTTCTGCCCAAGTATTTATAGATTCAGCTGGGAGAGAGCTATACCACTCCTTAGCTTCTCCCTTCAACGAAAAAGGAAAGAGTTTCAGTTTGATGGCATCCTCACTTACTCCTTGGATGCGTGTGGTGCCGCATATCTCCAAGAATGTATGCAAGTGAGTGTGTGGATTTTCCGACTGAAACCCATGAAAGATTGATGCATGCTGCATCATCTGAATGAGGCCAGGCTTTAGCTCGAAGGTCTGAGCATTAATGGCCAGTAGGATGATAGCCGGGTTGACTGTGACTGCACCAGGCATGGCGTAGTCTGCCAATGTATGTCTATCATTAGCAGCCATTATTACAAAATCAGTGATTTCCTTGGCTAGCTGATCCTCAAGATCTTGCTCAGCTCTGTCTACCAGAACCACAGAACGGAAAATCCGCCTGTTTGGCCGGACTACGGTTCGCTCGGGGTTAGGGGTGTATAGTAACGGTCCCTTTTGACTCCGAGTTTGCATAAACCGGACCAAAAACAAGTGAAAGAAACCTAAAGACTAAGAAATTAAAAGCCTAAACTAAAAATTAAAAGCCTAATAAAAGAAAAGAAAGGAAAGGAAGAAAAAGAGCGACAGATTATTAAGGAAAAGATGAAGCAGGCACGGGCGCCCAAAGGTTTGGACGGGCGTCGCTTAACTTTTGATCGGACGGGCGCTCGGATGCCCAAACGCTCGTCTGGTCTTGAAAACTTGAACGGGCGTCCAAATTTTATGGGCGCTCGTCTAAGTGAGTGAAAACGCTACGAGATTGAAATTTTTCAGCGGACGGGCGCCCAAGATCCCCACGCCCGTTTGGTAGCGGGAAAACTAGAACGAAGCGAGAAAAATTGCGAGAAAGAAAGGGGGTAAGGAAAAACAGAGAAAAGAACAGAGACAGATAGATAGAAGAGAAGAAAACTAATCACAAGAGAAAGAAGAACCTTAAACCCTAAACTAAAACACTAATATCATAGTAACCTAAACGATTATCAACTAAAAACAGGAATTAAAACGAAATATAAACAAGAAAAACGAAAAGCAAAAACTAGGCAACCGTCCGGTTCCCCGGCAACGGCGCCAAAAACTTGTCACGGATTTTATCTAACAAAACAACAAGTAATAAATATTTATAAATCCGATATACCTCAAGTGCAAGGATCGTAGTAAGACGTTGATACCGGGTCGATCTTACGGGGAACTAATGATTGGTAATCCTAGTCTTTGTTTAACTAACTAACCTATGTCACGATTACTAAACTAAACAAATACGAAAACAGTAAATAATTCACAAGAAAGATAACAATAACGATAAACTGGATAGAAGATCAATGATCTAAAGCCAGGGAAAATACGGGTTGCGGAAATTTAAACTAAATCTTAACCTAATATGCAATAAAGAAGATTTGATTAAACTAAACAATTTAAGTTCAAGGGATTTGATCAAGTTATAACGAGCAAACGAGTGATTGATCCACCAATCCTAACAAGTATCAATTCCTATCTCGATTATATTGCGTTTTCTAACCAAGTTGTGATTTCACCTTGTCTAAAACATGAACCCTAATTTCTTAGGTAATTCACCTATTAATCTATATCTTTCGATCTAAGATTAACGATTTTACTAATCAAAGGTGTAAACTTTAACCTAGCAATCTAACCTATTAACTCTCGTTATGATAGATTAAACAACTATTCCTTATCATGGTGATCTAAGGTTTATAGAGACTTTCATCAACATAAAACAATCATAACATGCAAATCTTTCGATACAATTGCAATTAAACAATATAAACATGCATAAAGGAAACAACTTTAGGTAAAACTCACAATATAATCGCAGAAACGGAATCAAAACGTGTTGGATGGCTTCACAATGCTCGTTTGATGAAGCTTAGCCTCTCAACATCCTCTGGAAACTCGAAATTGTAGAAAAAACTGACATAAAACAGCCTACTTTTAATCTAGAATTTGGAGCATAAAAACTGTAATAAAAGAAGTAAAAACGCAGCCTAAAGCCGCCCCCAGGTTTAGGGTTTCGAATAATGAGTATATCGTATCCTTAAGGTAGAGAAAACACGCTGTATATATAGAAAACAATGGCGGCGCTGCTAAGTCGGCCGAAGGACGCCCGTCCATACTTATAAACGCACGTCCAGATGGATTTGGACTTGCTTCAGACGCCCGTCCACTCAGCGTCCAAACTCTCTGTATCAAATTTCTCAAATGGACGCTCGTTCGGAGATGGTGGACGCTCGTCTAGTAAACTTGGAAAAACTCTGTATTTATTTCATAAGGCCGGACGCCCGTTCATTTCAGCAGACGCCGTCCATGTAGACGGGACTTGGACGTTCGTTCAAATTCGACTTTATCTTGATTTTTCCATACTTATCCCTTTTTCTTCAATGTAAATCATCATTATCTCTTCCTCTTTAATTAAATCCGACTTGATCATCTTTGAATCACCTCTTGAGCTCGCATTTGTGCATCTATAACACATAAAATATCGCAAAATGTAATAATGTCCAATTAAATATAAATTCATCAATAAAACGCATAAATTGACTAATTTTGCGATTAACTTATTAAAAACACCACATGCTCAATATCTCCATCTAAACACTTATTTTCTTATGCAAATAATACAAATACGGGGGAAACTATCATAAAATATAGCCTTATGAAACATATAAAAACACCCTTAACAGTAGTTCGACAAGACTTAGCATAGCCGATAAGCCTTCGGGCTAAATGGGGCTTCTCTTGCCGGATCAGCCTGAACTGTCACATATGTTCCAACGAATAAGACGGTGTAGGCTTGCCTACATAACCGACCATGTTCGGAGTACATTATTTATTGTTTCTTATTGTCAAGACCGAAACCGTAATTAGTAAACCCACCACATTTTCAAATTATTGAGTAGGAGCGGGGAAGGCGACAGCCAACCCCATGGCCTCTACTATAAATGCAAGCACGTGAGAGAAGGGTGACGCCTCGAGCCGCTTTGCTTCCGGCCCCCTGCGGGTGGTGTTCACCCCTATCAAAATTCGAGGCTTGGTTTCCGAAAGGATAGGATTTCGGGTACTCGTTGAGTCACTGACCGACCCTGCGGCGGCACACTGGGGGCGTACTTTGAGATCTGATATAGTAGGTCACACTCTTTATGCATATTTTCGAAATATCTAGGCTAGAAAAAGGAAGGTAATCAATGATTGAGGTCCGGGATGTCTGATTCCCGTGGGATGTTTGATTCTCAAAGTTTAATCATTGAGAAAGATTGTCTCAGTTTGATTGTCGCCTCTTTGACTGACCCTGCGGCGGCACTGAGGAGTGAGATTAAATCTTTGGAATGGTAGGATAGACTTTTAACAAGTTTATTATTCCTAAAATAAAAATCTAGTAGTGAAAATTTAGTTTTTTGAATTTAACTTTCTGTCATTTTTATTTTACTACTTTAATCTCTAGGCTACTAAACTGTTAGTAATAGGACTTCATTAAAAATGTGGAAAGTAACAAGTACGTTGTAATTATCAAAAGAATGCAGTTAATTTTTCGGAAGAGATCTTTCCCTTGAGCCTGTAAAAACTGAAGTGACATAGTATATGTTTGTCACGGATGTCACTCGTGTTGAACGACAGACGACCATGCTTAATTTACAAAAGATGATATAGGACTATCAGACAAAAATCATTTAGTGAATTTTAAAAGTGTAATTACACAATAAATTTCTAAATTGAAAAATTGGAAATTCATATACATAAGGTGTTGTTAGTTAGACGGTATATGGAACCGATAAACTAGTGGGAGCCTTAGCCTTATGATTTGTTGTTTTTCTGAATCATTGGAAATGTGTAATAGACTGCACATGAGTTTCTCCATTCATCAGAAAAACCAAGAATAAAGCGTTGCTAGTTAGACAGTATTTGGAACTGATAAACTAGTGGGAGCTTAGTTCTGAGTGATTTTGTAATCCTTTGAAAAATCATAAATACAAAGTGTTGCTAGTTAGACGGTATTTGGAACCAATAAACTAGTGGGAGCTTTGGTCTTATGATTTGACGATTAGAAAAATCGATAGTCCAAGCAAGTAACATTAGACATCCCACAGTTCAAGAGTAGTGTCTACTCAAACGAACTGCTAGTTCAAGACTGTTTCCATTTAAGGAAAGTCGAGAATGGGAAAGAATGTTTATACGTGTTAGTCATCTAAACTAAGTAGTTTTAAGGCTAAACAGGAAAAATTACTAAATGGAAAATTAGAGGATAAGGAAAGTGATTTCGGATTCACTGACCAATTCATCCTTAGCAATTTTCTCGAGAGCTAAAGTTCTTTGGAAGAACTAGGTAGCTTTGCATTAAACGATAAATAAAATAGACAACGGGCAGTTATTTCAGATAGACTAGTGGGAGTGATATAAGGAAATGAATCTCAGATTCAATTCTTAAGTATCACAGAAAATTCATTGTCGTTGGAACGAACGTATTCATTTTCAATAGGATAATTTGTTTGTCTTATTGACGATGAATATAACATTCATAGCACAAATCCAAGACTCAGAATTTTGTTTGATAAAGTCAGAACCACTAAGAAATGCTCAAAAGGTATTAGTAATACATCTTAAAATATATCAACGCAAATGGATTCCGTATTTCGATAAACGCTTCTTTCTATTCTATTAATTAGTGCATATCCCTAAAGACATGATTTGAAGACTGACTTAGGGTGATTCATATCTCCTAGTCAAAGGAACACTGTCTCAAAAGAACAATGACTAAGTTTCCTTTCAATCAGGAAAAGGGAAATAGATTTAAAGAAGTAACATAGCTTGTTCATAACAACCTTCGGGGTCATATGAAAGGTACAAGCTAGTGGGAGCTTTTCAAGTAGTGACATCTAGTCTGTCAACTACTCGAAACTCCAATAAGTTTATCCAAAATATTAGGAGGAAATCTCTGATTTCACCAGAGATAGAGTATTCCATAATCAGAAATAGGTTATTACGTAGTCTTCGGGACTGATACTCGGCCTGCCTCCCAGTGAAATGTTTTCACTAAGGGATACACCATCAATTTGCCTTATATAGTTATTGATGTGCTACAATATGCTGCTGAACTCATTTAAGATATTAGATGCAAAATAACGGTTGACGTTGTAATGAAAACCCAGAAGTCTATCTAGAAGATGCCTACGCATTTTTGGACACGGGGTGAATTCGGTTCACCCCACTTCCACAAATATAGACATTTAGCACTTAGTGCTTGAAGGTAGGACTGGAAATTTTGCGTACACGTTCAGGTCATGAAATATCTTAATGCATTGAGTAATGTTTGGTTATAAAATTCATAAAATCAGAGAATGACGGTTATACTGTCAAACTCGGTCTGATAGAGTCTATAAATAACAACCTTAGATCTTGAAGTATTTGTACACAAGATGATATTAACTGATTTGTTCAGTCCACATCCAACACCGGCAGTTGATGATAACACTAATAAAAACTACTAAACTAGATCAGTATATCAATCCACCCCGAACGCAGTGGGAGTATGGTTTGTCCATTACCCATTTCAGGACCTTATTGTCTATTGGGTAAATTGATGACCTATAGTCCATTGTGGGCTGTGTAGGATCCTGATCATAGATGTTGGTTTAAAAGCCATAACCCTGTGAATGGAGTTTGATACACCAGTTCTGTTGAAACTCTTGTAGAACCACCTGAGTATCTCAGGCCCAGTGGGAGTAATTGGAACTACACGGAGAAGATTCGAATGAATAGGAAAGTTTAACTTTCAACGCAAAGTTGAGTAATTTAGGGGAGATTACCTAAAAGATAGAGAGTTAACCAAACCGTGATCTGTCTTACCACTCACTCTTGCTTTTTCATCAGAAAGCGGGAAATATGGGTGATTCCCTAAGACTTCCTTGCCGAACAACGGAATCTGAATTCATTCAGAACAAAAGGGTTTTAGCTAAGAACAAATGGCGGATTCGTTACAAAGCAGAAAATAGGGGTGATTCCCTCAGACCTTTTTGCGAGACTAACGGTATCTTAATTTATTCAGAAAGAACCTTTGGCAGGATGCCTGCCATAGCTTATATCCTTTGGGGATTAAAGCAAACCTCTAGGTCATTTCAAAGTGACATATTTTAATATGTGGACTTGACCAGAATGTTGATAAGTCTTTCGTAGACTGGGCATCAATATTAGTAAAGTAGTATGTAGATTAGTGTTTGTGAAAAGTAACACTGAAACAGTTGGAAACAACATGGGTGTGTTATCTGAAGTCAGAGTCTGACATGCCATCGGAATTCATTCTAAAGGATTTGAATCACTAAAATTCACGGGAATCGATCATTGGAAATCCCATCCATTCACTTGGTTAAGATATTCTTGCATTTATGCAACATTCAACGATGCAGGCTACCCTACCTCTCAGGAATGGTTATCTAAACCTGAGGATGAATACGAAATGGGATGTTTAGTGAATCCTCAAGTATCTTCGGGAGAATGAGGAATAATATGCTAGTGTATTCAGGTGCAAACTAGAATATAAGTGATGACACTGATTCTGACTTTAGGTCTGATTAAGGATGATCGTTAAGTCGATATCGTCCTCAGTGTTGAATCAAAGGCATATTGAAATCGTACCACCGGATTAGATGGAAAGGCGACGTTTCAATCCCAAAGATTGACTCAAGCCGACATCCTACCTGATCAGTGTACCAAGTCACAAGGTATTCAGATTCTAAGTACGCGCCGGGTCACTGACCTACCCTGCGGCGGCACACTCCGGTCGTGCTTGGAGGGATGAATTACTAAGATGTGCTTGGAGGGTACGAATCTTGGGTATATGTCTCACTTGTTTTGAGCAAGTGGGAGAATGTTGTAGATATAGATAAATAAGGGTGTGCTCTAAAACAATTAATCCACTTGCCTTTCATGCAAGTGGGAGATTGATAGGTGTAGTGCCCGAAAGACAATTATGTAATTGTTTTAGGACAGAATTATTAATTCATCTTATTATATGCATGTATGCTTATAATTAAGACACTACTGAAAACCCTAAGTACATCGTTTATGTAATCACATAACTCAGTGTATGGATATACAATACACAAGAGGATTGAGTTAGTGAGATGTACTTAAAATTAACTTAGTCCGTAGCGTTTATTAATCTGAGTACAGGTCTCATGATTAATTTGCTATTAATACGCCCATAACACTTTAGGTGTGACAGTCTTATCCGGACTGTCGATAATGAGGTACCTAGTGGGGCATTTATATATGATGATAATCATATAGGGCTGGACCGATTTGATTTGAGTTCTCGATAAAATTCCGTGATCGAGAAGTCTTATCGAATCACAAGATGATCATATATGGATTAATCTTAATCCTGAGGTGATCACAAACAACTGCTTAGACTAGGGTAGGGTTTGATGTGTTAGTAAGGATCACTTCGTAGTATGTGGTCCAACACTTCCCGTTGGCCCTATTCTAGGATGAGTGAGTAGTCTGTGCTATCACATATATGGAATACATTCCTTCCCTCGGGAAGTAGATTCCTTCCCTCGGGAAGTAGACAGACAGTTCCCTTATTTGTTAATCCTAGAAACTGATCGATGAGCTTAGTTCATATTATATTAGTTATGAACTATTTGGTCACTAGGGGGTTAATGGTAAATAAGGATAAGATGTTTCGAGAAGGGTTTACGGAAATATCCTGAATTGAAATGAACAGTCTATGGAGGATTTATCCGTATGTAATGATTATATCAGTGGAGTATAAGTTATCTATATTCGGCAGAGTTCAGTTTCGGGTTTATGGTGGTGTAATCCAGGAATTAATAGATTGAATATTATTGTTTGGTCTGACGGATAATATTATTTAATTTATTGTAGCTACTGAATATGGGTCCATGGTCCCCGACGTGGCTACTAATATAGCATATACGTTTTCTCGTCGTTTCACCTCAATTATAATTAAATAGTTGGATTGGACTATTTAATTGATATGTGGATTAATTGTTTAGTTGGACTAGATAATTAAATACATGGAAAAGATAATTTTCGTGGACTCGGCCCAAATATGTGTAAAATGTGTGTGGACCTATTTTAATAGGGTGGGGCGCATTTTTGTTATTTAATTAGAGAGATATTAGTTTTCTTGGATAATTATTTAATATGTGATTTAATCATTTGTTTGTTAAGTGATAAATCATGGAATATTAGATTATATATTTATTTATCCTAATTTGTTTGGGATATATATTATATTTATCTTTTATTTAAAATAAGGAGTAATCTAATAATTATCTCTTAATTATTAAATCCTTGGAGGACAAGGATTACTCTCCTATATAAAGAGAGTTCTCCCAAGCCTTACAAGACATATAATTCGAAATATTGGGGTGAAAATAGCTTAGAATTTTCGGCTAATTTCTTTGGGTTTGAGCTTTAGAAAACTTCGGGTTTTCTAAGGAAGCATATCGAGGAGGTCCGGCGGCTTGAAACACCATCCACCTGGTGGTGCTTGGAGACACACGTTGGAAGACTTTGGCTTCTCAACTAGTCTCTCATCTAGCTTGGATCTTGGACTGGCCTTTAGTTCTTGGAGAATTGCACCATAAAAGGTTGGTAATCTAAACCCCCTCGTAGGTTAGATTTATTATTCATGTATTTTGGTTGTTAGATCTAGATCTTGTACATTCCACTGCATAATCAGGTGGATCTATGATCCATCCGGCGATATTACATCCTACAGTTACATCAATAAGTTTGACAGTATTAAGAAGACATAAACCCTAATATTCTTTAGGGAGATCATCCTGAAATCTTAGAGCTCTAGCAAACAATGAGAAGATGTTGATGTTTTCTCTCAACCATCCCATTCTACTGAGGTGTACTAGCACAACTAGTTTGGTGTATAATGCCTTGTTCTACATCGGAATAAACCATTTTAAACTCATGACCAATGTTTGTCTGGTCTTGTTAATCTGAGTTTAAACAAACTGATCAAAAGATTGTACTAAATTTAAAGTTTCAGATTGATGTTTCATAAGAACAACCCATGTCAATCTTGAAAAATCATCTACTATAGTCAAGAAGTAGTGTTGATCATTTACAGTTGAATCTTTCATAAGACCTTAGATGTCCATATGCTAAGTCAAAATTGGATTGTTTTACAATATATGGATAAAAAAGTATTGGATACACGAGGATGTGCACACACTCAGAATCCATAATAGTCATTTGAGTCTTTGATACATGACCTATATGATCAAATTTGCAAGTAAACTTCAGTTGAGTAGATAGACGACTTCAGCAGATCATACCTCAGCTGAAGAACACGAAGCTTACTTTGTGATTATCTGTTATAACTTTTTGTAACTTCTCGATCGCCTTATGAGGAGTATCATCTATAAATACTCCATGATCAGCCCCATTGTAACTTAACTTGATCATTTCTTCGATTAAAAAAAATTTTGCATGTTATTTTGTCTTGTATTTCATTTTCATCAATTTTAACATGGTATCAGAGTGTTCCTAGCTCAGTTTGTGCTAACTTTGGTGTTTAGTAGATGGAACTTGATAGTTTTCTTCAATTTTTTTGTTGATCACATAGAAACTTGAGAGTTTTTTTTTTCTATTTTTTCTGTAATTAGAATCACGTTCTTGATAAATTCTTGATCTCTTTCTACTAGTCTTCTACAAATTTTGTGTGGTAATCTGTACTTGTCAGCCATGGCCGCAAGAAAGCAATAAATTGAGTCTCTTATGTTCATCCCAATGAAAATCCTTCATTGGTGTTCGCTCGGCCATTATGAATGGTAAAAATTATCATCCTTGGAAGATGACCATAAAAATGGTGTTAATCGCAAATAACAAGTATGGGTTTATTGATGATACAATCAAGAACTAGAGGTGCATTTAGCTGAATTCCTAGTCTGAAAGCAATGTGACACATAGGTAAGGACTTGGAATTTGAATTCAGTGGCTAATACTATTTCTCAAAGTTTGATGTATTTCAAGAGTGTCCAGACTGTATGGAAGATTGTTGATGATCGTTTCTCAAGTGTTGATGCTTTTTAGTCTTTTTGATCTATTTGAAGTGATGAATTCAATGAAATAGAGAACTTTTTATGTGAATTAGTACTTTACAAAGTTGATCGTTCTATGGGATGAAGTCAAGACTATCAGACCAATTACTTCTTGCACTTGTGAGCCTCAATGTCATTGTGATTCTATAATAAATCTTTTGGATCGTATGGAAACAAAACATGTGATGAAGTTTTCAAAGGGGATGATGGATCAAGTTGGGGCAATGGTGTCTCAGGCCATGGTGATGGTGCCTTTTTTAGAGATACAAGATGCTTTTGCTATGGCTTTTAAGTTTGATAGGCAGAGAACTTATATGTCTAACAAGGCAAGGAATCAAGATTTTACAATCTTGATGGCTTAGAAGACAGGACATGCCCGGCAGGACAAAACTTGTCAATTCGGGGCCAGATCCAATCAGTTCAGCAGAGTTGAGCAGTCAAGGAATCTTCCTGCAAACAACCCTATGGCTGAACACCTAAAGAAATTTCAGTGCATCTTTTGTGGTTTTAATGGCCACACTGAAGATAATTTCTACAAGTAACATGGCTATCCATTTGGTTTCAAGTCCAAAAACATGTCGAACATTGTGAATCAGACAGATTCATATAAGTCTACTAGTGGGGAGGATTTGGATGCCTAGTCCCTCAATCCCCTCAATCACCCCAATCCACTACCCCTCATTACTCATTCCCATCTTCCCATCTTCCCACCTCCACCCTTCCACCTTCATCACTTATTTCTCCTATTTAAACCAACTTTTCACCACTTATTTCTCATATTTAAACCAACTTTTCACCCTCACATTCACCATCACCTAATACACCCACCATTTCTGTATTTCTTCTTCTTCTTCCTACTAATTTCCAGCCACCACCACCACTATCACCATCATTTTTCCATCACCACCACCACCAAAAATCACCATTTTCCAACCCATTACCATTTCCCAAACCCTACACTTCCATTGCTGCTGTCAAGAAACCATTTTCGCAACCTTCAATCTCCATACTTGCTCTTCCAAGGTTGCAGATTCCTAGAAAATTCCAGCCCAAAAATCTCAAAACTGCGGCAAGCTTTTTCTCTCAGACACCAGGCAGTTCCAGTTTCTGATTTTATGGAACAGTGCTCCGACAATTGTGAGAACCCTCTTCGCCATTGCGGGAACCATTTTTTGCAGAAACAAAGTCCAGTTTATCCATTTCTATGGCTGATAGAGGCAACAGACTTCCGAGAGGTAGAGGAGCATAGTAGAGGATTCAGGTTGATGCCATTTCTATAATTAATGGTGTTCCCCAGTTTGCTTCTTTTGGGATTTATGCCTCTTTTAGTAATCATTGGAATGCTCGGACGGTTGCAACGGAAAGAGGCACGGACCTCAATGATTGTGGTGATATCATACTGCGTGTTCTTCAACACAACGGTATTGCGAACATGGCACTTATCCCTCCTGTTTTTAATGCCATCATTATTCACGAGTTCTATGCTTACATGGAGGCGTACCCCGAGTCCAATGTTGCTATACTCTGAGCGGTACACATTGATTTCTCTATAAAGAGCATCAATGCCTACTATGACATTGAGAATGCACCATATCATGAGGATGAGTACACCACTTCCACGGCGGAGCACAATCTGGAGCGCTTGTAGATTATCGCGGGTTATTATGATATTCAATGGCAGTATGGTGCTGATGACTTACCCATTATCTTCTAGTCAAGTGAGTTGGCCTGGAATGCTCGTATGCTGCACCTGTTCGTCATTACTCACTTGCTCCAGAATGCTCATAATGATTTTGTCACTTATCAGTAGTCCGAGCTCATTTACTTTCATGATCTTGATAATGATTTGAATATCGGTCTGTTGATACACAACCGGATTCGGGAGGTTGCTAGGATGAGGAGAGAGATTTTTCCGTATAGAAATCTGATTGATGCACCGGCGATGACAGATGAGTGCCCTGTTCTGGCTGTGAATGAGAGGGTTGAGACACTTCCGATTCTTGATAGTGATGCGGTCACGGTCACAGGAAGGCATAGAAGAGGGCCAATATTTCTAGCACGGGGAGGTGTAAGAACTCTGTAGGAGTTCTAGAGAGATGTCACTGGAGAGCTTACGACGATGCACACTAAGATAGATCATATGATGACACTTCTCCACATCCGTCCCTATACTCCTCCAAGACATGCTCTGTTTTCTTCGGGGGCCAGGCGATCTACTGCTGCTCCACCTCCTTGTGATGATGACTTCGAGGACGATCACTTCAAGGAGTAGACTAGTCTTCATTTTTTCTTGTAGCATTTTATCTCTGTTGTCATTTTATTTTTCTTTTCTTTTTATTACCAACTTGGCATGGCAATGTAGTCTCTTTTTATTGAATGAATATGAAGTATATTGGATGGCTTAAACTATCTGCATTTTTTTTTTCATACTGCCATTTTTTATATTTCTTCATTCTTCTATTCTCTCGAGTACTTTGCCATGTTTTGTATGTTAGCACCATTGCAGATTTTCCAGGATTTCCTTTAATGTTTGCCTGATACACTAATGATAAGGATTCATTTACTTCATTCCACGATTAAACGCTGCTAAGCTCCTTTTTGGATCTAATCTTTTCATCAATGGGGACAATGCTTCGATTAAGTGGGAGTAGGAACGTCACTTAGCTATTGACTGTGTTTCATTGATTTTCGATTTGTCATGTTGGTCCCTTGGAAAGGCTAACACAAGTTTAGAGGGGGGGGTGAATAAACTTGTCCCCAAAAACTGACTGTAAACTGAATCTTGAGCAGATTAATTTCAGCTTTAAACTTGAGTGGAGTTAAGCTAACTTAGCTTAGTATAAGTCAGAAATGACTTATCCTTAACTGAATTAACCGACAGCGGATTAAGTTAAGCCTTTATGAAAACTTGAGTTTATCAGTTTGTCTATATGAAATGCATTGTTGTACTTGACTCAGTTTCTTACGTTTGTTGAATATGTGATCATGTGCAACATAAACTTAGATGCAGTAATTAAATGCGTAAAGTAAGTAAGTAAATAAGACAGAAATTATAGAGGTTCCAGGTGGTGTAATCATGTCAGTCCTCTCTTCTCGTGTGATATAGGAGGCCAAATTCACTATGTTCTTGAAGTTTACAGTTACAAGACACAAAGTAAATTTAAAAACTCATTGTCCTTCACTAATCCCTAGCTTCACAATCTTTCAGCTTCAGACTTCAAAAAGTAGAATTGTTGTTTGAACTTAACTCACTACACTGGTCCTTAGAGGGAAGGATTGCCTCTTCACCAGCTCGACACAAACACAGTTTTCCTAACTGCACTCAACTGTCCTTCACACCTTCTTGGTGTTTCACAGTCTAAACCTTTGATGAAATCAAAGTTGTGACTTGAATCAATAACTATGATTCGATTTGTGTTTCAAGCTTCTTCTTCTAAATGTATATGATATGCTCAGGCTCTATGTTTTTCTTCTAGTGTTGTTCTTGATCATTCTTTGAATACTAATGAACACTTGAAGATTTCTTGATCTTGATCTTGCAATAAGGTACACAGCAGGAGTTCTTATTGATCGACTTTCCCCATCACTTGCATACAATTTTTCTTAGAACTCCGCACTTCTTATTGAGGTAGAAGTGGCCTATTTATAGGTGTTTCTCCAACGGTTAGGCGATTTGAACATTCGAATTTGTGTTCCAGTATCCGTTGGTGGACTTGCTTGTTCTGAGGAATGTCAGGGTCCTTTCTGACATTTCTGTGCGTCCAATAAAATTGCTTGCTTTATAACTGTTAGCTCTACTTCTGTTTTTCTTTCTTTAACCTCAACATGAAAATTGGTCGTATTGATTTAGTCAGTTTTCAGCTTAGAAGCATTAACTGAGTTTCTATTCTTCTTCAAGAACTCAATACTCCATTTTTCGTCTGATTACAATTGACTTAATCAGAGTACACCATTACTCATAAATAAGCAAAGATATCATTGTCCTTATGTATCTTAGGTCTTCTTTCTAGATACATAAAGTCAGTTCAGGTCATCACAGACTTTCTTGAATTCTAACTTTATGTCTCAGCTTTGTCTTCCATAACTGAGTTTGAACCCTCAGTTCTTCAATCTTCAATAACTGAGTTTGGACCCTCAGTTCTTCATCCACTGAGTTTGTGCCCACAGCCTTCTTCTTGTAGATATGTCAACCGAGTCTATGTCCCTCAACGAACTTACCTTCTTCAATTCTGAGTACAACTTCAGTTTTAGGCGTACACCAAGTCAGTTTTATATCTTCAGTAGTAAACTTAGTATTCTAAGTAACATCAAGTCTATTTCTCGTTTTCTCAGTTATGATCCTAGAACTATTATAGTGCTTGTCTGATTTACTTATACAATTATCATACTATGAAAACCTATACATTGATTTCTAGACATCTTTTTGCTTTGCACTATAACAGCTAGTTATGACAGTTCATCAATAGGGTTTAAAAAACAATAATAGAATAACTGATGAATCATCATCAAAACATAAATTTTATTTCCAACAATTCCCCCATTTTTTATGATGTCAATACCCTCCTTAAAAGCAATGCAAAAGGATATGGACAAAATAAAGCAATAAAACACAAAGAACTGAGAAACTGAGTATTTTATTGATGGTATTGAGTTACCACACAGAGTATTAAAATACAATACATGAAAAGTAAACTAGGTTACAGTTTCTTTTCCTTTCCCTTGATTAGCTTCAATAGATTTGATGTCATAGATCTCAGCATGTTCTCTCATGGCGCTATTTGTTGCAGTGCTTTCGATTCCATGAGTGTTAGCCCATATGTTCCATGAATCTGCCATGTTTTGTTTGCTGAAAAACTTGCTTTTGAATAATACAGCAATAAGAACACAACCCTTCTTAATCTTTCGCTTGTGCCTGTGTTCTGCAAATCTATAACATACTCAGGTTCAGCCTTTTCAACCATTTTTGAAGCTTTGTCAAGAGTACCATTTTACTCCCATTTGGTCATCTTATTCCAATAGGGCACAAGAACCTTTTGACAGATTAAAAAGCTATCCATGGCTTGTTCTCTTGATTCTCCTTCCTTTTTGGGCAATTCTTTGAAGAGGTTGTAAAGTTGTGAATCAAGGCCAAGTCTTTTCTCAGTTGGTTCTGAGAACTTTGAAATCAGCTGCATTTCTTCATCAGTAAAATCTCCTCTGGCTTTCTTTAGTTCAACCAGTTTATCATCAATGCTTTCAAGAACTTGGGGCATGTCATCTGCATTTAATTTTAAGAGCTCCAAACTTTCCCCTTTTATTGACATCATCATTATTGATTAAGCTCCTGATGTAGGAATTCAAGTACTGCTGATTTGATGCCAATATGGTTTGTGCGACTACTAAGTCTCTCATAGCAGTTTCCAGTAGAAGCATTCTGTTATGCACATTTGTGACTATATTCACCAGTAGTTCTTGAGTCTCAGTTTTTCTAGCATCTGATTCAATGGTTGTTTTCCTGATTGCGATTAAAGTGTCATGACAATCCTCCATAACACTGTTTAAGGTCTTTTCCATGTTGGATCTTTAATTTTTGCTTCCTTCCATGGATTGTAAACTTTTCCAAAGACGCATATGTCTTCATTCTGCATTTTCACAAGTTCATTAAAATGATACTTGATGAGTTCAACTTGTGTAGGCACATCTTTCTTATTAGTCTTGATCTCAGCTGTATTCTCAGTTTTGCCTTTTCCAGTTCCAGATGCTTTCTCAGCTTCTTTCTTTTCTTTGGACAGGGAGAGATAATATTTTTTAGTTTATCCTTATATGCTTCAGACTTTCTTCTTTCTTTAGACTCCTTTCTATTTTCTCCAGGGTGGAAGAATCAGTTTCCCTTACTGGTGATAGTTTCACATCAAACTCATCATCAGTTTCTTCTTTGGTAATATTAGCAATAGCTTGTTCAGCTTCAGATTTTGCTATCTCAAGCACACCTCTCGTCGGTTGGAGATCGATATCCTTCCATTTCATGATCTTGATGAATGACCGAGTCGCCGCTTTCTTCATTTCCTTGAACATTCTTGAGATGACCCTTCCTCAAGAGCATCTTTGATTGTTTCTATTTCTTGTAGTGAGGCGAGAATCCTTTTTGTAAATCAGGATCACCCTGTGAGTCATCATCATCTTCATTATCATCTTTCTTTGATTAAAACCTCCTTCTCTAGCAACTTTCTTCCAGTAACTGTTTCTGATGAGTGAGTAACCAGTGCTAAAAATTTCATCAGAGTTGAAAAGTTTGGATAGATGAGTGATAACAAATAAGTCAAACTTGTTGTCCCCTGGAAAGGCTAACACCATTTTTTAAGGGGGTGAATAAACTTGTCACAAAAAACTAGATTAATAACAATTAAGGTTCAGTTTTAACTTATGTGGAGTTGAGCTGACTAAGCTGAGTCTAAGTCAAACTGACTTATAACAAAACTGAGTCAACCGGCAGGGGATATAAGTTTTAGCCTTTATCTGGATCTGGTTGATTTTATAAGAAAAACTGAGTATGCAAAACTGAATTATGGTGAATGTCAGTTTGTGAACTGTGTATGCTTGTAACAATCAGTTTCAGTATGCTGAATAAAAAATAATAAATGTTGTATAAGTAAATGACTGATTATAAATGCGTAAGTAAGTAGAGCAAGAATTATAGTGGTTCCAGATTGTGTAATGATGTCAGTCCACTCTTCCTCTGTGATGTAGGAGGAAAATTCCACTAGAACCCCTTGAGGTACACTGTTTCAAAAAGTCCTAAATGATAGTCCTTGACTAATCCCTAGTGTCACTAACAAAACAACTAAAGAATAGGTTGGATTGCTCCTCTTCAACTTCTTGAACCACTGGTCCTTAGAGGGTTGTATTGCCTCTTCACCAGCTACCACCACAAATACAGTCTACCCGACTGCAAATGACACAACTGTCCTTGGCAACTCCTTGACCGGAATGCTTCACAGTCTAGACCTTTGATTAAGAATCAAAGTTGGGCTAAGAATCAATAAATTGATTCTTGCTTGTGGTTCTTCAAAGTGTCAAAATCTGGATATGATCGATGTAGCTTGAACACTTGAAGAAATCTAGATATGATTTTGTTGAGCGCATATATTGATAGCTATTCGAATGAACTAGATTTGTGCACAAAAATGCTTGTAATCTTGTTAATTCGGGTGTTTGATCCCTGATTCGAAGTCCTCTATTTATAGTGTGAGGTCCAACGTTCATCTTGCATAAATTTGAATTGTATCAACGTCTATATTTTCAAATGTCAGGTGTCAGTGACCATTCTGACATGTCAGTTCTTCATCTAATAAAAATCCTTGATTTGTAACGTTCGAGTGTACTTTCAGTTGCTTGGATGGTTGAGTATAAAACTGAGTGCCTTGTTCAGTTTTATACTGAGTGTGTCAGTTTTCAATATGTTAACTGACTTAGAGCATTGAATGAGTTTTTACTCTTCTTCAAAAGTTCAGTACTTTATTTATCTGATTTTATGTGACTGAATCAGATTACATCATTCCTTAAACAGATCATCTGAGATGTCATTGTCCTTGTGATACTTAGGTCTTCTTTCAAGATCCATAAAGTCGGTTCAGGCCATCACAGACTTACCTGAAATCTAACTTTACAGTCTCAGCTTAAAAATCTTCATAACTGAGTTTGGACCCTCAGTTCTTCAATATTCTTCAACTGAGTCTGTGTCCCTCAGTTCTACAAATACTAAGTTTGTTCCCTCAGCCTTCGGATCTAGATAATCAACCGAGTCTGTGTCCCTCAGCGAACTTACCTTCTTCAGTTCTGAGTGAGCTTCATTTCTAGGTGTACATCTTTAGTCTTATGTCAAGTTCCAGTTATCTAGATGATTTCTAGTTTTCAGTTTTACGACACTTCTATCTATTACAGTGCTTGTCTGATATAACCTATACAATTATCAGACTCTAGTAAAACTTATACATTCAGTTCTAGACATCTTTTAGTCTTTCACTATAACAACTAGTTTCCGCACTTCATCAATGGGGCGTAAACAAACATATACTTAAATGAGATGAATCATCATCAAAACTAAATTTTATTTCCAACAATTTCCCTCTTTTTGATGATGCCAAAACCATCCTTAAAAGAAAAGCTTAAAGATAATAACAATGTAAAACACAGTAAAACTGGAAACTGGATTTCATTAAGTTTGCAAAAATTGGAATAGTTACACAATTGATAATAACTGAAATAAGATCTAAACAATTCTTTGTGTAACTTTGATAAACTTCTGTTCCTTATCGTGAAGACGATATCCTTCTTCAATATTTGTATCTTCCTTTAAGAATGTCCTCATATAATCTACTTGACTTGTAAGTTTGCACTTCCTCCATAGATCTAACTTAGGGAGGTGTCTCTCACCTTTGTAGTAATCTCCAAATTCTGAAATATCAGCTTTCAGCTATTCTATCTTATCTTTGATTTGAAGTCTTTCTTCAATTCTCTTGATCTTCTTGTGATGTGCCATCTTCTGATTATGAAAAACATCAAATAAGAAATAGGCAAGCGATTCTTCATAAGTCTTATGCCTGAATTTCGTTTTGACATGGTTATAGTCAGCAACAAATTTCATCCATAGATCCATTGTCAGAGTAGCTCTTCTTTCTTCCGGCTGATTGTACTTGGCAATGAGCTGTTCTTCAGGTAATTCTACAACATCTTTGACATAAGGACCTGCTGCTGATTTTAGTTCTGTCAACTCAGCTTCAAGCTCCCATTTTTCTTCATATTACTTCAACTTTTCTTCCTCTACTTACCTTTTTTGGCATCATACAACTCATTGATTAGCTTATGTGTTGCCTTCTGATCTGTTGAAATGTCATTCTGGGAAGTACGAACTTCTTTTAGCTGAGTTTCTAACCCATAGATCCGTTGATTGAGGTGCCATTCAGCTTGAGCATGAGAATTTCTGAAACTAAATGTGGAGTGGATTTCTTGATAACATCCAACTTAGTATGAACTGAGACATCAGTCTTTTTCCTGTAATCCAAGTAACTGGACACATGTGACAGAAGACCATTGTATTCATCCTTTTGGTTGAGTATAATCTTCAATCCTTCTTGTAATTTTCTCAATTCTTCTGTTGTGAGCTTCTCGGATGGATCTTCTACTTCTGTTTCTTGGATTTTAGACTGACTAGCATCTTCAATTAACATCAGTTGCTGATTATCATCAGCTCTGGCTTCTTCTTCCTTGTTGTCAGTTGTCTGATTTCCAACTGGCAAATCTTCTGGCTGAATATCAATTTTCTTAGTTTGACCTTCAGATTGTGCTTTTGGTTGCAAAATTGTACTCTTTTCAACTTCTTTTCTGAATCATCATCCTTATCATCATCTTTCTTCTTTGAATCATCATTGGGCAATGATGATGTGATTGATTCAGTTCTCTGAGCTATCTCTTTGAATCTGTTGTAGCAGTTGGTGAGAAACTCTTCCATTGGAAATAATGCATAGAGATTTTGTATTTCCAGTTTCCTTAACAACAGTTTTTCTTCACTAAGTAGAGTAGCATCACGAGAATCTTCAATTTTGAGCTTCAGCTTCATCGGTTTGACGATCCTTTCAGCATCAAAGAGGTACTCCTTTTGTTGCTGAGTTACCTGTTCCTCTTGCTCAACATGTTCCTCTTGCTCAACATGCATAGCAAAAACTTGTCTCTCTGATATTTTCTGCTTAATGTGAGAAACAATATCAGTAACCATGCTCTTCTTCTGACTGATTGCAGTAGTCAGTTGTTGTTCCCCCTCAGTTGGTGCTAACTGACTTGAAGTGCCTGGGAACAAACATCTTCCAATTGACTTTTCTCCCTGTGTTTCTGCTTTCCTTTTAATTCCTTTTTGATGAGCGATATGCTGAGACATAGTTTGCTTATTGGATTCATGTTGAGAAGTTCCCTTTGTTGAAATTACAACTGCTGCAACTTTTCCAGTTGCAGTTTCTGCTCACTTCTTCCCATCATTGATTCTCTCCAAATAATATTGAATCACTAAGCTAGGTGATTTCTTTAGTCGAAATCTTCCTATAGATTCTCTTCCTTTAGCTTGGGCTCTTTTGACACTTTCTACTTCTTCTAAGTGTTGCTTCTTGAGCTGATTGAAAATGTATCCTGCCCAGTTGAATTCAAGTTCATACTAAATGACATTCATCAGGTGTATTCCATCTTCAGTTAACTTGTTTTGTGTTGTCCAATGACGTGTTTGCTAATCCATCTGCTGAGGAGACCGAATTCAGTTTTGAGTTTGGAAAGGTGCGTATCGACTTCTGCTGGTTGTTTTAATGCTGAAATCTGCTTCAGAAAAGCTTCACGCTGGAGTGGTAGACAGGCTAGTTCAATTGATTTCACTAGAGCATCTTTGAAACCAAATAGATGTCTGATGATGTCTTCATTGACGAAAATCTTCTGTCCATGAACCCTAGTTAAAAGAGAGTTCTTTAACATCTTCATATTTTCCCTGAATTGCAGTAGACCTTCCAAGTCTAAATCGTTTTGAAATTCCACTTCTAACAGGTTCTGTAAACCTTGTAATCTTCCAATTTTTTTGCCTAGATAGCTAGAGAGAAGAGTATTGCCGCACATCTCTTCAAATTCCTTGCAGGAAAACGAGTCTGGTTTGGTGATTAACCTTTCTTCTTGTGTTTGTTTGGAAGCTGCCATTTCTTGAATTTGTCTAAGATAAAATTTCTGGCTTTTTGAAAGAGAAGAAAAGGTTGATTTTTCTTTTGTAAAGAGGGAATATGAAAATGATTAGATATATAAAGAGAAGGACGGTTGAAGATTTGATCCCACGATCTTTAGGTAGATTTTGTACAACTTTTCAAATTCCATCGACATTTTAGGAGGGAATACATGCAACAATTTCTGACAAAAACGGAGGTAATTAATTGCGATGTAACTGTTGTCGGTTTTATCCGTTCACCTTTTGACTTTCTTTGACTGAATGTAAACCTGACTGAGATCAGTTCTAAGATATGTTTAGTTCCGTCAATTCTTCAGTAGTTCAGTATGAATTTGTTGATGTCAATGACTGATCTGTCAAGTGAGCACACCCAGCATGACAAAGATCAATCCCCTTGACGAATCTCTGAGCATAAACTGACTTTAATAATCCCCAATTCAATTCTCAGTTTAGCAAACCTTTCATTGTCCAGAGGTTTGGTAAAATTGTCAGCTAAGTGATCTTAAGTTGGGACATAGAGAACTGTAACATCCTTCTTCTCTACGTGATCCCTTATAAAATAATGTCTCACATCATTGTGCTTGGTCCTTGAGTGCAAAACTAGATTGTCAGTGATAGCTATTGCACTAGTATTGTCATACATTATAGGAATCAGTCCTTCTTCTATTCCATAATCTCTAAACTGTTGTCTTATCCATAAATCTTGAGCACAACAGCTTTCAGCTGCTAGATACTCAGCTTCAGCTGTTGATGTCGAAATAGAATTTGCTTCTTGCTGAACCATGACACAAGTCTATTTCCCAACAACTAACATGTGCCTGAAGTACTTTTTCTGTCCACCTTGCATCCGGCATAGTCTGAGTCTGAGTAGGATATCAGTTTGAATTCTCCATCATTTGAGTACCATATCCCAACTCCTTCTGTGTCTTTTAGATACTTCAAGGTTCCCTTGACAACTGTGAGATGGCTTTCTTTAGGTCTCGTTTGAAATCTGACACATACACCAACTGCAAAGGATATGTCTGGTGTACTGGCTGTTAGGTAAAGTAGACTTCTAATCATTCTTCTGTAGAGAATTTGATCCACATCCTTTCCATCTTTGTCTTCATCTAATCTGATGTTTGTTCCGATTGGTGTTGCAATTCCAGTTGATTTCTCCATCCCAAACTTCTTGATTAATTCTCTTGTGTACTTGGTTTGGTGAATGAAAATCCCATTATCCATTAGCTTAACTTGTAGACCGAGAAAGTAATTCAGTTCTCCCATCATACTCATTTGAAATTTGCTCTTCATCAAACTTGCAAATTTCTCACAGAGTAGTTCTTTTTCTGATCCAAAAATGATGTCATCAACATAGATTTGTACTAGGAGGGTGATGTCTTCTACTTTCATTCTGAATAGGGTTTTATCAATAGTTCCTTTTGTGAAACCATTATCCACCAAAAACTGAGACAGAGTTTCATACCAAGCTCTTGGTGTTTGCTTCAGTCCATAAAGAGCTTTTCTCAGTTTAAAGACTTTGTCAGTTTGGTCTTTAATTTCAAATCCTGGGGGTTGCTGAACATAGACTTCTTCTTCAAGAGTCCCATTCAAAAATGCGCTTTTAACATCCATATGGTACACTTTGAATTTCTTGTGAGCTGCAAAGGCAAGAAATAGTATGATTGCCTCTATCCTTGAAACTGGGGCATAATTTCATCAAAGTCTATCCATTCACCTTGTGAATAACCTTTTGCTACAAGCCTGGCTTTATTTCTGACAATATTTCCATCTTCATCACTTTTTTCTGAAAACCCATTTAGTTCCGATTATGTTGACATGATCTGGCTTGTATACTGAATCCCAAGCTTGATTTCTCTCATATTTGTTGAGTTCTTCTTGCATAGCCAAAATCCAATCTGGATCATTTAAAGTTTCTTCAATTTCTTTAGGTTCAGACTGAGATAGAAAGCAAGCTATCATAGCATCTAGATGATGTCTTGTCCGAACACCTGCTTGAAAATCACCTATCACTTGTTCTTCAGGGTGATCTCTCATCCATTGATGTACTGGGGGTTGCATCAAAGGGTCTTCATTTTGTTGAACTGGTTCTTCTTGAGCTTGATCATTTTCAATTGGATCAGTTTCTTCTTGTTGTTGTTCGATTCTGCGAGTTACATTACTAAAGCGAGGCTGATCTCGATCTCAGTAGAATCAAATCCTTCATCTTCCAATATCAATGAAAACTGATTCTGGAGTCTTGTCTGACTGAGGATAACAAATTAGTTCTTCTTTATCTTCAATTGTGTCTGCTGTAAATTTTGGTTCATAAAAAACCACATGTATTGATTCTTCATGCTTGAGTGTTCGTTTGTTTAACACTCTGAAAGCTTTACTGACACTTGAGTAACCCAGAAATATTCTTTCATCAGCTTTGGGCTGAAAAACCTTGAGCTGATCCTTTCCATTATTATGAACAAAGAACTTGCTTCCAAAGGCATGAAAATATGAGACATTTGGTTATCTTCCATTCCAAATCTCATAGGGTGTCCTTTCATGTATCTTAATCAGGAGAGCTCGATTCTGAGTATAACAAGATGTAATTACGGCTTCTGCCCAATATCTTTCTGGCAGTTTAGATTCACAAATCATTGTCCTTCCAGCTTCTTTGAGTGTTCTATTCCTCCTTTCAGCTACTCCATTATGTCGAGGTATTGCTATAGATGCAAGCTGGTGTAGTACTCTGTTTTATCTACAATACTCAATGATTATGTTGTTGAGAAATTTTGTTCCTTTGTCAGATCTAATCTTGACTACTGTAACACTTTTCTGATTTTGGAGTCTCTTGAGATGTTCTGTCAGTTATTGCTTAGTTTCACTCTTCTTTGTCATGAAGATAACCCAAATATATCTTGAAAAGTCATCAACCACCACCAAAGTGTATTTCTTTCCACTAACACTGATTGGTGTAATTGGTCCAAATAAGTCCATATGCATCAGTTCTAAAACTCTGGTTGTTAAATACTGAGACTTAGTGTTGAAACTTGCTTTAGTTTGTTTTTCTTGCTGACATGAATCACACAAGTTGTCTTTCTTGTATGTCATCTCTGGTAGTCCAATCACCAATTTCTTCTTGACTAATAAGTTGATATCATCAAAATTTAGGTGACTCGCTTTCTTGTGCCACAACCAACTGTGTTCTGACTTGGTGTGCACAATTAAACAGGTTTCTGAAACTGCTGTAGACCAATCCACAACACACATGTTCTCTTCCCTTCTTCCGGCAAGAACTACCTGGAAAGTTGTTTCGCTGACGATAATACAATACTCCTTATCAAAAGTAAATTTGTATCCCATATCACAGAATTGACTTGTGCTGAGTAGATTGTAGTGAAGTCCTTCCACATAAGATACATTCTTGATTGTGAGTCCATTTCTGATTATATTTTCATAACCTTTTGTGTAACCAGGTCTATCTTTACTTCTAAAATTGACACTTGGTCCATCTTTAGCTACGAAATCAATGAGACAATCCTTGCTCTTTATCATGTGTCTAGAGCAACCACTATCAAAGTACCACATATCATACAAAACAAATTAAAATACTTTAGGTATCCAACTCTGTTTGGGTCCATGGTGGTCATTTGCCAGTACAACTCTGGGTATATTTCCATATGGTTTTCTCTAGCCATACTTCCATAATATCTTCTCCTGGATTGTGTCTCATTTATATGATTTCTCAGATCTTCTGGTTGAAACTGATTTCCAAAATGTCTTCAATTATTAAAGGTGAATAATAATCATCATTCCTTTTATCCGAGGTCTAGGATCGACCTTTGTCTTTGAGACTTTTACTGAGAAATGAGATAAGACCTCTGCTGAGTCTTGGACTGAAACTTGTGATAAGTTTTTGGTCTGGAATGATTGTTCCTATCAGTTTTAATAGTAGGTTCAATAAAATTCCAATCATCATCAGTGGGGTATAGTCTGCTTTTCCCCCTGATGTGTGAATCTTTGAATGATTGACATTCTTAGATTTACTCTGATTGTAATTTTCTTGTTCTTGACTTGATCAGTTTTTGTAGATCTTGCAGTTGATCTACCATTTTTGTTTCCTTGAGGTACAATTGATCTACCTTTTGATTTACCTTTTTTGGTAGGTGCATCTGTCTGCTTAGAAAACTGAGTTGACTTATGTGAGGCTGACTATACTAGTTCAGCAATTTTCTCGGTCTGAGGAAGTTGCTCGGCCACAAACTTAAGACTAGTTTGGATATTAGGTTCAGCAGCTTTGATAGTTCCCTCCTTAGAAGATTGTTGTGTATCAAATCCTAAGCCAGTTCTGTCTCTATACGGCTTACCTGATTTGAATCAGAGTTGAACTTGATTGAGCAAAGATTCGATTCTTTGCCGCAGATGCAGAATCGAGATGGCGATCTGATTCTTCCCTTTATCAGTTCTAGTCAGTTTCATCATGTTCAGTTCAGACTTCAATCTTTCAACTTCAAGAATTAGAGCTTCTTTCTCAGCTTTAATTGATTCATAACCAGCTTGGATGGTTACCAGCTGATTCATCAATTCGTCAAGTGTTTCTTCTAATTCCAGATTTTGGGATTGGAGTCAGCAGTCGAAGAACATGCATTTTGCATGGAAACCTGAGCTGAGGAATATTTAGATTTAGATTCACATACTTCATTTGGATCCTCCATTTGAGCCATTAGAGTTGTGTCATCTGATAATCTTTTAGTGCCAGCTTCATAGTCTAACTCATCTCCAGCTAAATGTGCTTTTCTGCCAATTCTTCGTTGTTGAGTCTTCTTACCAGTCAGCTCTGGACATTCAGCTTTGTAGTGTCCAGGATTTTTACAGTTGAAGCAGAGATACTCATTGTCTTTTCTCTTTTCAGGAGTCTTCTTGATAAACTTCTGAGTGACTGGATGTTCACTCTTCATTCTTCGCTTTCTATTCATCATTAGAGCCATTTGTTCTTCCATCTCATCCAATTGCTGAAGAATATTAGATGAGATTTCTTGAACATCACTGGATGCTGCTACGAGGGCTGTTGTCTTGGGTTCCTCCAGAGCCTTGATTATTGCAACTATGCTTGTGAAATCCTCGCTGAATTCATAAGCCTTTGGGTCTGAGAAGATTTTGAAGGAATCTTCTATATCAAGTCTTCTTGATTCTTCCATTGATGTGACCTTCATCGTCCAGCACATGGGTAAAGCCTTCAAGATTCTTGTGTTGACCTCTTTCTTGGTATACTCGATCTTGAGTAATGCTTGTTCATCCATTATAGCGCTGAATCTTGTTTCCATCTGATCAACATTCTCGCCTGACTTCATCTTGAAATTTTCAAACTTTTGTTTTGCAACTGAGATCTTGTTTTCATTGAGGGAGTCAGTTCCTTCACAAACCAATTGAAGTTTCTCCCATATTTCTTTTGCAGTAGTGTAATCCTTGCATTTTGCTGTCAACAGTTCTTGGTATGATATCCATGGCAACATTGTTCTGGTTGTTTCTCTTTCTGTCATCACTGGTCCAATCACTTTTGGGCTTTGGAACTCTAACTTGTTCACCAATGACCGTTTGAATGTGAGTGATCTGGATAGGTCCGTCAGTGAGTACATCTATCATCTCATAATGAGAAGCTACTAGAAAGGCCTGCAAACAACGTTTGTATTCATCAAATCTGTCCATGTTGCATATTAGCATTTGTCCGTCATACTGATTGTTATCCATTGTGTGAGAGAATGAAAACTTGATTATGCAAAGACTGGAAACAGAAAGACTAAGCTTTTTCAGGAGATCAACTAGAGGAGATAATTAGAGCATGTTAGTTTTCAACAATAGCTTGTCTAAGAACACTGCTCCGATACCAATTGTTGGTCCCTTGGAAAGGTTAACACAAGTTTAGGGGGGGTGAATAAACTTGTCACCAAAAACTAGATTAATAACAATTAAGGTTTAGTTCTAGCTTGTGTGGAGTTGAGCTGACTAAGTTGAGTCTAAGTCAAACTGACATATAACAAAACTGAGTCAACCGGTAGCGGATATAAGTTTTAGCCTTTATCTGGATCTTGTTGATTCTATAAAGAAAAAGCTGAGTATGCAAAACTGAATTCGGGTGAATGTCAGTTTGTGAATTGTGTATGCCTGTAACAATCAGTTTCAGTACGCTGAATAAACAATAAAAAATGTTGTATAAGTAAATGACTGAATATAAATGCGTAAAGTAAGTAGAGAAAGAATTATAGTGGTTCCAGGTTGTGTAATCCTGTCAGTCCACTCTTCCCCTGTGATGTAGGAGGAATATTCCACTAGAACTCCTTGAGGTACACTATTACAAAAAGTCCTAAACAAATAATCATTGACTAATCCCTAGTGTCACTGTCTAAATAACTAAAGAAAAAGTTGGATTGCTGCTCTTCACCTGCTTGAACCACTGGTCCTTAGAGGGTTATATTGCCTCTTCACCAGCTACCACCACAAACACAGTCTACCCGACTGCAAATGACACAACTGTCCTTGGAAACTCCTTGGCCGGATTGCTTCATAGTATAGACCTTTGATTAAGAATCAAAGTTGGGCTGAGAGTCAATAAATTGATTCTTGCTTGTGGTTCTTCAAAGTGTCGAAATCATGATATGATCGATGTAGCTTGAACACTTGCAGAAATCTAGATATGATCTTGTTGAGCGCATATATTGATTGCAATTCGAATGAACTAGACTTGTGCACAAAAATGCTTGTAATCTTGTTAATTCGGGTGTATGATCATTGATGCCATGTTCTCTATTTATAGTGTGAGGTCCAACGTTCATCTTGCTTAAATTTGAATTGTATCAATGTCTATATTTTCAGATGTCAGTTGTCAGCGACCGTTCTGACATGTCAGTTCTTCATCCAATAAAAATCTTTGATTTATAACGTTCGAGTGCACTTTCAGTTGTTGGATGGGTGACTATGAAACTGAGTGTCTTGATCAGTTTTATACTGAGTGTGTCAGTTTTCAGTTTGTTAACTGACTTAGAACATTAACCGAGTTTTTACTCTTCTTCAAAAGTTCAGTACTCTATTTATCTGATTTTATGTGGCAGAATCAGATTACACCATTTCTTACACATATCATCTAAGATATCATTATCCTTATGATACTTAGGTCTTTTCAAGATCGATAAAGTCAGTTCAGGCCATCACAGACTTACATGAAATCTAACTTTACAGTCTCGGCTTAAAAATCTTCATAACTGAGTTTGAACCCTCAATACTTCAATCTTCTTCAACTGAGTCTGTCTCCCTCAGTTCTTCAAATACTGAGTTTGTTCCCTCAGCCTTCAGTTCTAGATAATTCAACCAAGTCTATGTCCCTCAGCGAACTTACCTTCTTCAGTTCTGAGTGAGCTTCTGTTCTAAGTGTACATCTTCAGTCTTATGTCAAGTTCCAATTATCTAGAAGATTTCCAGTTTTCAGTTTTACAACACTTCTATCCATTACAGTGCTTGTCTGATATAACCTATAAAATTCTCAGACTCTAATAAAACTTATACATTCAATTCTAGACATCTTTTAGCCTTTCACTATAATAGCTAGTTTTAGCACTTCATCAATGGGGTGTAAACAAACATATACTTAAATGAGATGAATCATCACCAAAACTAAATTGTATTTCCAACATTTCCATTTCATCAAGTTGACTTCTTTGATTTTGGATTGAACTGAACTTCCAGTGTCGATGATCATCAAGTCTTCTGCAGTCAGATTCAGTCAATTCCTTAATATCATCAGATGAATTAGGCTGGGTAGTAAATTCTTCAGTTTCTCTAGGATTCTGCAGGATGGATTCAGCTAGAGTCTCAACTTTCTTGATTTCAGTTTTCTTCTCTCACGCTTTTTTGGATTCTCCTCAAAGAACAACTGGATTAAGATAGATAAGTCAGCTTCAATTTCATGGATAGAAACAACATGTTTAGTTCCCAAATCCTTTTCGGCAAAAACTTCTTTTCCTGGTGGGGATTCAATCACAACTTCAGGTATGATCTCGTAATTTGGTTCAAAGAACTGCTTAGATTCATTCTTGATCCATTTAGCTCAAAGAAACGGTTCCATTCCTTTTTCAATACTGACAACTTCTTTTTCAACTTCTCCTTCATTAACAAGTTCATCCAGAGTGATGACTTTTACTGGTCTAGATTATACTTCAACACCATCTCTTTCTTGCGATTGACAATCCTTCAAATTTCTGATCGACTCTTCACACTCAATTCTGGATGCTAATTTTTGTGGGGTGGTATTTGCTATATTTATCAAGTAAAACATAGCCAATACACTAGGTCCAATCAGTTCTTCATCACTTTCAGTCACCTCATCATCGAAATCAGTTCTTAGGTTTTGTTCCCCCTGAGTGTCAACTTCTGGCAGTGAAGGAACAACTTCTTCTTCAACAGCTTCATCAACAATAGCTTCTCAGTAAGGGCTGGTTTTGTGGGGGTCTCCTAAGTTCTAGGTTTCTTTTCTTGACTCTCAAAGAATCGACGCGGATGATTTTTGTTTGGTGAGGATTCCAAAATTTTCTCAGCAAATGCCACAGTGTTGTCTTTTTCTAACTATTCCAGTTTCCTCTTCTTTTCTCTTAATTTTTCAAAATCTTCTAGCGCTTCTCCAATTTTCATTTTCTTCTTGGATGATATTTTTCTCTTCTTCTTAGGTTCAGCTTCAGAACCTTCAGCTTTCCTCTTTTCAGATTTATTCTTCTCATCATTTGCTGCGATTTTGCCATCAACAATTGTTGTTTCTTTTCTCTTTGCAATCCCAGAGTGATCAATTATTCTTTGGACTAAAATTGCAAGAGTCTTCTTGTGGTAAAATCTTCCTTTCTTGGGTACATCAGAAGATTGTGCTATCAATTGGTCCAAAATGTATCTTTTCCAATTGAAATCTTATTCGAACCAGATAACATACATCAAGTCAATCTTTGTGCCGGAGAGATTACTGAAGTTACCTGCGTTCCCAATTACACAATTATCTAGCATCTTGGTCAAGTAGTTGAAATCTGGTTTGAGTAGCCATGTTGATCCAGACAGTGATACATTTGAATCTCCAATGATTGCAATGTCTTTCCAAAGTTTCTCTTTCTGTTCTTTTGTAACTTTTAGTGCTGAAGAGTGTCCAGATTTCTCAAAGCCAAAAATGTCCGCAATGAGATCTTCAGTAACTTTGATTTCTTTTCCATTGATCTGGTTTACGTAGTTAAGAATTCTTTCATTCTCTATGGTTTACCTCCCAAACTCATAGAATTCGCCAAAGCTATCCAGGCACACATTCTTCAAATTGATGTTGAACACATGCCCCAGTCCTTTGATTTTCTTGATTTTCTCTGCTATTTGCTTGGCTAGTGTTTGATCCGTGTATCTTGCGACATATTGATCGAGAGATATGATCATTCCAGGTTCAACTTGGGTAAAAGACTTTATTTCTAAAGATTGAATAGAATTCAGAAATATTTGGGAATTGAGTAAGGATAATGCGAAAACTGAGCGTAAAGAATTAATGTGGAAAAAAATATGAGGGTATTTATAAATGGTAGAAAAGGTAGATGGAAAGTTTTGAGTGGGTTCAAAGATGTCTTGTCATAAATCACATCTGATGTTGAGATCGTGAAAAAGAAGGTGAGTGGGGAAAATGGATGGTTGAGATGAATGGAGGTCACAAATTCTCTGTCATCCATAGCTTAAGTCAGTAAATGCAGTAGATACGGTGTATCTCCAGCTGTAATGATTCCGTTTTGATCTTATCCAAAATTTGAGTTAGTCGTCCTTTTGATCAGTTCCAAACCTCAGTTGAGAACAAAACTCAGTTTTGAAAACTACAAGTTCTCAGTCCTCTCAGCTTTTGACTTTCTCCTGCAAAGCAAATTGAGTGATTTTTGGTACCCATATCTGTATGGGCCCTTTTAGGTTAGTCTTCGAATTGCTATATTTCATAGCTTTATACCTTTCTTGATATTATGACAGAGTAAAGTCAATTTTCACAAAGTTTTGATGTTTTGGTCTAACAGTCTTTCGTTCGTCCTTTTTGTGAGACTGATATGATCTTTTTGTCGTCATAGGTGCATTCCAGTCTTCATCAGTAGGAAAGAGTCATCCTTTCCCCCTGAATTTGGTATTCCATGAATGATTATCATTCTTAGATGGATAGACTTGAACGTTCTTTTAACTGATCTCTGATCAGTTCTTGCCCTTTTCAGCCTTCTGATTCTTTCTGTAGAATCTTTTAGTTTGTTGTTTGCCAATGATCGATTTTACGCTTTTTATCATTTTAGGTCGAGGCTAAATGAAGTTTTTATCGATTCGACAATTTTGTCAGTTTTTTGAGTTCCTGACTTTTGTGCAGCTACAAACTTAGGTGCAACTGAACTAGGTCTGAACTTAGAATTCTGTTGATTGTCAAACCTTAAACCTGTTCTATCTCCATATGGTTTTCTTGGTTTGAACTGAACGTTGGGAATTGGATCAACTGATGATTATGTGTTGTTTATTCCTCTGTTAGTTCATCAGTTGAGCAATTCTCCATGGTTCCATTGTAAGTCTTGATAAGATTAATCTCAGCATTCAATCTTAGAACTTCGGCTTTCAACAATTCTTTCTCCTTATTGACATTCTCATAATTCTGTTGAATTTCCTCTAATTCTTTTATGAGTATGTCCAGGTTGTCATTGAAATCTTCATTTCTATCATTGTTCAAGGCACTGTGACAATTGGATGTAGAAGCATTTACCTCATGATGTTCTATAGATAAATTTTCAGTTTCAGCTTCTACATCCTCTACTATCTACTTTCCTTTATCTAATCCAGTAGTTTTGCTTATCAGATCAGTTCCAAAAAGAATGACTTCTTCATCACATTCACTATGACCATTTCCTCCAAAGCTTATAGGTAGAGTTTCAGTATTATGTTCATTGCTTGTAATGAGTGGATCTTCAACGAATGTTTCAATCAACTTTTTTTTAGTGTCAGCAACAAGAGCATGAAATTTACTTCAATATTCATCAAATCTCAAAAGTGAAGAACTAAGCATATCTCCAAAATGATTATGTGATTCCATGATGCAATAACTGATAGAACTCAGTCAGAAATAACTAGTTATTAAAGCTAAACACACGAAGCTGTAACAACTTTGGATCTCCTCCAAAAGGAAGAACTGCTCCGATACCAATTGTTGGTATCGGAACTAACTGATGCTCAGTTATCTCGAGCAAACAAACTGATAAAGCTCAATCAGAGATCTCTTCACAGTAGATGATTCGCTCCGATACCAATTGTTGGTCCCTTGGAAAGGCTAACACAAGTTTAGAGGAAGGGGGTGAATAAACTTATCCGCAAAAACAGACTGTAAACTGAATCTTTAGCAGATTGAGTTCAACTTTAAACTTGTGTGTACTTAAGCTAACTTAGCTGAGTATAAGTCAGAACTGACTTATCCTTAACTGAGTTAACCGGCAGCGGATTAAGTTAAGCCTTTATGAAAACTTGAGTTTATCAGTTTGTCTATATGAAATGCAATGTTGTGCTAGACTCAGTTTCTTACGTTTGCTGAGTATGTGATCAGGTGCAACATAAACTTAGATGCAGTAATTAAATGCATAAAGTAAGTTAGTAAATAAGACAGAAATTATAGAGGTTCCAGGTGGTGAAATCCTGTCAGTCCTCTCTTCTCCTGTGATGTAGAAGGCCAAATTCACTATGTTCTTGAGGTTTATAGTTACAAGACACAAAGTAAATTTAAACATGGATTGTCCTTCACTAATCCCTAGCTTCACAATCTTCCAGCTTCAATCTTCAACAGGTAGAATTGTTGTTTGAACTAAGCTCACTACACAGGTCCTTAGAGGGTAGGATTACCTCTTCACCAGCTCTACACAAACACAGTTTTCCTAACTACACTCAACTGTCCTTCACACCTTCTTGGTGTTTCACAGTCTAAACCTTTAATAAAATCAAAGTTGAGACTTGAATCAATAACTATGATTCAATTTTTGTTTCGAGCTTCTTCTTCAAGATGTATATGATATGCTCATGCTCTCTGTTTCTAAACTAGTGTTGTTCTTGATCTTTCCTTGAATACTTATGAACACTTGAATATTTCTTGATCTTGATCTTGCAATAAAGTACACAGAAGGAGTTCTTATTGATCGACTTTTCCCCTCACTTGAATACAATTTTTCTTAGAACTCCGCACTTCTTATTGAGGAAGAAGTGGCCTATTTATAGGGCTTATCTCCAACAGTTAGGTGATTTGAACGTTTGAATTTGTATTCCAGTATCCGTTGGTGGTCCTGCTTGTTCTGAGGAATGTCAGTGTCCTTTCTGACATTTCTGTGCATCCAATAAAATAGCTGCTTTATAACGGTCAGTTCTTCTTCAGTTTTTCTTTCTTTGACCTCAGCATGAAAACTGGTCATATTGATTTAGTCAGTTTTCAACTTAGAAGCATTAACTGAGTTTTATTCTTATTCAAGAACTCAGTACTCCATTTTTGGTCTAATTACTATTGACTTAATCAGAGTACACAATAATTCATAAATCAGCTAAGATATCATTGTCCTGATGTATCTTAGGTCTTCTTTCTGGATAAATAAAGTCAGTTCAGGTCATCACAGACTTTCCTGAATTCTAACTTTAAGTCCCAGCTTTGTCTTCCATAACTGAGTTTGAACCCTCAGTTCTTCAATCTTCAATAACTGAGCTTGGTCCCTTAGTTCTTCATCCACTGAGTTTGTACCCTTAGCCTTCTGCTTGTAGATAAGTCAACCGAGTCTGTTTCCCTCAGCGAACTTACCTTCTTCAGTTCTGAGTATGACTTCAGTTTTAGGCATACACCGAGTCAGTTTTATATCTTCATTTGTAAACTCAGTATTCTAAGTAACATTAAGTCAGTTTCTCGTTTCTTAGTTCTGATCCTAGAACTTTTACAGTGCTTGTCTGATTTACTTATACAATTATCAGACTCTATGAAAACTTATACATTGATTTCTAAACATCTTTTTGCTTTGCACTATAACAGCTAACTATAACACTTCATCAATGGGGTTTAAAAAAAATGAATAACTGATGAATCATCATCAAACATAAATTTTATTTCCAACATGTCACAAGTCTTTTCGACGATTTTTTCACCACTCTATTTTTTAAAGTCATTTTTCGAGTAAGATTGCAAATATATGAAGTCTTTGACCTTGTGAAGCTAATTAATTACATTTCTATCTCACAACAAACAGATGAAAATCATGCCTACATTTGAAGTAGTTGCATATTAACCACATAATTCTGTTTATAAACTGTTTTAAACACATATTACTCACTTTCTTCAGTGTGTAATTTGATGATGCATTGTTTTCGACTTTTGTTGACCCTAGTATTTCAAGTTTTGTTTTACCAATGGTCATTTCAGTCAATTTGTGGAACTTATAAGGGCTAAGGAGAAACGGATTCGATTGTTTATCAAAGAGAGGACCATTTGGATATATTGAACTCAAACACATATAAGGGTGCCATCCTCTTAGACATCACAAACAAAGACATCTTTGTTGCTAGAAATACACAATTTTATGAGACTTATTTTCCTCTATTTCAACCGGTTCTCGGTAAGGCTAGATATCTTACCGATATGCCAGTACCACTACTAGTCATGGACAATTTTGATGATCTACTGAATGAGTCAGCAGACCAACAAGACACATGGTGGTCACCAGAATCGAGGCTTCCAGTGAAGGACATTCTCATGTCAGCCAAACACATACACATGCTCAATTGAGAAGATCAACAAGTACAAGGAAATCACCATCCTTTTGTCAAAGTGGGCTCATAGATTTCAGCAGACCCAACATCTGCTTAGTGAGGTGATGAATCTAGAAGAAAGAAAAATAGTAGAATATGCCAGATTCATTAATTCTATTGATGTTGTTAAAGAACCTAAGACCTAAAATCAAGCTATCAAGTATGATGAATGGAAAGAAACCATGCAAAAAGAGATTGAAGCTCTGCAAAAAAAAAAACTCATACCTTGGAAGTAATTGATTTTCCACAAAGCCAGAAGCCCATTGAGTACAAATTGGTATACAAAATCAAGTACAATCATGATGGTTCATGGAGAGATACAAATCCAGACTAGGGCCAAAAGACTACACTCAGACATATGACATGATTATCAATAAACCTTTTCCCCTGTTGTAAAGATTACTACAGTCAGGGCTTTGCTTGCAGTAGCAGCAGCCAATAATTGGCATCTCAATCACATGGATGTAAATATTGCTTTCCTATATGGAGAACTACATGAACAAGTGTACTTTCAGCTGCTCCCAGGCTTTGCAGCAACCAAACTAAATAAAGTTTGTGAACAAACAAACTCATTGTATGGCGTAAAGCAAGCAAGAAGACAATAGAATTGTAAGTTGACCGAATCCTTTGAAGTACAAGGATTTGTTCAGTCTAAAAATGACCATAGTTTATTCATCAAAGGGGCAGGACAGTCTTTTACTGCCTTGCTGGTATATGTTGATGATATAATAGCCACAAGCCTTAATTATCAATTGATTCAGGAAGTTAAAGATGCCCTACATCAACAGTTTACTATTAAAGATCTTGGAAAATTGAGATATTTCCTAGGTATTGTGGCTTCTAGAACTCCTACAGGCATATCTATTTCTCAAAGTAAGTACATGCTCAACCTCTAAGAAGAGTATGAATTTTTAGGGGCAAAGCCTGCCAAGACACCTATGGAGTCCAAGCAGACTTTACAACATGGTGATTCAACACTTTTGGAAGACAACACTGCATACAGATCTTTAATGGGTAAACTAATCTACCTCACTTTTACATGACCAGGTATAGTTTTTTGCAGTTCATTAACTGAGTCAGTTTCTGGAAACTCCCACTGAAAACACATGAAGGCAGCACATAGACTGCTGAGATATTTGGAAGCCAATCCAGGCCAATGAATAATGTTCCCAACAGAGAATAACCTTGTCCTGAGAGGTTTCAAAGGCACTGATTGGGCTGGTTTCCCTGAACCATAAAGTCAGTAGCAGGATACATGATGTTTTTAGGAGGTGCCCTCATTTCTTGGAAGACAAAGAACCAAACAACTATAGCAAGGAGCTCATCAGAGGCTGAGTACAGGGTATGGCAAATGTTGTATGTGAAATACAATGGTTGATTTACATTCTACAAGATTTGAAGGTCACTGTTTAGCTACATGCATTGTTAAAGTGCCATGCACAATGCTCATAATCCTGTCTTTCATTAAAGAACAAAGCATATTGAGATTGATTGTCATGTTGTGAGAGACAAAGTCAAATCTAGACTTGTCAAACTGCTTCCATTCAACACAAAAGAACAATTTTCTGACATCATTACCAAGGCTCTATATGAATCCACCTTCTTATACAAATTGGAAAAGTTAGGCATTTCAAAGATATTTCAATGTTCCAGTAGCTAAAAGATGTATGCTGGGTGCAAGCTGACAATGTATCATTCTCAACTTGAAGGGGTGTTACAGTATACAAGCTGAAGGATGTCTGTTAACTGCAATCAGTTGATCAAATGAAGACTCAGCAGTTTGGTGAGCAGCAGACAATCCAAATGCAGAAAATGGTTATTCTATTATAATTTGTTGTAACTGTTTGTAACTTATTTATAACTGACTCATGATGTGTATGAAACTATAAATACCCCATGATCAACACCATTGAAACTTAACTCGTTGATTTCAGTTCAATAATAATTCTTCAGCATTTCTTTACTTTCTGTTTGTAATTGTAAAAACCTCAACACTATCTATTTTGGGTGTTGAGTTTCCAAGTTAGCATAGCATATTGGCCCACTTGTTTTGGACAAGGTTGAGGGCATCTAGAGTGAGCTTTGTCGAAAACAACTTGTCGAGCTTGTATATTTTCCTTGTGTGTAAAATGACCAAGGTTATGAGATGCATAATTGAGGTTCTAAAGTTGGACTTCTCTTAAATTTTTGTTTGATAGTGGTCTGATCGATGTGTTGTCATCCTACATGCACTTTGTTCACCACTCCGAGCCAATGATCGGTCGGGCTTATGAGGGCTGAGTTCAATGGGGAGTGGTTTGTGGATAGGTGTTGTCTGTTGTGGTTGGCGATCTCGTTTACTTCATGTAAAAAAATGACCGAAGTGTAACGGGGTTAAATTGTCGTTTCGCGCACTTCATGTAAAAAATGACCACGGTGTGGCGAGGTTTGAATCATCGTCTCACATACTTCACATAGAAATTGACCAAAATGTAGCAAATTCGAGTTGGCTCGTCAGCTTTGTGTCAAAAATGACCAAAGTGTAGCGAGGCTTTACAATAAAGTGTAAAAAGACACATTTGCAAGTGAATGAATGGTAACAATATGGAATTTAAATAATACATGAAGATCTGATCTCATCTTGCCTGATGTTTGTCGAGCTTAAGCATTACAATATCAAATGAGAACTAAAAGAAAGCATAATCAATCTCGAGGTGCGTAAATGCCCTAACCTAGAAAGTATGGAGACGTTCAATGAATCTCACTTCTTTGTGGCCGAGGTTGAGGATTGCCTCGCGCAACATTTTTTTGCCTCTGCCTTGTATCTATCGAGAACTCATCGAGTGAAAAATTTCTCAATCTCTCTTTTCAATTGGTGGCAAGAGTTTGTGTCGTGCCCATGATCCTTGTGAAATTCACAGTATTTGGTCATCACGATCTCCACACTGATCAGGTCTCATTGGACGTGGATTAGGCAGGTCATCCTTGACCTCGTGTATGATCTCATCTATGGAGGCTGTTAGTGGCGTGAATTGATTTTATTTAAATTTTTGGGTTTTTTTATTTCCTGATTGCGGTTGAAGCCTTCTCTCGCCGAGCTAGGCTCAGATCTTTCTTTCCACCCTGATGACGAAGACAGAGAAGCTTCAAAAGCAGTGAATTTTCTAGCCAGGAAAAGCATGGGCTGTAGGTTTTCTGGCCACCTAAGAGTGAACTTGACCTTGAGAAGACCCTTTTCTAGGCCGCTCTGAAAGATCGTTATAACTATGATGTCTGCAAGGCCTTTGGTTTGGCCATAAACTCTGACGAACCGGTCGTAATAACTTTGAGTCGATTCGCCCATCCCTTGTCGAATGTCATAGAGGTCTTCTTGGGTTTTCTTCGACTGGCCTGCCAACTTGAATTTCGCAACAAAATTGTCCTGGAGATCAAGCTAGGAGCTAATCAACTTTGGTGGTAGGTTCCCGATCCATGTAGTTGTTTTGTCTTGCATGGTGCCAACAAAGGCGATGCACCGTGCTGCTTGGCTTCTTGTGGCTAAAAGGCTATGCTATGGAAAGCCGTGAGCCAGTCATAGGGGTAGGTCGCCCCAATGTAACTCTGAAAGTTTGGGGAATGGACCCCCTCGGGAGCTTCAACCATAATCTGACGGTGAGTACACTCATCCCTTATGTAGGGCTGTTTTCTTTGCAGGACTTTTCTTTCCGGATCTCATAAACATATTTCCCGAGTTCAACAACCTCGTCTAGTAGGATGCCGACACTAAGTGTCTAGATATATTTATGATCGGGATCCCTTGGGCTGATGATGGGACTCACCATATCGTTCTCCTAATCTCGGTTTTACATTGCGCGGAGGGTAGGGCGAATGAACCTCGATGCTCCTTTCTCACCCTAGATTCAAGGCATGCTTGTTATGGCTGAGGCTGAGATGGTCGAGGGCAGATTTCATTCCAGGAGCTCGGCCATGCTGAGTGGACACTTCGTTCCCTGCCAGAGCGATGAGAAGAAGTTTCGTGTGATGAGACCAGATGGCCGATCTGTGCGCCGTTGGTGAGTGGTTTAAGTGGAGGAACGAATTCACTTATTAGGAGAGTTGGCCTCCTTAATGCCAGAAGTTCTTGATTAACTTGACTGATTCTTTCAATGTACTTGGCATGTTCAAGCAATGGCTTAGCATAGAGCTCGTCGTATCATTCCTCGATGGGATGTGAGAGTGCGAGGGAGCAATGGCTTAGCATAGAGCTCGTCGTATCATTCCCATTGTCTTGCCGAGTGGAAGCAGCGAAGGTTTCTTTTGACCTTTCCCTCTCATCAAGAAATAATTTGATATCAGGCCGAGCGGGGTCCCTTGCCACAGAAGGCAAGACAGGATTCGATTCGCCTAGGGGGTCTTATGCTTGAGCGCGACAAACATCCACCCCGTTAGTGGACTGAGTAAAGTTTTGGCCGGTCTTTCTGGCCGAAAGTTTCAAACCGCCGAGCAAAGCTTGTCCTGCAGATCTTGTTTGAGCCATGGTGATGTCAAATGAAGATTTGCTCAAAAAATTTACGTTTCGAGATGAAGATTTGGGAGATCAAGCAGTGATTCGCTAGTCCTGATGGTAATCTATCGAACCAGAAGCAGATCTGGAAATCCGGGTAAACTAGATGAAGATATGGAGAGTTTAATGAAGATTCCAATGAATATTCTAATGAAGATCTTCTGGAAAACCAAAATTAGGCATTTTTAGGCAGCCAGAAAATGGAAAAATAGCCGTAGATCGGACTGGAAAATGCTGGAAAACGTAACTTTCCTGGTAACGGAGCCAACTGATAATGTCCGAAATATCACCAACATGTGTCACTAAATTGAGCGGTGGATATCTAGATTAAATGAGTGATTTATCCAGCCGATACAAGGTGGATCTTAAGAGCAATAATAAAGATATACGAAAATGGGGGGTGTTTTAGGATTATGGCTACGTTGGGAGAGATTGCCTATTTACCCATGGATTTTCAAGGATCAAGCCAAAATGACGTAGTTTTGAAGGGAGGTGAGACGCCTCTATTTCTAAGGACTATAGTCGAGAGTTACAAAGGAGGTAGGCGAGGTGGAAGTGATGTCGGGCGAGCTCTGCTGAAGCGTGCTTCGACTAGAGCGAGCTTGTATCACAACTGCCGTGGGCTCTATGCCTGTAACCATTGTGGATTGTTGTATAGTCGAGCGGGTGTGGCCGAACTGATGGACGGCAAGCTGGTCGGCCCTCAGTGCTTTTTCGTCGAATTGGATGCCTGGTGAATCGACACCCGTTGCCTTGGCCCATGATGAAATTGTAGAGCCATGAGGCGGACTGGATTATACTCAGATTTGTCTGGCTTATGAAGGTCACGGACTGGCTAAACCGAGGACCCTACCCGTTGCTGGGCTGTCACGTGGGCCTGATCCGGATCCGCGGGCTTTTTTACAGGTTTGGAGTATCACTAACCAAATGTAATCAGACAAGCATAACGCATATGATTCTACTTGCATGTAAAATATCTGGGTGCCATAAAAATAAACATAACAATAACAATTAATAATAATAGTAATAACAATAATAATAATTGATATTCTTGACAATATCACAGTGGCGGTAACGGTGGATGTATGTGGATATCTGGCTATTAATGTGTAATTTTTCCGATGAGAGTGGTGGTGATTATGAAAAATATAAAGACTCTGGTGACGGGTTCACACGAGTATGAATTCGGGTACGAAGTCGACAAATTGGCAGAGCTTGGTCTGCTTATATTATATTTTCTTCTATATGATCTACATGTTGCCCCTATTTATACGACGGACTAATCATGATTAAGCTAATCTCGATACGACATAATTAAATACAATCAATCATAATAAACATGATCATGGCTCTAGCTATGATAATTAAATCTGAAGCCGGCTATGCTTGATGCGGATCCATGAATGGCCGCAGATCGTTAATCGAGTTGACTCCTAAGCGCGCATAGATTGAGTCCGGGTTTCCTTGAACCGTGAGAGGGCTTGAGGAGATGGGCCTCGGGCGGTAAGATGTGGAATTGATCCCAGCACGAAGTCCACCTGCGGGTGTAAATGAAGAGGATACCTTGTAGCTTATTATCGTCTTGGCAGCAAGCGGATTGAGGTTGAAGCCGTTCGATTGTCACGACAAGACCTCTGTTCGGGGCGGATTCTGGGTCCGTAGGACCATTTACGGACTTGGCATAATAATAATACTGTACTGTAAATATAAGTGATGACTAGACCCAACATGATCGTGTACCGTGTAATGTGCACTACACAGACAATTTACTAAGATAGAATCGGAATTGAGACTTACGCTTTTGCATGGGTGGTTGCCATCGCGGCGTGGCTGACTACTCCCATTTTTTCAACTGATTGGTCCATTTTTCCATGTAAAGTTACAACTCTAATTTCAAGCACACAATTATTTACAGGAAAATATGAATTTAACTATTTAAAAATCATGAATTTAACCTAGACCTTAGACTATATAATCCTTACCTCTAACGGATACAAACTGCAATATGCATTCAGAAAAAGGGACGAACGAAGGATCAGCTACAAAACATGAATCCACGATTAACAACCATATTTTTTTATCATGAACCAAACCCTAGATTTTTAAGGATACAAAATATAGTTCAACTTACTATGAAACGCAGATGGAATGGAAATTATTGCTCCTAAACGCCTTGATCCGCATGTAGTTGATCAATTACGAAGACGGAACGTGTTGGTCCCTTAAAAAGGCTGACACAAGTTTAAATGGGAGTGAATAAACTTGTCACCAAAAACTTGATTCATAAAAACAGATTACATTCAGTTCTAAACTTGTGTGGAGTTAAGCTAATTGAGCTGAGTATAAGTCAAACTGACTTGTGCTCAAACTGAGTTAACCGGCAGCGGATATTTTAAAGCCTTTTTAAATTAAAACTTGAGTTATTAGTTTGTATAGAAAAATGAAGTGTTGACTCAGTTTCTGATGTTTGCTGAGTTTGTTATCTGATGAGATATATGCAAAAATGATGTAAATAAATGCGTAAAGTAAATAAGACAAAAATTATAGAGGTTCCAGGTGGTGTAATCCTTTCAATCCTCTATTCTCCTATGATGTTGGAGGAAATTCACTATGTTCTTGAGGTATACAGTTACAAGACACAAAGTAAATTTAAACACTGATTGTCCTTGACTATTCCCTAGCTTCACAATCTTCGAGCCTTAGTCCTTAACAGGTTGAATTGATGTTCTAATTCTGCTCCACTGGTCCTTGAATTGTTGGATTGCATCTTCACCAGCTCATCACGAACACACTCTTCATGACTGCACCTCAACTATCCTTCATGCCTTCTTGGTTTTTCACAGTCTAAACCTTTGATAAAATCAAAGTTGAGACTTGAATCATTAACTATGATTCAACTTGTGATATGAGCTTCATTTTCTGAGTGTATATGATTTGCACAGTAAGCTCTGATTTCTTCAAGTGTGTGATCTTGATGTTTTCCTTGAATGCTCAAAAACACTTTGAAGATATCCTGATCTGGATCATACAATATAGCAAATAGCAAGAGTTCTTTTGTTTACTTTCCCCCTTAATTGAATGTTTCCTTTATGATTTTAATCTTAGAACTCCGCAATTCTTCATGAAGTAAAAGTGCCCTATTTATAGGGGGTTTTCTGTTGGAAATAGCGCATGAAAGACAATTTATGTAATTGTTTTTATAATTAATAAATGACATATTTATTCTCATCTTATTATTTGCTTTGTGCTTATAAGAAATATACTACTGAAAACCCCAAGTTGTATCATATGTAGCCATATAACTTAGTGTGTGTCACGTTCAAGGATTAAATTTATAGTGATACACTTGAACTATTAGTCCGTGGTGAACTTAATCAAAGTATAAGGTCTATTGATTAAACCACCATTAATGCGTCCAGAACACTTTATGGTGTGACCGTCTTATCCAGACCATCGATATTGGTTATCTGAGTGGGGCATTTATATATGATGTAATCATATAGGACTGGATCGATTTAATCTGTATTTCTCATATAACCTTAATCCTGAAGTGATTGCAGACTCCTGCTTGTTTCAAGATAGGGTTTGATGTGTTCGTTAAGGATTGCTAAGAGGCACGGACCGAATCACTGATCTTGATTTTGCTAGCAGATTGAGCATGCCTGCTATCTCTGGTGTAACCTCCTCATCATCACTCTCAGATTCCTGTATGTCCAATTCAGTTCTCAGAACTGGTTTCTCCTGAGTGTCAGATTCAAGTAAAACTAAAACGAGTTCTTGGGATTCTATAACTGATTCATTTACAGCAAATTCTTCAAGTTTTGTGGGGGTTTCTTCATCAGCTTTTGCTTTCTTTGCTGACCGACTTTCAGTACTCAAATTAATGTTTTTACAGGTGAGGCTTCCTTTCTTTTCTCAATTAATAAAGAGGTCCTGGAATCTGCAATTTCATCTAGTTTCCTTCTCATCTCTCTCAGTTTTTCAACTTGTTCCATTGCTTCTTCTCCTGTAAAAGTTTACTTGGAGGATTTCATACTTTTCTTCTTTGGTTCAGTTTCAGATGCATCAGCTTTCCTTTTTCCTGACTTGGTCTTCTCATCTTTGACTGCAATTTTCCCTTCCACTATTGTAGTTGTTTCTCTTTTGGCAATTCCAAAATGATTGATAATCCTTTGCACAAACAAGGCAAGAGTCTTCTTATGATAGAATCTCACTACCTTCACATCTATTTTCTGTTTTGGTTTTGTTGGTCCCTTGAAAGGCTTTGGTTAAGTTTAGAGGTGGGGTGAATAAAATTAACACTTAAAACTTTTGGAGTTAACAAACTCAAAGAAGTTCGATGCTTTCGCCGATTGCTCAGTAGTCTGCCGACCACTCGATGAGTCTCGCCGGACGGCTCGAGAGTCTGGCGACCATTGATTTCACTGAATTTGTTGCAGCGGAATATATTCATCTTAAGCCTCATTACTTGTTGTTAAAATATGATACCAAGTATTAGATACTCAGTAGTGTAAGTGTGTGATTCAGTTGCTAGTTTCAGTAGGGTGATGTCCTTAATATGCTAAATGCAGAAAGTAAGTAGGCAGATTTTATAGTGGTTCTAGGTGGTGTAATCCTGTCAGTCCACTCTTCTCCTGTGATGTTGGAGGTAATTCATAGAGATCTTTGAGGTTGCAGTTACAAAAATCCCTAAGTTGTTTGTCCATCACCAATAACTACGGCTTCACAAACTTAACACTTGGAACAGGTAGGATTGCTGCTCCAAAGTCTTCCACTGGTCCTTGAAGGGTAGGATTGCCTCTTCACCAGCTCCACCACAAACAACAGTCCTTGACACCCTCGGATGCTTCACTATCTTCAGCAGGTTTCTTGTAAAAGAAAGTTTGAATCAAGTAAGTGATTCAACTTTCAGCAGCTTGATCAGGATGAAATGATCAGTAGCTTGAAGTCTTCAAGTGTGTAAACTTGATGTAGCTTGATATATGATTACACTTGAAGAATTTCTTTGGATCAATAGCTTTAAGTTCAAGAAGGTCACAGGGTGACTTCTTGATAAGAATCTGAAGCTCAATATTAATTGTTGTTTTTCTCCCAAAAATCATCATCTGTTTCTGTATCAGGGTCTTCTATTTATAGGTGAGAATCCTTGTGACTTATGTTTGAATTTCAAACATAGCCATTTCAGATTTGTCCTTTTCATGACATGCATTATGTCCCTGTACATAGTACTGACACTGTTAGTTTGCTTATTGACAGTTTTCAGACTGTTCACCCTTTGACTTATATCCATTGGATAAACTGATGTTTCGTTCCAACGTTCTTTTAATCTTGACCATTGATTTGTTTGACAAAATCAAAAGTTGTTATATGTCCTTTTCCTTGTAATCTTCCAATGTAATCTTTGATTAATTCAAATATACATATCCAGCAGGTTCCTGTGTGTAAAGGTCTGCTGAGATATACATCGGTCAGCTGTTCCAAGTTTGCTATGTTTATAAAACACTGCAGCTGACTATCTTATATCTAACTTTTTATTATGAAGTTAGATTACACCAATTTGATCATAACAAGTTCCAATCACCACTTTACTTATGGAACTTAGACCTTGTACACAAGGTATATGTAATCAGTTTAGGTCATCACAGACTTCCCTAAATTCTGATTCCATATCCTTGACTTTAATTACTAAGTTTGATCCCTTAGCCTTCAATAACTGAGTTTGAACCCTCAGCCTTCAGCCTTCAGCAGGTTCCTAAACTAGTCTACTTACTCAGGTACCCTGCTGATATAGACAGGTCTGATGATGATAGTCAGCTGACCATTTACAGTGCTTGTTTGATAAAACCTATACACAGATCAAACTCTAATAAGCCTATACATTTGATCTAGACATCTTTTTGCCTTTGCTCTATAACTATGAGCTAGTCTGGCACTCATCACTAAAACTTAAAATAAGTCCAACAATTTCCCCATTTTGGTGATGATGCCAATACCCTCCTTCTGACAAAGCAAAAGGGTAAAAAAAAAAAATAAATAAAAGAAAGCAGAACAAACTCGGTCATTTCTCATTATAATCATGTTTGTTCAAAAGTTATTCTGATCTAGATTCAAGAAAATAAAAAAAGGTGTAAGTATCTTTGATCTAGTTCCTTCTTTCTCTTTCTTGCCTTTCTTTTTCTTTCTTTGTTCTTGATATTCCCTAGTATCTCTGACCATTTCTCTAATCCATTGATTTTCAATAAGGGAAAAATCAATATGGGGGTTCACTTCCTACCACCATTTCCATGCCTCAGGTAGAGTAAGGTTAATTTGGTGTACTATAAATCCTAAACGCATGTATAACTGCTTGAATTCATCCAAAGAATCTTTTGCTGATGTAGTAGGTAGACTTCTTCCACCTCTTCCACCTCTACCACCTCTGTGTGAAGATCTTAAGGCTTTAACTCTAGCTTCCCAGAATTTCAATCCCAATAATGAATTTAGCCCTTCATGAAAGCCCTTGTCATGGTAAGGTCTCCTATTATTGTAATATAGCTTTTTGTATTCCTTGAAGAGGTCATCAGTCAACTGAAGTCTGCCAGGTGCAGGTTCTTCGAATGCATTGGTGTCAGCCTCACATCTCTTTTGTGCAAAAATTCTTGCAGCCTCTTTTGCTACAGCTGTTTGGCTCTCTTCCCCCTGATTGACATCATCAACAAAACGGAAAAGCAGGCCATGAACACTCTCCTGTGTGATCACCAAGTTGTTCAGTTGACCTTCCATGATTTCAGTTCTAGTGTAAACTGCAGTGATCCTTTCGTCTGCTCCAGTAAATTGATCATCTCAGTAATCTTAGGATCCAATACAGCAGGTTGAGGTGTATCAGCAGGTTTGTGTACTTCAGCAAGGTTATCAAGTTTCTTGTGAATAGAGGCAAACTGTTCCTTCAAGAATTGATCTTTCAGAGTATTTCCTTGTTTTATACCTCTCACATCTTTGGTAAGGTCTGCAAGAGAATATTGAGTGGTAGTGATATTGGAAGCAACTTTTTCAGTAGTCATCACTCTATTTTCCACCAGGTTCATCAAATCTTCAAATATTTGCTCTTGTCTGTCAAGTTGAGTTCTTAACCGTGTAATGTCATTTCTGACTGCCCTCAACTCATCCAAAACCTATGCTGGTACCCCACCAGCCATTCCTCCAGCCATATGTCCAGCAGCTTCATCAGCAGGCTCTTCAACATTGTATTGTGCCCTCTGTCTGGTGACAACCATGGCCCAGCTCATATCCCTTTCAACAGGGTTAGGACCTTCCTCTAAGATTGGATCTTGGGCAGGTTCCTCAAAAATAGGTACAAATGCCTGTTGTGGTTCAGCAGCAATAGGTTCTTCCTCAGGCACTTGAAACACCTCATCACTGAAGTCATAGTCCAAAGAGACTATTCATCCTCATCGAATAAAATGATCTGTTGACTATCCTTCCTTCGATGAGCTTTTACTCCATTAGGCTCTACTATAGTAGCCTGTTCTTCAACAGCTGCAAGTTCCAACCTTTGTCCAGGTGTTGTTTGATCCTCAGCAACCTGTACCACCAGTTCCAACCTTTGTTCAGGTGCTGTCTGTTCCTCAGCAGCCTGAACCTCCTCAAAAAGTAATGGTTATCCTTTAAAACCCATCACCATGTCCAATCACTGTCTGTTCCTCGGTGAGTAAGACTCTCTCTTCCACACAAATAAAAGGAAAAATAGACATGTTTTCCTCTAGAAATCCTCTGGCATCAGTAATCTTCTGTAAAGTGTCAGCAGATTTAGATATAGTGCCCTGAGTATCAATCCATTGTTGATATTGAACTGAATCTTCAGAACTGATATCAGGCTCACTATGTTCATTGACCTTCTCCTCATCCAGATTTCCAGTCTCCTGATCATCAGGATTCACATCAGACTCCACAGCCTTGAATGTACTAGATGTGCCAAGCAACCTATTACCTCTAAATTTTATGCCATCGTTGATTAGGGCTTCCAGATCATCTATAGTGAGATCCTCCAGATCTTCATCCATTTGATTAGTGCGCGCCCTTAGCGGAGACTCGCCAAAGATCGATGGACTGTTTCTACTCATGGTTCATTTAACGAAGAAGTTCCACTGGTTTCTCCTTGATGTGGAGGATGACCATCATCTGAGTCAGATGATGATGAGTCATCATTATCTGATCCATCCCTAGGATCCTTAAACCTGATACCTTCTTCTTTCTTTTGTTCATCAATGAGTTCCATCAATTTCATTTCCAGTAAATAAGTATCAACCAAATCAAGTAAGTTATCCACTCTTAACTTTTCAAAGGCCCACTCCTCAAAGTCTGTCATAGGCTCAGCAGCTGATTTTTGTCTCTTGTAAAATCCAAACTTGCATTGAAAATAATCAGCAACCAGTTGGAGTTTAAGATCAACATACCCTTCCTTCTTTTTCTTTCTTTCCTTTCAAAGGGCATAGTTGGCTTTCTGGGAGCTGTTTGTTCACTTTGCTGACCTCCAAAGGTATCAACAAGTAGATTCAAAGTTTCCTCAACAGATGCATTTAGGTCAGTAGGTTTCTCAGGTTGTACATTTGTACCTACCACCTCCATATGTTCCACACTTGGTTCCCCCTGACTTACATGCTCACCAGCAGGGTTAGCAACAGATTGGTCTTCCCCCTGAACTATTGCAGAAATGGCAGGGTCTTGTACTATTGTATCAATTTCCACAGCAGGTGCAAATTCAGTAGTCTGCTATGGTTCTTTAGTAAGTTGCTCAACAACAACTTCTGCAGCTTTAGTAGATTCAGCAACTTTTAGAGGTGAGGATTCAATAATTTCTTCAGCAGGCTCAAGTACAACAGTCTGCTGTGGTTCTTCAATGTGTTGCTCAACAACAACACTAGCACCAGTAGTAGGTTCAACAACCTCTTCTTCTACTTCCCTTTGAGCCTCCAGAATCCTCAACTATTTCCCTTTTCCATGTTTCTTATTCTTTGCTATTTCCTTCATTCTCTTAGAATGTTGTTCAGCTTCAGCCTCAGTAGCCTTCCTCTTTTTACTGTCATTCTTATATTGCTCTTTCAAGATTTCAGCAGCAGACTTCTTCCTTGTAACTTCAACAGGGTCAGTAACTTCAACTTCAACTGGACCCTCAGTAGACTCTACAGTCTCTGCTGTTTTCTTCCTTGTTTTCCTAGGCTTTAGCATCTCTATGATTTTTCTGGTGTCAGCAGCCTTTCTCTTTTCAGCAACTTTCATAGGTGCAGCAGGCTTAACAACTTGCTTAACCTGCTCACCACCAGCATCATCATCTTCATCATTATCACTCTCAGTCCTTTCTATATCCAACTCTTCATCATCACTCAAACCAGGGATGAGATAGCTGATCTCCTTCTTATATCTGGACTTGTTGAGTTTTTCAGGTGCAACATCAGTAATCCTCAAATGAGTCAGCAGGGCCGAATCATCAAACCCAAGGGTAAAGTCTTGGATTTCCTTGTCCCTTCTGTTTCCTCAGTTATCTCTTTCTTCCTAAGTTGTTTGTCCTTCACCAATAACTATGGCTTCACAAACTGAACACTTGGAACAGGTAGGATTGATGCTCCAAAGTGTTGCACTTTGGTCCTTGAAGGTAGGATTACCTCTTCACCAATTTGCACCACAAACAACGATCATTGACACACTAGGATGCTTCTTTGTCATTGAGTTTCTTGTAAAGAAAGTTTGAATCAAGTAAGTGATTCACTTTCGGTGACTTGATCGAGGATGAAATGATCGGCGGCTTGAAGTCTTCAAGTGTGTAAACTTGATGTAGCTTGATAATGATTACACTTGAAGAATTTCTTTGGATCAAGTAGCTTTAAGTTTAGTAAGGTCAGCAGGGTGACTTCTTGATAATAATATGAAGCTCAAGATTAATTGTTGTTTTTCTCCCAAAAATCATCATATGTTTCTGTATCAGGGGTCTTTTATTTATAGGTGAGAATCCTTGTGACTTATGTTTGAAATTCAAACATAGCCGTTTCATATTTGTCCCTTTCATGACTTGTATTCTTTCCCTGTACATAAATCGACCTTTGTCGATTTGCTTTTAGACATTTTGATTTATTTCACCCTTGACTTATATCCATTGGATAAACCTCTATTTCTTTCCAACATTCTTTTAATCTTGACCATTGATTTGTTTGACAAAATCAAAAGTTGTTATCTGTCCTTTTTCGTGTAATCTTTCAATGTAATCTTTGATTAATACAAATATACATATCCAGCAGGTTCCTGTGTGTAAAGGTCTGCTGAGATATACATCAGTCAGTTGTTCCAAGGTTGCTGTGTTTATGAAACACTGCAGCTGACTATCTTATATCTAACTTTTTATTATGAAGTTAGATTACACCATTTTGATCATAACCAAGTTCCAATCACCATTTTACTTATGGAACTTAGACCTTGTACACAAGGTATATGTAATCAGTTTAGGTCATCACAGACTTCCCTAAATTCTGATTCCATAGCCTTGACTTTAATTACTAAGTTTGATCCCTTAGCCTTCAATAATCGAGTTTGAACCTCGCTTGCTTGAGTCTTTGGGTTCTAAACTAGTCTCTCGACTCAGGTACCCTCTTGATATAGGCAGTCTGCGATGATAGTCGGTGACTATTCATTAATCTTGTTTGATCAAACCTATACACAGTTCAAACTCTAATAAGCCTATACATTTGATCTAGACATCTTTTTGCCTTTGCTCTATAACAGCTAGTCTGGCACTCATCACTAAAACTTAAAATAAGTCCAACAGGTTTCTCGGTAGTGACTTGTCCTACTGATCGCGTGTAAGTCGCTTAATACTAGCAAGAGGACTAGGTCAATCGTAGTATAGCCAGACTAGCTGTTATAGTGCAAAGGCAGAAATATGTCTAGATCAAATGTACATGTTTATTAGAGTTTGATCTTTGTATAGGTTTGATCAAACAAGCACTGTAATTAGGTCAATTGACTTTATCACAGACTGTCAGATCGATAGGGTGGCTGGGGTCGAGAGAGTGTCTAGGAACTCTTTGACCAAGGCTGAGGGTACAAACTCAATTATTGATGGCTAAGGGATCAAACTTAGTATTTAAAGTCAAGGATATGGAATCAGAATTTAGGGAAGTTTGTGATGACCTAAACTGAGTACATATGACTTGTGTACAAGGTCTAAGTTCCATATGTTAAGTGGTGATTGGAACTTAGTTATGTTCAAAATGGTGTACTCTAACTTCACAATAAAAAGTTAGATGAGAAGAAGTCACCTGATGTGTTATTCAAAAACAGCATACTTAAACCTGCTGAAAAATGTGTACATCAGTAGGCTGTTATACTTCAGATATTTGCTGAGTATATTTCTTGATTTAATCAAGGGTTACATTGGCAGATTAAGAGGATAAGGATAAATTACAAGCATTGATATTGTCAACAAATCAATGGCCAAGATAAAAAGAACGTTGGAAAGATTCAGAGGATTAACCAATGGACATAAGTCAAAGGGTGAATGATCGAAAACCGACATAAAGCAAAGCGGCGATGTCGAGATTTAGAACTATGATGAAAGCATGTCAAGATGGAGACAAATCTGAAACGGCTAAGTTTGAAATTCAAACATAAGTCACAGGATTCTCACCTATAAATAGAAGACTCCTAATTCAGATACAAGTGATGAAAATTAAGAAGAAAAATAATATATTCTGAGCTATCAAGAAAATCACCTATTGACATACGTAACTTTAAGCGATCGATCAAGAAATATCTTCAAGTGTAACCTGGTACAACTTACATCAAGTACACACACCTGAAGACATCAAGTTGCTGATCATTTCATCCTGATCAAGCTGCTGACAGTGGAATCATTTACTTGATTCAAACTTTCTTTTATAAGAAACCTGCTGAAGACCGAGAAGCACTTAGGTGTCAAGAACTATTGTTTGTGTGTGTAGCTGGTGAAGAGGCAATCCTACCCTTCAAGGACCAGTGGAATACCATGGAGCAGCAATCCTACCTGTTTCAAGTGTTCCGTTTGTGAAGCCATAGTTATTGGTGAAGGACAGACAACTTAGGGATTTTTGTAACTGCAACATCAAAGATCTCTAGTGAATTTCCTCCAACATCATAGGAGAAGATGGGACTGACAGGATTACACCACCTGGAACCACTATAAAAATTGCCTAATTACTTTCTGCATTTACTTTCTGCATTTAGTATACTGATCACATCAACCCACTGAAACTAGCAACTGAATCACACACCTACACTGTTGAGTATCCAATACTTAGTATCATTCTTTTAACAACAAGTAATAAGGCTTAAACTAAATATATTCTGCTGCAACAAATTGATAACATCAACGATCAATGAGATTACGAGCGATCGGCCAAGAGCTCTCGACATTCTTGAGTTTGTTAACTCCAAAAGACTGAGTCTCAAGGCGACTTGATGATTTTCAAAGTACGAAGGACTTCTACAAAAATAAAAAAATTATAGGGAACCTTATGTAAATGGTGAGATGTACCAACCGCACAATCCTCCTTAATAGGTTAATTTTCCTAGATATAACCAAACCCTATCTACACCCGGAACCACTCCCCTAGCGAACCTGCCACCACGTCGCAGAACAGGAGTTCGTGTGTAACCTTTTCTTTCTGGCGTAACAGCGGTATAACGTAAGAAAATATTATGGCCGCCTAACATAGGGGCCGAAGGTACAGCAAGCTCGGCCAAAATATGACACCCGAAGGGCCTGGCATTAATTTTATTCACCCCCCCTAAACTTAACCAAACCCTTTTCAAGGGACCAACAATTGGTATCAGTGCTGTGCTTCTATTTTGAAGTAATCCCACTTGTTGTGCTTGTGAAAATACTTTGAAAACTTTTTCAAGTTTCTGATTTTCAAAGCTTTGTATCAAGGATAACAACCAGTATGCTAGGACTATGTTGATGTGTTCCTTAGATCGTTTTGATGAGTATAAATGTTGTATGCATGCTTATCTAGCTGCAACACATGATGAGATGATGAATGTGCTTACTGATGGACCACTGGAGATCATTAAGGCCAGAACTGTGGGCAGTGAAACTCAGTATGTTCCAAAGCCAAAAAGAGAGTGTGGTGCTGAAGATAGAAAAACAACAAACCTCAACAATATTGCTATTGATATCATATACAGATCCGTGGATAGCAATATGTACATGAAAGTGAAGGATTGCAAAACTGCAAAGGAACTTCGGGAAAAATTACAACTTATCTGTGAAGGGACTGATGCTATAAAGAAAAAGCACAGCCAAAAGAAAGTTCCAAGATTTCAAAATGAAATCAAATGAAACCATTGAGCAAATGGAGTCAAGATTCAATGCTATCATGGATGAACTCACCCAGCTGAATGTAATCTATACAAAAGAATAGATCAATACAAGAATCATAGAAGCCCTACCTGCAAAGGAAGTTTGGGAGATGAAGGTTACTGCCATAGAAGAGTCTAGGAGTCTACATGAAGAAGACACCTTCAAATTGTTTTCAGATCTCAAGGCATATGAATTCAGTAAGAAACTTGTTCCTGAAACTGAAAAGGAAGAACCAAAGACGACTGCATTGGCTGCTGCACATAAAGAAGAATCATCAGGTGGTCAAGATTATCTACTGGAAGAGATGCAAGAGCAAATTGCCCTACTAAGAAAGAAGATCAGAATGATGAAAACAGGAAGGGGTTCTCCAAGGAATTTCACAAATAAATCAAGTGAAAAGAAGAAGGAAGAATCCAAGAAAGATAATGATTATTTGTGTTTTCATTGCAAGAAATCAGGACACTTCAAACCTGACTGTCTTCATTTGAAATAGAAAAGAGAACCTGATTATCTGTGCATCAACTGCAAGAAACCTGGACATTTCAGACCTGATTGTCCAGACCTCTACTGAAAAACAAGAATTAGCAAAGAAGATCTGGCAAGAAAGCAATGGTTGTTGATGATGAATCAGGCTATGTAGTTGAATCAAAAAAAGGAAATGAATATGATGATACTGCACTTGTTGCTGATATGGATGATACTGCACTTGTTACTAAGGGTGGATCCAGCAAGGTTACTGAACCTAGTTCCAGAATTTGTCCTAAGTTTGTGCCTGCACAAGATCCAACTCCCAAAAGGGTTTCTGAGGCAGTAAATCCTACTGAGAAGACCTCAAAGAAGCAAAATCAAAAGTCTAAAAGGTCAACAGTACCTAACAAAAAGTGTAAATCCAAGGGTAGGACTGCTGGACCTTATAGACCTGCAGATAGCAAACTTGCTGCTAAGTCTAATGGACCATAAAAAGGCAAAAATCAGAAATATTCCGAGGATAAGAATCATAAACCTAAAAATGTTAATCATTCTAGGGATACTTATCTTAGGGGGAAAGGTAGATTGTTCCCTACTGATGATGATTGGAATATTCCTACCCCTACTAGTCATAACCATAATGCTAGGGTGAAACCTCAGCAATGGAATCAGCAGAGGACTCATCAGAGGACTTATCCAAGACCTCAGCAGGGACCTCAGCAGACTCCATTCTACAGGGCTATTCCTAACAGACAGCAAACCTATGGTTATGCTAGTGCTTCTAACAATAGAAATCACTTCAAACAGCATTAAGTACCAAAAGGCCAGAAAGCATATGTGAATCCTACACAACCAAATGTTAGATTTTATGGAAATGTGGGATACATATATGAAAAAAAGTGTAATGCTTTTCAAAGAAGACCTTATGAAAATTTGCCAAGGGTCATGCTTACCACTGACCACTATGGACCCAAATAGTTTTGGGTACCTAAAACACATTAACTTTGTTTTTGTAGGGTGTCTGGTACTTTGATAGTGGATGTTCCAAACCTATGACAAAGAATAAGCACTGTTTGACAAATTATGTTGCAAAGGTTGGTCCAAGAGTCACTTTTGACAAAGGCAATTGTATTGTCATCAGTGAAAGAGGTGAACAAGTTGTGTTGGCTGGAAGAAGACAACAAAACATGTATGTTGTGGATTGGTCTACTGCTGTTCCAGAAACATGCCTGATTGTGCATACCAAGTCAGAACTAAATTAGTTGTGGCATAAAAAGTTGAATCATCTCAATTTTTGATGATATCAATCAATTGGTGAATAAGAAGTTGGTGATTGGTTTGCCTGAGATCACATTCAAAAAGGATGCTATATGTGATGCATGTCAGCAGGGTAAACAAACAAAGTCAAGCTTCAAGTCAAAGGCTAAACAATCAACAAAAAGAGTTTTGGAGCTGATGCACTTGGATTTATTTGGACCAGTAACACCAACAAGTGTAACAAGAAAGAAGTACACTCTGGTAGTTGTGGATAATTATTCAAGATACACTTGGGTAGTATTTATGAATAAGAAAAGTGAAACACTTCAAAAGATGCATGAACTTTTGAAGACATTGAAAAATGAGAAAAGTTTGACAGTAGTGAAGATCAGATCAGACATGGGTCCTGAGTTTCTCAATAAAGTCATAAGAGAATATTGTGAGAAAAATGGTGTGCTCCATCAATTAGCAGATGCTGGTACACCTCAGCAAAATGGGGTTGCTGAGAGAAGAAACAGGACCTTGAAAGAAGCAAGGAGGACTATGATTTGTGAAGTATTACTACCTGAAAGATATTGGGCTAAAGCAATCAATACAGCATGCTATACACAAAATAGGACCTCAGTTAACAAGAAGTTGCTGAAGACACCTTCTGAGATATGGAATGGAAGAAAACCAAAAATATCATATTTCCATCCATTTGGAAGCAAGTGTTTTATTTTAAATCATAAGGAGCAATTGAAGACATTCCAACCAAAATCAGATGAAGGAATCTTCTTGGGATATTCTTCAGTCAGCAAGGCATTCCGGGTACTAAACAAAAGAACATTGAAACATGAAGAATCAATACATGTTGTATTTGATGAACCAAAGTTTACAGGAATGGAAGGTGAAGTTTCAGAACCTACTGAAAATCTCCAAGTTACTGATCCAGAATTTGTTGATGTTTTGGAAAAGATAAATGACTTAAAAGTTTCTGACTCTGCCCCTGCTGATGAACCTGATGGTAACACTACTGATGCTACAACAGATGCAGTTCAAGGATCTGCTGAACCCCCTACTAAAGCAACATCAGAGCCTACTGAAGATGAAGCTCCTGTAAATCAAACAAATCAAGATTTACAATGGTTGAAGGACCACCTTGCTGAAAAGTAATTGGCAATATACAGCAAGGTGTAAGGACTAGAAGACAATTAGAAGCAATGTTTACTTGTTTTCTATCTCAAATTAAGCATGAAGTTGTTGAAGAAGCAATATCTGATCCAGATTGGATAATTGCTATGCAAGAAGAATTGAATGAGTTTGAAAGAAAAATTTGGACACTAGTGGAAAGGCCTAGTCATGCAAATATAGTTGGAACTAAATGGGTATACAGAAATAAATTGGATGAATCTGGTACCATTGTAAGGAATAAGGCCAGACTAGTGGCAAAAGGCTATTCTCAAGCTGAAGGAATATATTTTGATGAGACATATGCCCCAGTTGCAAGATTGGAAGCTATAAGACTATTTTTGGCATATGCTGCTTTTAAAAACTTCAAAGTATACCAGATGGATGGAAAAAGTGCATTCTTAAATGGAATTCTGGAGTAAGAGGTTTATGTTCAGCAACCTCTTGGTTTTGAAGTTAAAGATCGAGAATATAAAATGTATAGACTTAGCAAGGCACTTTATGGTTTGAAACAAGCACCAAGAGCATGGTATGAAACCCTGTCTCAATTCTTGATGGACAATGGTTTTACCAAAGGTACCATTGACAAGACTCTTTTCAGAATCAATGAAGGGGACAGTACCCTGCTGGTACCGATTTATGTTGATGACATAATTTTCGGTTCTGAAAATGAATTACTATGTGAAAAGTTTGCTAATCTCATAAAAAGCAAGTTCCAAATGAGTATGATAGGAGAGATGAACTACTTTTTGGGATTACAAGTCAAACAATTGAAAGATGGAATCTTCATTCATTAAACTAAATATACCAAGGAATTTTTGAAGAAGTTTGGTATGGAAAATAGCACCAAGGTATCAACTCCTATGAGTACTAACATCTGATTGGATGAAGAAAAAGAAGGCAAAGATGTTGATCAGACTTTATACAGAAGAATGATAGGCAGTCTGTTGTACCTCACTGCCAGCAGACCTGATATATCCTTTGATATAGGTGTTTGTGCAAGATTTCAATCTAAACCAAAGGAAAGTCACTTAGCTGCAGTCAAAAGAATTCTCAAGTATCTAAAAGAGACATTGGGAGTATGGATATGGTATTCAAAAGATGGAATCTTCAAAGTTATATCCTACTCAAATTCTGATTATGCAGGATGCAAGATTGATACAAAAAGCACCACAGGAACCTGTCAGTTAATGGGAAATAGACTTGTTTCTGGTTTCGAGAAGAAAGCAATTCAATATCAACGTCCACTCTTGAAAATTTGAATGTATTCTTCACAGTTGTGCACAAATACTATGGTTAAGACAACAATTCAGGGATTATGGAATTGAAGAAAGAGAAACCTATAATGTGTGACAACACAAGTGCAATTGCAATCACTGAAAATCCTGTTTTGCACTCAAGAACCATGATGTGAGACATCACTTTATAAGGGATCATGTTGAGAAGAAAGATGTGGTGGTTCTTTACATCCCTACTGAAGATCAACTTGCTGATATATTTACAAAACCATTGGATAATGAAAGATTTGCTAAGTTAAGAACTGAACTTGGCATCATAAAAGTTGACTGATATATTAATGATCTGCAGAGTACTGGAATTCACCAAGGGGATTAGTCTTTCCCCTGTTGGGTGAGCCCACTTGGCATACTAGTCATTGGTATCAACAATTCCATGTACTTAAATAATTTTGGACAATTGACAAAATGAAGTTGCCAAGGGGATTGGTCTTTGTCATGTTGGGTGAGCTCACTTGACAGATCAGTCATTGGTATTAAACTTCATATTGTATTATCAGTTGGACAAAACGAGAGTGTTAAAAGATAGGCAGAGTAATTTGTCAGGAGGCTGCTGAGCCATATTTGTCAGTAGGCTACTGAGTCAACTCTGCTGAAGATCAAGTCTGCTGGAGTATACGTTACAAGAAAGTCAAACTTAAATGAAAGTCAACAGTAATTGGATATTATTCTTATCCTTTATAACTGCGGTTACAATATCCAATGGTTACAACTCTTTTTGGGATAAGTTAGTGGGACACGTGGCAACATCACATTTATTTCAACCTTAATCATGGTTAAATGCTACAGTATGTGTACAGTAATTTCCTGAAAGTTATCAACCACTACCTTTCCTTAAATATACAGACATATACACATAGAAGATACTTACAAGTTTTAGATCGACTTTCTCTGAGAATATACAGTGTGAACACAGATTTGCAAGCGTCTTCTTCATTTTTTTCAAATTTCTTCAATGGTGGATAATGGAGATGTTCATATTGGAAAAAGCCAAAGTGTTAGAGGCTTTGTTACTGATGCTAACAAGACAGAATTAGCCATCAACATTGGTAGAATAATAAGGAGATACAAAGGACTGGAGGATGTTCTAAATCTAAGATTAGATAGCATCTCATACACCAATGTTGTTAATTTCTGGAAGAACATAGTGATAAAGAATGATATAGAGGCATTTACTACCACTGTAAATGCTCAGCAGATTGAAATCACTTCAAATCTAATGAGGAAAGTAATCAGATTTGGACCTGGAAATGGTGCTCCTACCAATCATGAATCTATGCAGCTTGCCATATTGGACTTTGTTGATTCAATCAAGACAAACAAGTCCATACCATCAACACTGAGTATCAATGTGAAGCATATCAGATTGGAGTGCAATCTACTGGGCAAGATAATTGCCAAGAACATTTTTGGATTTAGTGGAAGTCTTGATACTCTCTCTGGACCGAAGATTGACATGCTTATAATCATATGCAAAAGTATGAGATTTGATTAGGCCGGATTCTTTGTTCAATATATGAAGAAGGTAGTGACAGAGGTTAGAGATGGAACAAGGAAGTCCAAAACAAAACCATTGGGTTTGATGATACAGGCCCTGCTGACTCACTTAAAGATTGTTGATGTTGCCCCTACAAAGATCAACAAGTCTAGATATAAGCCATAAATAAATGATCATATTCCTGGTTTGGATAATGATGATGATGATGATGAGGCAACTGAAAGTGATAATGATGGAGATGATAATGATGGTGATGGGCAGGCTAAACAAGTTACACAACCTGCTGCACCAAAGAAGACTGCACAGAAAAAAAAAGCTGCTAATATAATAAAGATCACTGAGCTTTTAAAGCCTACGAAGACAAGGCAGCAACCAATAGACACTGCTGAGTCTACTGAAGTTCCAGTTGATGTTGAGGCTACTGAGCCTACTGAAGCTACAAAAAAAACTACTGCTGAGATTTTGAGAAAACATCAGAAAGAAGATAGAAGAAAAAGGAAAGTCTTTGGCGAGGAGCAACTTTGCAAAAGAAGGAAACATGTTGTGAAGAAGAAGGTTTATGGTAAAGGCAAAGAGTTAAGGGTCCTGGAGGACCAAAGGGAAGTAGAAGAAGAGGCAGTTGATCCTACTAAGGATGCTAATGTTGTTGTTGAGCAACAAATTGAAGAACCACGGCACACTGCTGCACCTGAGCCTCCTGTGGAAGTTGGTGTATCTATTCAAGACCCTGCTATGGATGCTACAACTCAGGGGGAAGAACACACTGCTACAGACCCTGCTGATGTGCATATAAGTCACGGGGAACCTAGTGTGGAACAGTTGGAGGTAGTAGGGACAAATGTACAACCTGATGAACCTACTGACCTATTTGTATCTACTATAGATATATTGACTCACCTTGTTGAAGCCTTTTGGGGGACAACAAGCTGAGAAATATACCCTAAGAAGTACCACAATGCCTTTTGAGAGAAGGGAAAAGAAGTCTTAGAAAGAAAAGGTAGATCCCAACTTCAAGAAAATTGAAGATTACTTTGCTTGGAAGTTTGGTTTCTAAAAGAGACAAAAACTAGATGCAGAACCAATGACCGATTTTGAAGAATGATCATTCAACCAGTTGGGAGTAGAGAGCTTGCTTGGATTAATTGATACATCTAAACTACAAGTGAGGCTGCTGGATAATATTGAAAGGGAAAAGCAAAGATGAACCATTTTGTTCAGAACCACAAGATGCACCTGACAATGATGATTCATCATCTTCTGATTCTGATGATGATCACCCTTCATTTCCAGGCCAACCAAGTGGCACTGCATTGGAACAACCTACTGAGGATGTTGGACAGGGATCTAAAGATACAACAGCATATCACTCTGCTAATGAAGGAAAGTCTGCTGAGGGCCAGCAGACTAATCATATAGATGAAGACCTGGAGAATATGACTATGGATGATCTGGAAGCTAAAATTAATGTTGGAATAGCTCTTGGAGATAACAGGCTGATCGGTATGTCTGACACCTTATTGGTTGTGGTGTCTGAAGTAAATTCTGAGGATCAGCAAATTGACATGCTAAATGAAGAGCTAGGAACTGTTATAAATGAAGATTTTCAGAGACAGCTTGCTGTAGCAACATCATTGGAAGAGGGCAGAATATCTACTATTTATGATGTCGTTATGTTTGAAGAAGCTGATATTAGTTCAGAGGACTCAGCTCAGTATCAGGAGTGTTTTGACATTCAGGAAACCTTTCTCAAGTTGCAAATCAATTACAGAAGGTTGCTGATGCTAGAGGAGTCTTAGAGGAAAATTTGGCTATATTTCCTCAAATTTTTGTTGAAGAGGTGGTTTAGGTTGCTGAGTTAGAAAGTGCACCTGAATATAGGTCGGAACAGAGGATCCTTTTTGAGGAACAAACAGTGTTAGGACAAAGGTTGGAACTATTGATGGGATTGGAGGAATCCCTTTATATTTTGAAGAGACTGTTGTAGAACAGGTTGCTGAAGAAACTGCTATTGCAGTGCAGGCAACTGAAGTTAAGGCTACTAGAGGAAAAGATACTCAGCAGACTGGTGTTAATGAGGATGAACAGTTGTTGGACAATGAATTTAGAGATGAGGAATTCCAAATGCCTGAGGAAGAACAAGTTGCCGATGAGCCTCAACAGGCACATGTACCAATTTTTTAGGAGGCACGTGTTTTGGAACCTCAACCTGCACAAGATCCTATTTTGGAAGAAATTTTTGGAGATGTGATTGAGGAAGTTCCTGAACCTGCTGAATGGGACAGGACAAGAGTCATGGTTGTCAGCATACCAAGGGCAAACTATAATGTTGAAGAGCCTGCTGATGATTTTGCTGGACAAATGGCTGGATGTATAGCTGGTGCAATACCAGCACATGTTTTGAAAGAATTAAGAGCTGTAAGGACTGATATTGCACAGCTAAGGACTCAACTGAATACACAGGAAATGAGATTTGAAGATTTGGTGAATCTTATAGAATATAAAGGAAGAACTACTGAGACAGTTGCATCCAACATTACATCTGCTCAATTTTCTATAAATTATTTAATTAGAGATGTGAGATGTGTGAGGTATCAAGACCACCACAGCAAACAAGGATAAGCACTTGAATGAACAGATTGCCTCACTGCACAAGAACAAATATTTGAAGGAAGGATCACTGCAGTTGACACAAGAACTGAGATAATGGAAGGTCAACTTGCAAATTTAGTGATTACACAAGAAAGTGTTCATGGTCTACTATCCCGGTTTGTTGATGATGTCAATAATGGGGAAGTGGGCCTTACAGAAAAAGCAAAGGAAGCTGCAAGGATTTTTGCAAATAAGAAGTGGGAGGATGAGATAAATGAGTTTTGGAAACACACTTTGGCGGCAGATTAGGATGATCGATGACCTCCTGAAGGAATACAAGAAGCTATACTATGGAAAGAAGAGACCCTATCATGACATGGGATTTCAGGAAGGACTCAACTCCTTCTTGGGACTAAAAAAATGGTAAACCCTACCATTAAGGGTCCCCTCACCCCCGATCCCACAGGTAAGTGAGGAGAGGTTAATCAGGTAACCTAGTAGCTCCAACATGGGTTGCCTTTTCGACCACTGCACTGAAGGGTGTTATCAATCGGAAATCAACCCCATTACGGGAATCGAACCGCTGACCTCCAGCTTATAGTCCAGGCTGCACTACACACCCATGCCGCCACCACTAGGCCATATCCAGGGGAGTTCCAAGAGAAACAAAAGCAGGACAGAAACAAAAACAAAAACTAGATCAGCACACTTAAACTGCTTATTTTACTTTGATGATTCTACTTTGTAATAATGTTGAACGAATATGATTTTAATGAAAGATGACTGAATTTGTTCTGTTTGTGTTTTTATCTTTTTGCTTTGCTGTAAGGAGGGTATTGGCCTCATCACTAAAAAGGGGGAAATAGTTGGACATATTTTAAGTTTTAATGATGAGTGCCAGACAAGCTGTTATAGAGCAAAGGCAAAAAGATGTCAAGATCAAATGTATAGGTTTATTAGAGTTTGATCTTTGTATAGGTTTGATCAAACAAGCACTGTAATTAGGTCAGTTGACTTTAGCAGCAGACCTGTCTAGATCAGTAGGATAACTAGGTCAGAAGAGTGTCTACGAACCTGCTGAAGACTGAAGGCTGAGGGTACAAACTCAGTTATTGAAGGCTAAGGGATCAAAGTTAGTATTTAAAGGCAAGGATATGGAATCAAAATTTAGGGAAGTCTGTGATGACCTAAACTGAGTACATATACCTTGTGTACAAGGTCTAAGTTCCATATGTTAAGTGGTGATTGGAACTTAGTCATGTTCAAAATGGTGTACTCTAACTTCACAATAAAAAGTTAGATGAGAAGAAGTCAGCTGGTGTGTTATTCAAACACAGCAGACTAAACCTGCTGAAAAATGTGTACATCAGCTGGCTGTTATACCTTAGATATTTGCTGAGTATATTTCTCGATTTAACCAAGGGTTACATTGGAAGATTAAAAGGATAAGGATAAATTACAAGCCTTGATATTGTCAAAAAATCAATGGCCAAGATAAAAAGAACGTTGGAAAGATTCAGAGGATTAACCAATGGACATAAGTCAAAGGGTGGACAAAGCTAAAATCGACATAAATCAAGCCCGGCGATTGTCGATACTAGGAACTGTGACAAAAAGCAAGTCAAGATGAAGACAAATCTGAAACGGCTACGTTTGAAATTCAAACATAAGTCACTGTTGGTCCCTTGAAATGGCTTTGGTTAAGTTTAAGGGGGGGTGAATAAACTTAACACTTGAAACATTTGAAGTTAACAAACTCAAGAACAACTCAAGAAATCTTTGATATTTGAAGATTTCTTGATACTCTCGATAGTCTGGCGATTGTGAGTTTACTAAATTTGTGCAGTGGAATTATGTCAAAAATTTAGCCTTATAACTTGTTGTTAAATATGATACCAAGTATTAGATACTTAGTAGTGTGCGTGTGTGAATTCAGAAGCTAGATTCAGTAGGTTGATGTGTTAGATAAACTAAATGCAGAATGTAAGTGCAGAAAGTAAGTAGGCAGATTTTATAGTGGTTCCAGGTGGTGTAATCCTGTCAGTCCACTCTTCTCCTGTGATGTTGGAGGTAATTCACTAGAGATCTTTGATGTAGCTGTTACAAAAATCTCTAAGTTGCTTGTCCTTCACCAATAATTATGGCTTCACAAACTGAACACTTGGAACAGGTAGGATTGTTGCTCCAAAGTCTTCCTTTGGTCCTTGAAGGGTAGAATTGCCTCTTCACGACTCCACCACAAACAAACGATCTTTCACACCCAAAGATGCTTCTTTGTCTTGAGACATTTCTTGTAAAAGAAAGATTGAATCAAGTAAATGATTCTGTTGCAGCAGCTTGATCAGGATGATATGATCAGCAGCTAGATGTCTTCAAGTGTGTAAACTTGATGTAGCTTGAATACAGATTACACTTGAAGATTTTGTCTAATCAGTAGCCTTAAGCTCAGTAGGGTCAGCAGGGTGTTTTTCTTGATTTAATTCTGATTGCTGAAGATAGATCCTTAATTTTCATCACTTGTATCTGAATTAGGAGTCCTCTATTTATAGGTAGGAGTCCTTGTGACTTGTATTTGAAATTCAAATATAGCCGTTCCAGATTTTGTCCCATTTGACTTGCTTTACATCACTTTGTTCATAGTAATCGACACGATCCGATCGCTTTTTGATGAATGCGATCTGTCCATCCTTTGACTTGTATCCATTGGATAAAGTCACGAATCATCCCAACGTCCCTTTAATATCAACCATTGATTTGTTTGATAAAATCAGAGGTTGATAGCTGTCCTTATCCTTGTTTTCTTCCAATGTAATCTTGAATAAATCGAGGTATATGTATCAGCAGGTTCATGAGTCTGCTGAGATACATATCAGTCAGCTGAACCATAATTTTCTATGTTTAAAACACAATGCAGCTGACTTCCTTTATCTAACTTTTATTTGTGAAGTTAGATTACACCATTTAATCATAACTAAGTTCCAGTCACCATCCAACTTATGGAACTTAAACCTTGTACACAAGGTATATGTAATCAGTTTAGGTCATCACAGACTTCCCTAAATTCTGATTCCATATCCTTGACTTTAATTACTAAGTTTGACCCCTTAGCCTTCAATAATCGAGTTTGAGCCTCACGCCGAGTCTTCAAAGAGTTTCACGACTAGTCTCTGACCTAGCTACCCTCTTGATAAAGACCGATCATTGATATAAACCCGGTGACCATTACAAAGGCTTGTTTGATCAAACCTATACAAAGATCAAACTCTAATAAACCTATACATTTGATCTAGACATCTTTTTGCCTTTGCACTATAACAGCTAGTCTGGCACTCATCACTAAAACTCAAAAATAAGTCCAACAGTCACAAGATTCTCACCTATAAATAGAAGACTCCAGATTCAGATACAAGTGATGAAAATTAAGAAGAAAAATAATATATTCAGAACTATCAAGAAAATCACCCTGCTGACATACTTTTTTTTTAAGCAACTTTATTTTATTTTATTAAAGGATGAAATAAAGAGCTACAAAGAATTCTCCATATTCCAGCCCGCCCCAAGTTTACGTGATAGAATGCATAGCATGGCCTCCTTAAACCCTATGTGTGGCAAACCCGGTGTAGGAAAATCCACCACATAGGGAAGAGTACTCGCTCTATGCATTCCCGAAAAAACCCTACTCCAAAAATAAATACATCCGTGGAAATCCGCATGAAATAAATGGTGGTTCTCTGTCCTCTGTCTTTCAGATTGGAAGTGAAAGAAGATTTCCGTTCTCCCCGTCGTGTCCTCGTGTCCTCCTGCTGACATACATAGAGCTTTAACTGACTGATGAAGAAATATCTTCAAGTGTAACCAGGTATCAAGTTACATCAAGTATACACACTTTAAGACATCAAGCTGTTGATTATTTCATCCTAATCAAGCTGCAGACAGTGGAATCATTTACTTGATTCAAACTTTCTTTTACAAGAAACCTGCTGAAGACAGAGAAGCACTTAGGTGTCAAGAACTGTTATTTGTGTGTGGATCTGGTGAAGAGGCAATCCTACCCTTCAAGGACCAGTGGAATTCCTTGGAGCAGCAATCCTACCTGTTTCAAGTGTTAAGTTTGTGAAGTCATAGTTATTGGTGAAGGACATACAACTTAGGGATTTTTGTAATCGCAACCTCAAAGATCTCTAGGAATTTCTTCCAACATCACAGAGAAGAGTGGGTGACAGGATTACACACACGGAACCACTATAAAATTGCCTACTTACTTTCTGCATTTAGTATACTGATCACATCAACCCACTGAAACTAGCAACTAAATCACACACCTACACTACTAAGTATCCAATACTTAGTATCATACTTTTAACAACAAGTAATAAGGCTTAAACTAAATATATTCCATTGCAACAAATTCGATTACATCAACGATCAACAGACTCATCGAGTGGTCACAGACTCATCGAGCGTCGGCAACAGTAAATCGACATTCTTTGAGTTTGTTAACTCCAAAAGTTTTAAGTGTTAAGTTTATTCACCCCCCCCCCCTCTAAACTTAACCAAAGCCTTTTCAATGGACCTACACATAAAATTAGGATTTACAAGGTTTCTCGATTAGTCGATAAAGACTGTCGTCTAATCAAGCGAACGTAACCCATAATTTTGCGTAAAATATGAATGAATCTAATAATAAAGATAAAACTTCATTTAATTAATTCGTAGTTGATTAAATGCAAGCATAATCTAGATCTATCACGAGAACAAGATCAAATCTAAGATACAAAATAAAATATTGGAATAGATCTTACCCATAACAAAGAACATATCTACTCCTCAATCCTCTCTCCCTTCGGTGATTCGAATCGATCCATGAAGATCGTAAACGAAGCATAATTCAATAACGAAAGACTCATGACTTATTTGCAAGAAGAAGAAAAGAAGCTTTAATCTCCAAAAGACAACATTGTATCTAATTTATGAATAGATCTATGAATGAATAAAGGAATACAATTTCGCAGCTCTGAATGGCCGTATATAGGTGTATAAACCGACTTAGGGGTTAATCCAATCCGGGGAGGACAAGAAAACGTGTTTCTGGAAGATTCTGGGGCTCTATTAGTCGGTGGCTACTCTCGATTAATCGAGGGTATTTTGTCATTTTTCTTCTACCGATTTGGAAGGTTCTGGAATACCCTAGGCCTAATCCTTTCCTCGGCTTCGGCATTTGGACCATAACTTGACCTACGTAACTCCGATATAAGTGATTCAAAGTGCGATGGAATCCACGTTTCAAGACATACAAATTTCATGTAAAATTACAAGCCCAATTCGTTTTGTAAGGCTTTGGAAACTGCGTTGCAAGATCACCACAGATTCTCGGGTCCAATCTTGACTCGAAACACTTCAACCTTCAGCTCCGTTCAGTTCTTAATCGATTGACTCTTATATTCAGCCCAAATGATGATCCATGTACTCATTCATATGTCAATAAAATCGTAGCACACATAATAGCTTCTATTTATGGCAAATAACACATAAAATACATGGTTAATACGCATAATACCAATTTAAGCATTTAGCCACCCCGGACGTGGCTTAATATCATTACATAATTAACCCATGATTTCATACATATTATCACCATTGAGAAAACAATTCCGTGGTAAGTTGATGGTAAAATATGATACCAAGTTGACCATCATCAACTACCCCCCACTTTGTTTTTTATCGTCCCGAGCAAAAACCAAATCAAACAAACCCCCTCAACAATTACAGACTAATTAAGAACAGACTCATTCAAAGATTATTAATAAGATAAGGGACAACAAATATCCATCACCAATCCATTAAGCACTATCTCGTAGTATAACCGACGTGTGTGTGCAATAAATCTTCTAACAACAGTGACGCAGACAGAATCACATTATATCAATAATGATTTTAGGCAAAAGATGCATCATGCACACATCCATAATTTCCCCATTAATCATCACCTATCAATTCATCAATGTGTCGTGTGATAAATCTTTTGTGATAATGCATTCAAGAAAAGAATGAAGTTATAACGACCCCAAAACCTTAACTTATCAATGTGCACAATCGCTCCTCTTGCCTTCAGACTCAGGCAAACAACATGGAACCTTACTCGGGCCGGGCGGACTTGGGGACCGAGTATTACTCTTAGGTCCTTGTTTGTTTTAGTTTTATGCGAGGGTCGTGCCCTTTTTGCTAGGAGTTCGCTTCCATCACTTCCATTATTATTTTTTTTATATTTTTTCATAAATATTTTTTTGGCATATTTCTCACTATTTTTTTCCTCACAATCTCGCAAGCCCGATGTATCCTGTTTTACCTTTCCCGGACTCATTGTTTCTACCCTCTTCCTACAAAAATTGGTTAAAGTATATCCACTGACAAATATTGATTCTCGGTCTAAGATAACTCTTCATCTTATCTAAAAACTTCTCACTCAGATTACGTGCTCAATAATTTAATGAAATTGGCAAAATAACAATTAACAAGTCACTACATCATGCAACATAACACATGCTCATTCTTCCATACTAAATTGAATAATGCGTCATCTATACTACATACTGAAGAAGTGAGTTATACGTGCTTAAAAAGGTCGATTCCACAACAAGATACATGATTAATAAACCACTACTTCATATAGTTGACAAACCCCTTATTCTTCATGAATGAATTAAGTATGTGATTTAGCAGTTTCAATGGTTTAAGAACTCTATCTCATTCTATTTAAAAAATCGAAATTCACAAAAGTAAGTGTATGTGTCTCTCAACTTTTTTTCAAGCTATGTGTTGTGCCTACCGCCCCCCCAATTTAAAATTCAACATTGTCTCCAATGTGGAAAGTAAAGCAAAAAAAACTAGGAAGAAGAAGATCACTTAGCTTTGGAAAATAGAAGAACTATGTGACTATCTGAAGCAAATCACATCAGCTATGAACAGTGTTGGTCCCTTGAAAAGGCTTTGGTTAAGTTAGAGGGGGATGAATAAACTTAACACTTAAAACTTTTGGAGTTAACAAACTCAAGAACTTCAAGAAACTTCACGACAACTCGAAGAGTCTCTGACGACACTCGATAGTCTCTTTGATTGTTGATTTTATTGAATTTGTTGCAGTGGAATATATTCAAATTAAGCCTTATTACTTGTTGTTAAAGTATGAGAGAAAGTATTAGATACTCAGTAGTGTAAGTGTGTGATTCAGTTGCTAGTTTCAGTAGGTTGATGTGCTAAATATACTAATTGCAGAAAATAAATGCAGAAAGTAAGTAGGCAATTTTTATAGTGGTTCCAGGTGGTGTAATCTTGTCAGTCCACTCTTCTCTTGTGATGTTGGAGGAAACTCACTAGAGATCTTTGAGGTAGCAGTTACGAAAATCCCTAAGTTGATTGTCCTTCGCCAATAACTGTGGCTTCACAAACTGAACACTTGGAAAAGGTAGGATTGATGTCCCAAAAGTCTTCCACTGGTCCTTGAAGGGTAGGATTGCCTCTTCACCAGCTCCACCACAAACAACAGTCCTTGACACCCTAAGATGCTTCACTGTCTTCAGCAGGTTTCTTGTAAAAGAAAGTTTGAATCAAGTAAGTGATTCAGCTTTCAGCAGCTTGATCAGGATGATATGATCAGCAGCTTGAAGTCCTCAAGTGTGTAAACTTGATGTAGCTTGATAGCAGATTACACTTGAAGAATTTGACTAGATCAGTAGCTTAAAGTTCAGTAGGGTCAGCAGGGTGATTTCTTGATAAGAATTTGAAGCTCAAGATTATCTGTTGTTTTTCCTCTATTTTCATCTAGTGTATCTGAATTAGGAGACCTCTATTTATAGGTAGGAATCCTTGTGACATATGTTTGAAATTCAAACATATCCGTTTCAGATTTGTCCCATCTTGACTTGCTTTATGTCCTTGTACATAGTAATCGACATTGTCGATCGCTTTTGGCGCTTTTCCGATCATCCACCTTTTAACTTGTATCCATTGGATAAACCTCTGTTTCTTCCCAACGTCCCTTTAATCTTATCCATTGATTTGTTTGATAAAATCAGAAGTTGTTATTTGTTCTTATCCTTGTATTCTTCCAATATAACCTTTGATTAATTCAAAATATATGTTCTGCAGGTTCCTATGAATGTAAGTCTGCTGAAATGCATATCAGTCAGCTGATCCAAAGTTGCTGTGTTTATAAAACACTACCGCTGACTTCTCTTATATCTAACTTTTTATTATGAAGTTAGATTATACCATTTTGATCATAACCAAGTTCCAATCACCACTTAACTTATGGAACTTAGACCTTATACACAAGGTATATGTAATCAGTTTAGGTCATCACACACTTCCCTAAATTCTGATTCCATATCCTTGACTCTAAATACTAAGTTTGATCCCTTAGCCTTCAATAACTGAGTTTGAGCCCTCAGCCTTCAGTCCTCAGCAGGTTCCTAAACTACTCTACTGACTCAGGTACCCTACTGATGTGGACGGGTCTGTTGATGAAAGTCAGCTGACCAAATACAGTGCTAGTTTGATCAAACCTATACAAAGATCGAACTCTAATAAGCCTATACATATAATCTAGACATCTTTTTGCCTTTTCTCTATAACAGCTAGTCTGGCACTCATCACTAAAACTCAAAAATAAGTCCAACAATTTCCCTCTTTTTGGTGATGATGCCAATACCTCCTTATAAAGACAAAGAAAAAGAGTAAAAACAAAAATAGAACAAATTCAGTCAATTCTCATTATAATCAGTTGTTCATCATTATTACAAACTAGATTCAGCAAAAAGTAAAAATAGGTGTAAGTATGCTGAACTAGTTCCTTCTTTCTCTATCCTGCCTTTCCTTCTCTTGCTGCTCATGATATTCCCTTATGTCTCTTACCATATCTCTCATCCATTGATTTTCAATAAGGTAAAAATCAATATGGGGATTCACCTTCTTCCACCATTTCCATGCCTCAGGTAAAGTAAGGTTGATCTGGTGTACTCTGAAACCTAAACGCATGTACAAACTATTGAATTCATCCAATGATTCCATTGCTGATGTGGTAGGAAGACTTCTTCCACCTCTTCCACCTCTGCCACCTTTAGATCTTAAAGATTTGACACTTGCTTCCCAAAATTTCAATCGCAAAAAGGATTTTAGCCCTTCATGAAAACCCTTGCCATGATAATGTCTCCTCTTGTCATAGTAAAGCTTCTTGTATTCCTTAAAAAGATCATCAGTCAGCTGAAGTATGCCAGGTGCAGGCTCTCTAAAAGCATTTGTGTCAGCCTCCCATCTCTTTTGAGCAAAAATTCTGCTAGTCTCTTTTGCTACAGCTGTTTGGATCTCTTCCCCCTTATTGATATCATCAACAAAATGGGACAACAAGCCATGAACACTCTCCTGTGTGATCACTAAGTTGTTCAGTTGACCCTCCATAATTTCAGTTCTAGTGTCAACTGAAGTGATCCTTTCTTGCATTGTTTGCTCTAGTAGATTGATCTTCTCATTAAACTTAGGATCCAATCCAGCAGGCTGAAGTGTTCCAGCAGGTTCAACCACAGCAGGCTTAGGTGCAACAGCAAGCTTATCAAGTTTCTGGTGAATGGATGCAAACTGTTCTTTTATAAATTTATTCTTAAGTGTATTGCCCTGCTTTATCCCCTTCACATCTTGAGCAAGGTCAGCAAGAGCATACTGAGTGAAAGTAATAATGAAAGCAACCGTTTCAGTAGTCCTCCCTCTATTTTCCACCAAGTTCATCAAATCTTCAAACCTTTTCTCTTGCCTGTCAAGTTGAGTTCTTAACCTTGTAATATCATTTTTGACTTCCCTCAACTCATCTAAAACATGTGATGGTACTCAACCAGCCATTCCTCCAGAAATATGTCCAGCAGATTCATCAGCAGGCTCTTCAACATTGTTCTGTGCCCTCTGTCTGCTGACAACCAAGGCCCAGCTCATATCTCTTCCAGCAGGATTAGGACCTTGAAATTCCTCTAGAATTGGATCCAGGGCAGGTTCCTCAAAAATTGGTACAAATGCCTGTTGTGGTTCATCATTTATAGGTTCTTCCTCAGGCACTTGAAACTCATCATCACTGAAATCATAGTCCAAAGAAATTGCTCATCCTCATCAACAAAGATCTGACGACTATCCTTCTTCAATAACCTTTCCTCCAAAGAGCTCTACTACAAAGCAAAGATGTTCTTCAATAACAGCAGGGGTTTCCTGCAAACCATAGCTAGTTCCAACCTTTGTCCAGGTGATGTTTGAACCTCAACAACCTGTACCACCTGTTCCAACCTTTGTTCAGGTGCTGTCTGATCCTCAGCAGCCTGAACCTCCTCAACAAGTGATGGTGATTCCTCAAAATCCATCACTATGTCCAATCACTGTCTGTTCCTCAGTGAGTAGGACTCTCTCTTCCACATGGATAAAAAGAAAAATTGCCATGTTTTCATCTAGAAATCCTCTGGCATCAGCAATCATCTGTAAAGTGTCAGCAGATTTGGATATGGTGCCCTCAGTGTCAATCCATTCTAGATATTGAATTGAATCCTCAGAACTGACATCAGGCTCACTATGTTCTACAACCTTTTCTTTATCCAAATCTTCAGTCTACTGATCCTCAGGATTCATATCAGCCTTCACAACCATGAATGTATCAGATGTCCCAACCATCCTGTTACCTCTAAAGTTTATGCCTTCATTGATCAGAGCTTCCAAATCATCCATGGCGAGATCCTCCAGATCCTCATCCATTTGATCAGTCTGCTGGCCCTCAGCAGACTTACCAGCATCAGTGGACTGTTCTACTCTTGGTTCATTCAACAATGCAGTACCACTGATCTCACCTTGACGTGGGGAATGACCATCATCAGAATCAGATGATGATGAATCATCACTGTTTGATTCATCTATAGGATCCCTGAATTTGATACCCTCTTCTTCTTTTGCTCATCAATGAGGTCCATCAGTCTCATTTCCAATAAAGAGGTATCAATCAAATCAAGTAAATTATCCACTCCTAACTTTTCAAAAGCCCACTCCTCAAAGTCTGTCATTGGCTCAGCAGCTGATTTCTGTCTTTTGTAAAACCCAAACTTCCACTGAAAGTAATTAGCCACCAGCTAGAGCTTAGGATCAACATACCCCTCTTTCTTCTTCTTCTCTTTTCTTTCAAAGGGCATGGTTGGCTTTCTAGGAGCTGTGTGCTTACTCTGCTGACCTCCAAAGGTCTCAACAAGCAGATTTAAAGTTTCTTCAATAGATGCATCTAGGTTAGTAGGTTGCTCAGATTGTACATTAGTGCCTACCACCTCCATCTGTTCCACACTGGGTTCCCCCTGGCTTACATTCTCATCAGCAGGTTTAGCAACAGATTGCTCTTCCCATTGAACTATTACTGAATCGCGGTGGTCTTCATTGTTGTCTCAATTTCCACAAGAGTGCAGTTGATTAGTTCATTGTGGGTCTTCAAGAAGTTGCTCAACAACAACTTCTGCAGCAGGATCAGGTACAGCATTCTGCTGTTCTTCTCCAGTGGGTTGCTCAACAACAACCTCTCCAATTTCAGTAGGCCTAACAATTTTTAAAGGCTCAGCTTCAATAGCCTCTACTTCTTTTTCTTCTCTTTGAGCCTCAAGAATTCTCAGTTGTTTCCCTTTGCCATGTTTCTTTTTCTTGGCAATTTCCTTCATCCTCTTGGAAGGTTGTTCAGCTTCAATCTCAGTAGCTTTCCTCTTTCTACTGGCTTCCTTCTGTTGTTCTTTCAAAATTTCAGCAGCAGACTCCTTTTGTGTAACTACAGCAGGGTCGGTGACTTCAATTTCAATTGGACCCTCAGTAGACTCAGTTGTCTCTCATGTCTGCATTCTTGTTTTCCTAGGCTTTAGCATCTCTGTGATTTTCCTAGTATCAGCAGCCTTCCTTTTCTCAGCAACTTTCTTGGGTACAGCAGATTTTACAACTTGCTTAACCTGCTTACCACCAGCATCATCATCTCCATCATTATCACTCTCAGTTGCTTAATCATCCACATCTTCATCATCATCCAAACCAGGGATGGAATAGTCGATCTCCTTTTTGTATCTGGACTTGTTGAGTTTTTCAGGTGCAACATCAGCAATCCCTAAATGATTCAGCAGTGCCTGAATCATCAACCCAAGGGTAAGGACTTGGATTTTCTTGTCCCTTCTCTTTCCTCAGTTATTAATTTCTTCATATATTGGACAAAGAATCCAGCCCAATCAAACTTCATGCTTTTGCAGATGATGATTAACAGTTCAATTTTGGGTCCTGATAAAGTATCAAGGCTCCCACAGAGTCCCAAGATATTCTTTGCTATTATCTTACTCAGCAGGTTGTACTCCATTCCTATATACTTCACATTGATGCCCAGTGATGATTTAATAGCATCATTTGTCTTTATTCTATCAACAAAATCCAATTTTGACAATTCCATATCTTCAGGATTGGTTGGAGCATTGTTTCCAGGTCCAAAACCAAAAGTTTCCCTCAGCAGGTTTGAGGAAACTTCAATCTCTGGCCATTCATGCTGCGATAAATGACTCTGACTTCTTCCTCTTATCGCAATGTTTCTCCAGAAACTAACAACATTCGTGTAAGATATTCTTTGCAATCTGATATTCAGAACATCTTCCAATCCTTCAAATCTTCTGATTTTACGACCAATATTGATAGCTAACTCGGTCTTGTTAGTATCAACAATGAAGCCTCTGACACTTTGGCTTGCTCCAATGTGAACATCATCCTTATCCACCAATGTTAGAGAAAAAGATGAAGAAGATAACTTTCAAATCTGTGTTCACACGATATAATTGTAGAGAATATCAATCTGAAGGTTTGTAAGAATCCTCTATGTATATGTCTGTATATATAACAGAGAGTAGTGGGTAGAAACTGTCAGAACACGTACTGTAGCATTAAGCATGATTAAATTTGGAATGAATGAGATCTTGCCATGTGTCCCATAACTGACCCATAAAGGATCGTAACCGTTCGATCATGTAACTGTGGTTATAATGATAGAGTAAATATCCCGGTCTTTTCCTTTTTGACTTTATTAAAGTTTGACTGTGTAACGTATATCTTAGCAGCCTTGTCATCATTATACATGGCTCAAAGAACTCGCCGATAGAGATATCTCAAAGAAATCGCCGACAAAGTAAATCATTGATCTTCAATTCTTTCTTGTTTTGTCCAACTGATAATACAAGATGAAGTTTAATACCAATGACTGATCTATCAAGTGAGCTCACCCAACAGGACAAAGACCAATCCCCTTGGCAACTTCATTTGCTCAATTGTACAAACATAAATAAGTACATGGAATTGTTGATACCAATGACTAATCTGCTAAGTGAGCTCACCCAACATAGCAAAGACTAATCCCCTTGGTAAATTCCAATACACTGCTGATTAAAGCTGTATCAGTCAACTTTTATAATTCCAAGTTCAGTCCTTAGCTTAGCAAATCTTTCACTATCCAATGGTTTTGTGAAAATATCAGCAAGTTGATCTTCAGTAGGGATGTAAAGAACCACCACATCTTTCTTTTCAACAAGATCTCTTATAAAATGATGTCTCACATCAATATTTTTTGGTTCTTGAGTGCAAAACAGGATTTTCTATTATTGCAATTGCACTTGTGCTGTCACACATTATAGGAATTTCTCTTTCTTCAATTCCATAATCCCTTAATTGTTGTCTTAACCAAAGTATTTATGCACAGCAACTTCCAATAGCAATGTATTCAGCTTCAGCAGTAAAAGTTGATATAGAATTATGTTTCTTACTAAGCAGGAAACCAGTCTATTTACCATCAACTGACAGGTTCCTGTGGTGCTTTTTCTATCAATCTTGCATCCAGCATAATCTGAATCTGAGTAGGATAAAACCTTGAAACTTCCATCTTTTGAATATCATATCCCTACATCCAAAGTTTCTTTTGGATACTTGAGAATCCTTTTGACTGCAGCTAAATGACTTTCCTTAGGTTTTGATTGAAATCTTGCACAAACACCTACAGCAAAGGATATATCAGTCTCTTTGGCGATAGAAGTACAAAGCAGACGCCTATCATCCTTCTGTATAAGGGCTTATCAACATTTTTGCCTTCTTTGTCTTCATCCAATCTAATGTTTGTACTCATAGGAGTTGATACCTTAGTGCTGTTTTCCATACCAAATTTCTTCAGTAGCTCCTTGGTATACTTGGTTTGATGAATGAATATTCCATCTTTCATCTGTTTGACTTGTAATCCCAAGAAATAGTTCATTTCTCCCATCATACTCATTTGGAATTTACTTTTCATCATATTAGCAAATTTTTCACAAAGTGATTCATTTTCAGAACCAAAAATTATGTCATCAACATAAATCTGTACCAGCAGGGTGTTGTCCCCTTCATTGATTCTGAAAAGAGTCTTGTCAATGGTACCGTTGGTAAAACCATTGTCCACTAAGAATTGAGATAGAGTCTCATACCATGCTCTTGGTGCTTGTTTCAAGCCATAAAGTGCTTTATTGAGTCTGTACACTTTATCTTCTTGATCTTTAACTTCAAAACAGGAGAGTTCTTTGAACATAGACCTCCTCTTCCAGAATGCCATTCAAAAATGCACTTTTGACATCCATCTGATACCTTGAAGTTTTTATAAGCAGCATATGCTAAGAATAATCTGATAGCTTCCAATCTTGCAACAAGGGCATATGTCTCATCAAAATCTATTCCTTCTGCTTGAGAATAGCCTTTTTCTACTAGTCTGGCATTATTTCTCACAATGGTACCAGATTCATCCAATTTGTTTCTGTATACCCATTTTGTACCAATTATGTTTGCATGATTAGGCCTTTCCACTAGTGTCCAAACTTGATTTCTTTAAAATTCATTCAGTTTTTATTGCATAGCAATTATCCAATCTGGGTCTAATATTGCTTCTTCAACAACTTTAGGTTCTATTTGAGATAGAAAACAAGTAAACATTGCTTCTAATTGTCTTCTAGTCCTTACACCTTGCTGTACATTGCCAATAACTTGCTCAGCAGGGTGATCCCTTAACCATTATGGATTTTGATTAGATTGATTCTCGGGAACATCATCTTGATGGAGTCTGCTCTGTAGTTTCGAGGAGGTTCGATGAGATCCTTGAACTGCCTCAGTTGTTGCATCAGTAGTATTACCAGCAGGGTGTTCAGCAGGGGCAGAGTCAGAAATCTTTAACTCATTTATCCTTTCCAAAACATCAACACATTCTGGATCAGTGACTTGTTGATTCTCAGCAGGTTCTGAAGCTTCATCTTCCATTCCAGTGAACTTAGGTTCATCAAATACAACATGTATTGTTTCTTCATGTTTCAGTGTCCTTTTATTCAGTACCCTGAATGCCTTGCTGATAGAAGAGTATCCCAAGAAAATTCCTTCATCTGATTTTTGTTGGAATGTCTTCAATTGCTCCATATGATTTAAAATAAAACATTTGCTTCCAAATGGATGGAATATGATATATTAGGTTTTCTTCCATTCCAGATCTCATAAGGTGTCTTCAGCAGCTTCTTGTTCACTGAGGTTCTATTTTGTGTATAGCATGCTGTATTAACTGCTTCAGCCCAATATCTTTCAGGTAATAATGCTTCACAAATCATAGTCATTCCTACTTCTTTCAAGGTCCTGTTTCTTCTCTCAGCAACCCTATTTTGCTAAGGTGTACCAGCAGCAGCTAGTTGATGTAGTACACCATTCTGCTCACAATATTCTCTTATGACTTTATTTAGAAATTCAGTACCCTTGTCTGATCTGATCATTACAACTGTCAAACTTTTCTTATTTTGCAATCTCTTCAAAAGTTCAGGCATCTTTTGAAGTGTTTCACTCTTCTTGTTCATGAATACCACCCAAGTGTATCTTGAATAATCATCCACAACTACTAAAGTGTACTTCATTCCTGTTACACTTGTTGGTGTTACTGGTCCAAATAGATCCATGTGCATCAGCTCCAAAACTCTTTTTGTTGATTGCTTAGTCTTTGACTTGAAGCTTGATTTTGTTTGTTTACCTTGCTGACAGGCATCACATATAGCATCCTTCTTGAATGTGATCTCAGGTAAACCAATTACCAGTTTCTTCTTCACCAACTGATTGATATCATCAAAGTTTAGATGATTCAACTTCTTATGCCATAACCAATTAAGTTCTGACTTGGTATGCACAATCAGGCATGTCTCTGGAACAACAGTAGACCAGTCCACAATATACATGTTTCGTTGTCTTCTTCCAGCCAACACAACTTGATCACCTCTTTCACTAATGACAATACAAGTGCCTTTGTCAAAAGTGACCTTGTAACCCATGTCACAAAATTGTCCAGTGCTCAGTAGGTTGTAGTCCAGTCCTTCCACAAATGCAACATTCCTGATAATTAATCCATTTCTCACAAGTGTGCCATATCCTCTTGTGTATCCTGGTGTATTTTTGTTGCCAAAATTCACTTTTGGACCATCCTTTGCCACAAAATTTGATAAATAGTGTTTGTTCTTTGTCATATGTCTGGAACATCCACTGTCAAAGTACCAGACACCCTACAAAACAAAGTTAATGCATTTTAGGTACCCAAAACTGTTTGGGCCATAATGGTCAGTGGTAAGCATGACCCTTGGAAAATTTCCATAAGGTCTTCTCTGAAAAGTGTCGTAGTTTTGCTCATACATGTATTCTACACATCTATAAGGTCTAACAATTGGTTGTGTAGGATTCACATATGCTTTCTGGCCTTTTGGTACGTAATGCTGTTTGGAGTGATTTTTGTTGTTAGAAGCACTAGCATAACCATTGGATTGCTGTGTGTTAGGGACAGCCATGTAATATGGAGTCTGCTGAGGTCCCTGCTGAGGTCTTGTATAAGTCCTCTGCTGAGTCCGTTGTTGAGGTTTTACCCTAGCATTATGGTTATATCTATTTTTTCTAGCAGTGGGGGCGGGAATATTCCAATCATCATCAGTAGGGAACAATCTACCTTTCCCCCTAAGATAAGTATCCCTTGAATGATTAACATTTTTGGGTTTAGGATTCTTATCCTTGGAATATTTCTGATTTTTGTCTTTTTGTGGTCCAGCAGACTTGGTAGCAGGTCTGCTATCAGTAGGTCTAGAAGGTACAGCAGTCCTACTTTTAGATTTATTCCTTTTATTAGGTGATGTTGACCTTTTTGACTTCTGATTTTGCTTCCTTGAAGGTTTCTCAGTAGGTTTCACTGCCTCAGCAACCCTTTTTGGAGTTGAATCTTGTGCAGGTACAAACTTAGAACCAATTCTGGTACTAGGTTCAGTAACCTTACTTGATCCACTCTTATTAGATTGTTGAGTTCCAAGTCCAAGGCCTGTTCTATCACCATAAGGCTTTCTAGATTTGAATGCAGTGGAGGAACAAGATTGTTCAGCAGATTCAGCAGCTACTTAATGTACAGAAGGCTTATGCTGATTCTGTCCAACTTCTTTTTCCTTTCCTTTGAGAATTCTTAATTCAGCTTTTAACCTTTCAACTTTTGTTTGAAGAGCTTCTTTTTCAGCCTTCACAATCTCATAACCAGATTGTATTATCCTCAATTGATTAAGGATGGCATCCAAAGTTTCTTTATTGTCAGAATTTTTAGGATTTGAACCACAAGTTGATAATCACTTCCAGCAGGAGTGTTTATAGGTACAGAATTGTATACCTCCTCTGTTTCATCCATATTTTCCATTAAAGCATAATCATCCATATCAACAACAAGTGCAGTATCATCAGATTCATTTCCTTTTTCTGATTCAACTTCATATCTTGATTCATCTTCAGCAACCATAGCTTTCTTGCCAGATCTTCTTTGTTGAATTTTGCTTTTCAGCAGGTCTGGACAATCAGAGTCTAGGCTTCTTGCAATTGAAGCAAAGATAATCAGGTTCCTTTTTATGTTTTAGTTCAAGACAGTCAGGTTTGAAGTGTCCTGTTTTCTTGCATTGATAGCACAAGTAATCATTGTCTTTCTTGGATTTTTCCTTCTTCTTTTCACTGAATTTCTTTGTGAAATTCCTTGGAGAACCCTTTCCAGTTTTCATCATTTTGATTTTCTTGCTCAGTAGGGCAATTTGTTCTTGCATCTCATCCAGTAGATCATCTTGAGCTCATGATGTTTCTTCTTGATGTGTAGCAGCCAATGCTGATGGTCTTTGGTTCTTCTTTTCAGCCTCGTGTATAAGTTTCTTACTGAATTCATAGGCCTTAAGATCTAAAAACAATTTGAAGGTGTCCTCTTCATGTAGACTTCTCATTTCTTCTATTGCAGTCACCTTCATCTCCCAAACTTCTTTTGCAGGTAATGCTTCCAAGATTTTTGAATTGATTTCCTCTTGTGAATATTTTACACTCAGTAGGGTGAGTTCATCCATGATTGCATTGAATCTTGACTCCATTTGTTCAATGGTTTCATTTGATTTCATTTTGAACTCTTGGAACTTCTTCTTTGCCACACTGATTTTGTTCTTCTTGATTGCATCAGTGCCTTCATAGATTAATGCAACTTGTCCCAAAGTTCCTTTGCAGTCTTGCAATCCTTCACCATCATATACATATTGCTATCCAAAGTTCTGTATATTATGTCAATAGCGATGTTGTTGAGGTTTGCTCTTTTCTATCTTGACATTCCATTCTCTTTTTGGCTTTGGAATGTCTCGAGTCTCATTTCCCATCATTCATCGACTTGGTGATCTCCAAGTGGTCCATCTGTCAAAGACATCCATCATCGCATCATGTGTTGCAGCTAGAAAAGCCTGCATACGACGTTTATACTCATCAAAACGATCTAAAGAAAACATCAACATTGTTCTAGCATACTGGTTGTTATCCATGATGCAAAGCTTTAAAAATCAGAAACTTGAAAAAGTTTTCCAAGTATTTTCACAAGCACAACAAGTAGGATTACTTTAGAACAGAAGCACTGCTCCGATACCAATTGTTGGTCCCTTGAAAAGGCTTTGGTTAAGTTTAAGGGGGGGTGAATAAACTTAACACTTAAAACTTTTGGAGTTAAAAAACTCAAAGAACTTCAACAACTCTCGACACTCGTGAGTCTCACGATCATCGATTTTTCTTGAATATGTTGCAATGAATATATTCAAATTAAGCCTTATTACTTGTTGTTAAAATATGATACCAAGTATTAGATACTCATGAGTGTAAGTGTGTGATTTAGTTGCTAGTTTCGAGAGGTTGATGTGCTAAATATACTAAATGCGAGAAAATAAATGCGAGTAAAGTAAGTAGGCAATTTTATAGTGGTTCCAGGTGGTGTAATCCTGTCAGTCCACTCTTCTCCTGTGATGTTGGAGGAAATTCACTAGAGATCTTTGAGGTAGTAGTTACAAAAATCCGTAGGTTGTTTGTCCTTCACCAATAACTATGGCTTCACAAACTGAACACTTGGAACAGGTAGGATTGTTGTTCCAAAAGTCTTCCACTGGTCCTTGAAGGGTAGGATTGCCTCTTCACCAGCTCCACCACAAAGAACAGTCATTGACACCCCAAGATGCTTCACTGTCTTCAGCAGGTTTCTTGTAAAAGAAAGTTTGAATCAAGTAAGTGATTCAGCTTTCAGCAGCTTCATCAGGATGATATGATCAGCAGCTTAAAGTCCTCAAGTGTGTAAACTTGATGTAGCTTGATAGCAGATTACACTTGAAGAATTTGACTAGATCAGTAGCTTAAATTTTAGTAGGGTCAGCAGGGTGATTTCTTGATAAGAATTTGAAGCTCAAGATTATCTGTTGTTTTTCCTCTATTTTCATCTAGTGTATCTGAATTAGGAGTCCTCTATTTATAGGTAGGAATCCTTGTACCTTATGTTTGAAATTCAAACATAGCCGTTTCAGATTTGTCCCATCTTGACTTGCTTTATGTCCTTGTACATAGTACTGACACTGGCAGACTGCTATTTGGTTGTTTTCATACTAACCACCCTTTGACTTGTATCCATTGGATAAACCTCTATTTCTTCCCAACGTCCCTTTAATCTTAGCCATTGATTTGTTTGATAAAACTAGAAGTTGTTAACTGTCCTTATCCTTGTATTCTTCCAATGTAACCTTTGATTAATTCAAAATATATGTTCTGCAGGTTCCTGTGAATGTAAGTCTGCTGAAATGCATATCAGTCAGCTGATCCAAAGTTGTTGTGTTTATAAAACACTACAGCTGACTTCTCTTATTTCTAACTTTTTATTATGAAGTTAGATTACGCCATTTTGATCATAACCAAGTTCCAATCACCACTTAACTTATGGAACTTAGACCTTGTACACAAGGTACATGTAATCAGTTTAGGGCATCACAGACTTCCCTAAATTCTGATTCCATATCCTTGTCTTTAAATACTAAGTTGATCCCTTAGCCTTCAAGAACTGAGTTTTAGCCCTCAGCCTTCAGTCCTCAGCAGGTTCCTAAACTATTCTACTGACTCAGGTACCCTCTCGATGTGGGACAGTCTCATTGATGAAAGTCGGTGACCAAATCTGATACTAGTTTGATCAAACCTATACAAAGATCAAACTCTAATAAGCCTATACATTTAATCTAGACATCTTTTTGCCTTTGCTCTATAACAGCTAGTCTGGAACTCATCACTAAAACTCAAAAATAAGTCCAACAAACAGGAACAAAGTTGTCTCATCCCAAGGACTATTCTGCACTAGTCAGCTAATACAAGCAATTCATGCACAAATGCCATTAGTACCATGAGACGCGAATAAGTAACAACATTGTTATGTCATGTGGCAGTAAATAGCACAACTAAAAAAAAGAAGTGCAATAAACAATTTAAGCCAATACATAACAATCGTGTTACTTAAACACAACAAAAGGACTAAATAGAGTACTCCAAATAAAAATAAAAATAAAAAGACTCAAGACTCAAAATAATAATCAAATAATCATGCGAAGTAAAAAAAAAACTCTCGCACATCCTTTGCTCAATAGCCTTAGAAACATGGCGATGAAAAAAAAACATTCACCCTTTTATTCAATTATCGAAAAGAAAAAAACTAACAAAAATCGTTAACTATAAATTAATGCCTATGCCTAACAATTAAATAAATGTTGGAGAAAATGTGGAATTGAATTAAAAATGAATTAAAAATGATTTTATAATCATTTTTATTCGGTGACTTTGTAAGCGTATTTCGGATATATTCTTGTATAGAATATATGTAATGTCTTGTTAATTCTGATAACTACGTGAGTCGTAGATGAATTCAGGATTTGGAATCATTCAATTCGGATAACGAGTGAATGAGAAATTAACGCTTAAAGTCGGATTGTTGGAAAATTGATGATATGTCATATTGGGCCTATTGGGCTTAAGTGTGTGTTATGAAAAAGGAAAAATGGGAAGAAACTTTTCTCCCACATTGGTTGGAAGAAGGAAAAAGAAGCAATATTTATATGATATTGTTTTAGTATAGTTGGAATAAGAAACCAACATTATACACCGTTTTCTACGCTGGCGCAGGGGTGCAAATCCAATCGGATTTACCCTTGGGCTTGTGCATGCCCGCGTCTCTGCGTACTACGAATGCAACTCGATTTGAAGGTTCACGATCGAGTTCGGTTTGCAGCTGTTAATTCAATTTTCGATCTCTTTGTGAATCAAGGTTCTTGAATTTGTTTTAGTCTCTTGAACACCTTCGCCGAAGAAAATTTCTTGATTGATCGAATCAAGGTTTCCGAGCCGAAGTGGCTCGATCTCGAATCAAGGTTCCGAGTGAGGTGAGACTATTCTGTCCAACATTAATCGTGAATAAAGTGAGGCTTTTGGCTTTCGAGCCCAAAATAATAATGATGATATTAATGACAATCAATTCGAAGTGAGGTCGTTAATTTCCATCGTTTTTCCATCTTCTTCTATATAAACGAGCTACATGAATGGGAGGAAAACACCTGATACGTAAATACAACACCGTAAATTGCATACGATTATCATTCTTCGCATTCTATTCTTGCATCAAGTGAAGAGATCTTTGAAGCTTTGTTAGAGTTCGCGGTGTTCGAGTTTTGCGACCCATTATTACGAAGGTAATCGAGAATTCCGGGAGACAATTCTTTGCAAAGCGGGTACATACCGGGGCAAATTTGTCTTAAGGATGTGAGTTCGTCTCGGCTCGGATCGTGCATATCCTTTCATTTCATTCTGTATCTTTGTAATTCTTTATTTGAATAATAAAATTGTTGATTTTATTCGAGCATTTATTTTAATTATACACGGGTAATAACAATAAATAGTCCCCGGAGACGGCGCCAAAACTTGATCGCGTGTAAGTCTCTTAATACTAGCAAGAGGACTAGGTCAATCGTATCGTAGCAAGGGCGAGTCAAGGTTGATCCCGTAGAGACTATTATTTAATTAAGTTAAACACAACCGCAATTCATAGGTCAACCGGATAGGGTGGTCGTTGACCAACATAATAGAAAAGTAAATAAACGAGATGCAAATAAACCCATGGTCAATCATATATTGAAAAGGTATTAACCAAACTATTCACAACTAATCTCCCCTTAATCCTTATCTGATTTGTGTGTGTAATTAAGCTACGGGTGCAGTCTCCTAACCCTATCTACTTCCGCAGACAATCTGTGTGCAGTTAACCTCCTTCGTTGGTTGTATTAACCCACACGCAATAAGTTCTAGAGAGTTCTGGCTCAAGACCGAGAACCTCCCTAAGTAGCTATCAACTATGACTAGCACATTCCTATAGATCGATCCAGACTATGTCCTAACTAACACTTCACTAACAGTCCTTCATGTTAATTTACGATGACGTGTAATTAGGTGATCAAACTAAAAACATGTAAATTAGATATGTCAATCAATGTAGTTGATGCCGAACCACAGAATTACGATTTACTAGGTGTCTCGACTAGTCGATAAAGACCGTCATATAATCGGGAGAACGCAACCTATAATTCTGCGCATAATATGAACGAATCGAATAATTAAGATTAAGTTTGGTTCAATTAATTCATAGTTTATTAGATGCAAGCATAGTCTAGATATATCACGAGAACAAGATCAAATCTAAGATACGAAATAAAATATTGCAATAGATCTTACCCATAACGAAGAACATATCTACTCCTCAATCCTCACTCCCTCCGGCGATTCGAATCGATCCATGAAGATAGTAAACCAAGCACAATTCAATAATGAAAGACTCATGAATTATTTGCAAGAAGAAGAAAAGAAGCTTTAATCTCTAAAAGACTACATTGTATCTAATTTATGAATAGATCTATGAATGAATGAAGGAATACAATTTCACAGCACTGAATGGCCTTATATAGATGTATAAACCGATTTAGGGGTAAATCCAATCCGTGAAGGACAAGAAAACGCGTTTCTGGAAGATTCTGGGGCTCGATTAGTCAGTGGCTACTCTCGATTAATCGAGGGTATTTTTGTACTTTTTCTTCTGCCGACTTAATTTGGAAGGTTTTGGAATACCGTAGGCTCAATCATTTCCTCGTCTTCAGTATTTGGACCATAACTTAACCTACGTAACTCCGATTTAAGTGACTCAAAGTGAGATGGAATCCACATTTCAAGACCTACAACTATCATGTAAAAGTAAAACCTCAATTCTTCTTGTAAGGCTTCGGAAACTGCATTGCAAGATCACCACAGATTCTCGGGTCCAATCTTGACTCGAAACACTTCATCCTTCAGCTCCGTTCAGTTCTTTATCGATTGACTCTTATATTCAGCCAAAATGATGATCCATATACTCATTCATATATCAATAAAATCATAGAACACATAGTAGCTTCTATTTATGGCAAATAACACATAAAATACACGGTTAATACGCATAATACCAATTTAGTCACCCCAGACATTGCTTAATATCGTTAGCTACCTACCCATGATTTCATACATATTATCACCATTGAGAACACAAATACATGGTAAGTTGATGGTAAAATATGATACCAAGTTTACCGTCATCCCCCCACTTAGTTTTTTATCGTCCCGAGAAAAAACCAAATCAAACAAACCCCCTCAACAATTACAAACTAATTAATAATAGACTCATTCAAGAATTCTAAATAAAATGAGGGCCAACACATATCCATCAGTAATCCATTCAGCACTATCTCGTAGTATAACCGACCTGTGTGTGCAATAAATCTTCAAACAACAATGATGCAAACAGAATCACATTATATCAATAAGGATTTTAGGCAAAACATGCATCATGCACATATCCATAAGTTCCCCATTAATCATCTACAAATGCATCAATGTGTCGTGTGATAATTCATTCAAGAAAAGAATGAAGTTATAACGACCCCACAACCTTAACTTATCAATGTGCACACTTGCTCCTCTTGGCTTCAGACTCAGGCAAACAACATAGAACCTTACTCGGGCCGGGCGGACTTGGGGACCAAGTATTACTCTTAGGTCCTTGTTAGTTTTATTTTTATGCGTGGGTCGTGCCCTTTTTGCTACGAGTTCGCTTCCCTCACTGCCTTTATTATATATTTTTTTATATTTTTTTCATATATATTTTTTGGTAGATTTCTCACTGTTTTTTTTCTCCCACTCTCGCAAGCCGTTTTACCTTTTTCGGCCTCATTGTTGATACCCACATCTTACAACAATTGGTTAAAATATATCCACTGAAAAATATCAATTCTCGGTCTAAGATAAGTCTTCATCTTATTTAAATACTTCTCACTCAGATTTCGTGCTCAATAATTGAATGAAAATGGTAATATAACAATTAACAAGTCACTACATCATGCAACATAACACATCTCATTCTTCCATACTAAATTGAATAATGCGTCATTTATACTACATACTGAAGAAGTGAGTTATACGTGCTTAAAAGGGTCGATTCCACAACAAAATAGATGATTAATAAACCACTACTTAAAATAGTTGACAAACCCTTTATTCATCATGAATGAATTAAGTGTGTGATTAAGCAGTTTCAATGGCTTAAGAACTCTATCTCATTCAGTTCAAAAAATCAAAATTCACAAAAGTAAGTGTATGTGTGTCTAATTTTTTTTTTCAAACTATATGTTGTGCCTACCCCCTAATTTAAAACTCAACATTGTCCCCAAAGTGGAAAGTAAATCAAAAAAATTAGGAATAATAAGAACACTTAGCTTTGGAAAATAGAAGAACTAGGTGACTGTCTGAAGCAAATCACATCAGCTGTGAACAGAAACCAAAGTTTTCTCATCCCAAGGACTATTCTGAACTAGGTCAACTAATACACGCAATTCTTGCACAAAGGCCATTAGTACCACAAGACGCGAATAAGTAACAAAATTGTTATGTCATGTGGCAGTACATAACTCAACTAAAAAAAAGCGCAATAAACAATTTAAGCCAATACATAACAACCTTGTTACTTAAACACAACAAAAGGACTAAATAAATGACTCCAAATAATAATAAAAATAAAAAGACTCAAGACTCAAAATAATAATCAAATAATCATGCAAAGTAAAAAAAACTCCCGCACATCCTTTGCTCACTAGACTTAGGAACATGGCGATGAAAAAAAAACTTTCACACTTTTATTCAAGTATCAAAAAGAAAAAAATAACAAAAATGGTTAACTATAAATTAATGGTTATGCCGAACAATTAAATAAATAGTCCCCGGAAACGGCGCCAAAAACTTGATCGCGTGTAAGTCTCTTAATACTAGTAAGAGGACTAGGTCAATCGTAGTGTAGCAAGGGCGAGTTAAGGTCGATCCCACAGAGACTATTATTTAATTAAGTTAAACACAACCACAATTCATAGGTCAACCAGATAGGGTGGTCGTTGACCAACATAATAGAAAAGTAAATAAACGAGATGCAAATAAACCCATGGTCAATCATATATTGAAAAGGTATTAACCAAACTATTCACAAGTAATGTCCCCTTAATCCTTATCTGATCCGTGTGTGTAATTAAGCTATAGGTGCGGTCTCCTAACCCTCTCTACTTCCACTGTAAGGGCAACAGACAATCTATGTGCAGTTAACCTCCTTCATTGGTTGTATTAACCCACACGCAATGAGTTCTAGAGGGTGCCGGCTCAAGACCGAGAACCTCCCTAAGCAGCTATCGACTATGACTAGCACGTTCCTAGAGATCGATCCAGACTATGTCCTAACTAACACTTCACTAACAGTCCTTCATGTTAATTTTCGATGACATGTAATTAGGAGATCATGCTAAAAACATGTAAACTAGATCTGTCGATCAACGTAGCTGACGCCGAATTACAGAATTAGGATTTACTAGGTGTCTCGATTAGTCGATAAAGACCGTTGTCTAATCGAGAGAACGCAACCCATAATTCTGCGTATAATATGAACGAATCGAATAATAAAGATTAAGGTTCGTTTAATTAATTCATAGTTGATTATATGCAAGCATAGTCTAGATCTATTACGAGAACAAGATCAAATCTAAGTTATGAAATAAAATATTGGAATAGATCTTACCCATAACGAAGAACAGATCTACTCCTCAGTCCTCTCTCCCTCCGGCGATTCGATTCGATCCATGAAGATCATAAACCAAGCACAGTTCAATAATGAAAGACTCATGACTTATTTGCAAGAAGAAGAAAAGAAGCTTTAATCTCCAAAAGACTACATTGTATCTAATTTATGAATAGATCTATGAATGAATGAAGGAATACAATTTCGCAGCTCTGAATGGCCTTATATTGGTGTATAAAACAGCTAAGGGGTAAATCCAATCCGTGGAGGACAAGAAAACGCATTTCTGGAAGATTATGGGGCTCGATTAGTCGGTGGATACTCTCTATTAATGGAGGGTATTTTTGTCCTTTTTCTTCTGCCGACTTAACTTGGAAGGTTCTGGAATACCCTAGGCCTTATCCTTTCCCCAGCTTCGGTATTTGGACCATAACATGACCTACATAACTCCGATTTAAGTGATTCAAAGTGAGATAGAATCCTCGTTTCAAGACCTATAACTTTCATGTAAAAGTCCAAGCCCAATTCGTCTTGTAAGGCTTAGAAAAGTGCATTGCAAGATCACCAATCAAATTCTTGGGTCCAATCTTGACTCGAAACACTTTAACCTTCAGCTCCGTTAAGTTCTTTATCGATCGACTCTTATATTCAGCCCAAATGATGCTCCATATACTCGTCCCGTCAATAAATCATAGCACACATAGTAGCTTCTATTTATGGCAAATAACACATAAAATACACGGTTAATATGCATAATACCAATTTAGTAACCCCGGATGTGGCTTAATCACCTTTAGCTAATTAACCCATGATTTCATACATATTATCACGATTGAGAACACAAATCTGTGGTAAGTTGATGGTAAAATATGATACAAAGTTGACCGTCATCACCTACCAGTTGATCAAGAATGTATCTGTGCAAATTGAAGTTCTCTTCAAACCAAATCACATAAAGTAGATCTATTTTGGTGCCAGATAGATTATTAAAATTTCCAGCACTTCCAATGACACATTTGGCTGACATTTGAGTCAAATAACCAAATTCAGGTTTAAGAAAACCAAGCTTTCCTGTTAATGACACATTTGAGTTTGCGTCACTTGAAATTACTTTCCATAACTTTTCTTTTTGATCTTTATTCAACTTGATGGAAGACGAATAGCCAGAAATGTTGAGCCCAAAGATTTTTTCTATAAGGTTCTCAGTAACCTTGATTTTCTTTTGATTGACTACGGTGGTGTAGGTGTAGCCATTTTCTTCTATAGTCGTTGTTCCAAAATCATAGAAGTCTCCTATGATTTCCAAGCATACACTATCCAGGGAAATGTTGAAAATTTCTACAAGACCTTTGATTTTTCTTATCTTCTCAGCAATTTTCTTGGCAAGGTCTGAATTTCCATGTTTTTCTAGGTATTGATCAAGTGGCATGATCAATCCGGGTTGCACTCTTGTGAAAGTCATGATTTATGGGAAGATCGAAGATTTTGAAAAGATTGAAGACGAAGTGAATTCCAAGAAGGGAAGCAGTAAAACTGAGTGGTAAAGATTTTTACAAAAGGAAGATGGTATTTATAGATAAATGGCATATGAGAAGTTGATGGAATTTGAGTGTGTTAAACGTCTTGTAATAAACCACATCCTGTTTTGAGATGCGGAAAAGGTGGTAAGCAGTGGAGATGGACGGATGAGATCTGTGTAGGTTACGACTTTTCTGCCAACCGTTGCCAGTATCAATAAATGTATTTGATGCGCTATATCTCCAGCTTTAAATGTCCAGCTTTGAGCTTATCCAAACATGAGTCAGTCTTCAGTTTTTGTCTTCTAGATCAGCTCCAATATCTCAGTCGTGAGAGATGATTTTATGACTCAGTTTTTGAAAGAGTCAATTTTTGATACATCCTTAGTAATTAGTTTTTCTCCTGCAAAACAAGTTAAGATCTTTTCGGTACCTATATATGTTTGGGTCCTTTCCGGTTAGTCTTTGGATTAATTCTTGAACCATGTAAGGAGGGTTTCTTTTTTACAGAATTAATCTCCTCTGGCTTAACAGTCTTTTGTTTGTGCATTTTGTGAAATTTAGTTGATCTAGCAGTGGTTGTAGGACTATTCCAGTCTTCATCAGTATGAAAGAGTCTCTATTTCCCCCTGAATCTATTAACCCTTGAATGAGAATCATTCTTTGGTACTAGGACTTGAATGTTTTGTTAACTGATCTCAGATCAGCTCTGTCTTTTTAGCCTTCTGGATTTTTCTGTAGGATCTGTCAGCTTTTTGAGTACCACCAACTGCCTTACAGTTTTGTCAGTTTTTTATCGAGGTTGTGCTGAAATATTATCAGTTCTAATAATTTCATCAGTTTTGAGTCATAGAATTTTGTGCAACTACAAACTTAGGTGTCATTGAACTAGGTCTAGTCTTAGAATTCTATTCATTATCAAACCCTAAGCCTGATCTGTCACCATATGGCTTTCCTGGTTTGAACTGAACTTTAGGAGTTAGATCAACTAATGATTCGGTGATATTTATTACTTCTGATATGTCATCAGTAGAACAAACTTCCTGAGTTCTGTTATTAGTCTTGATAAGGTTAATTTCAACATTTAATCTTAGAACCTCAGCTTTCAATAGCTCTTTTTCTTTTTTTATATTCTCATAATTCTTTTGAATTTCCTCTAATTCCTTCATGAGTATGTCTAAAGTTTCATTGAAATCAGAGTTTCTATGATTGTTCATAGCAGTATGACAGTTAAATGTGGAAGCATTTACCTCATGACATTTGATTACTGAACTTTCAGTTCTGGCTTCTTCACATTCCATTATATGTTTTCCATTGCTTGATTCAAAGAATATCCCTTTCTTTGGATCGATTCTAAAAAGTATGATTTCTTCATCATGATCTTCTGTTGCAAAACTTATTGGTAAAATATCAGCATTCTCATCGCTACTGGTAATAACTAGATCTTCAATGAATGTTTCGATTACTCTTTCTTGAGTATCATCAACAAAAGCCTGCAATTTATTTATGTACTCATCAAATCTCAAAAGTGAACAGCTAAGCATGTTTCTAAATTGATTCTGTGAATCCATGATGCAATTTTGAAAAATCCTTTTAAAAACAACTTTCTTCAACAGTTGATTTCTTCAGGTATGAAGGTCTTCTCTGATATCAACTGTTTAATTGATATCATAAATAACTGAGGACCAGTTACTTCAAGCTGATGTTTCGAAGCAGTAACAACTTTGGATCACTTCCAAAAGGAAGAACTGCTCTGATACCAATTGTTGGGCCCTTGAAAAGGCTGACACAAGTTTAGAGTGGGGGTGAATAAACTTGTCACCAAAAACTTGATTCTTAAAAATAGGTGAGATTCAGTTCTAAACTTGTGTGGAGTTAAGCTGAGTATAAGTCAAACTGACTTGTGCTCAAACTGAGTTAACCGGCAGCAGATATTTTAAAGCCTTTTTAAATTAAAACTTGAGTTATCAGTTAGTATAGAAAAATGCAGTGCTGACTCAGTTTCTGATGTTTGTTGAGTTTGTGATCTGATGAGATATACTAAAATGTTGTAAATAAATGCGTAGTGTAAATAAGTAAATAAGACATAAATTATAGAGGTTCCAGATGGTGTAATCCTTTCAATCCTCTCTTCTCATGTGATGTTGGAGGAAATTCACTATGTTCTTGAGGTTTACAATTACAAGACACAGACGAAATTTAAACACTGATTGTCCTTGACTATACCCTAGCTTCACAATCTTCGAGCCTTAGTCCTTAACAGGTTGAATTTTCGTTTCACTAAGTCTGCTCCACTGGTCCTTGAAGGGTTGGATTGCCTCTTCACCAGCTCCTCACAAACACAGTCTTCCTGACTGCACCTCAGCTGTCCTTCACACCTTCTTGGTGTTTCATAGTCTAAAGATAAAATCAAAGTTGAGACTTGAATCAATAACTATGATTCAACTTGTGATTCTGAGTGTTTATGATTTGCACAGTAAGCTCTGATTTCTTCAAGTGTGTGATCTTGATGTTTTCCTTGAATGCTCAAAAACAATTTAAAGATATCTTGATCTGGATCTTACAATATAGAAAATAGCAAGAGTTCTTTTGTTTATTTTCCCCCTTAATTGAATGTTTCCTTAGTGATTTTAATCTTAGAATTCCGCACTTCTTCTTCAAGTAAAAGTGCTCTATTTATAGGGTTTTTCCAATGTTCATCTTGTTTGAATTTGAATTCTTGTATCCATTGGTGGTCCTGCTAGTGTTTGTTGAACCTTTCTGACATTTCTTGAACCAATCAAATTGCTTGCTTTCTAACATTCTGATTCTACTTTAGCTTGAGTGACTTCAACTTGAAACTGAGTTTTTGGGGTTTATCAGTATTTAGCTGGTATAACTGAGTGTTTCAGTTTTAAGAGCATTAACTGAGTTTTTACTCTCTTTCAAAACTTATTACTCTTTCTTCATCTGATTTTTATTGACTTAATTAGAGTACACCATAACACTTAAATTATCTATGATATCATTGTCTTTATGTATCTTAGGTCTTCATACAAGATCCATAAATTCAGTTCAGGCCATCACAGACTTACCAGAATTCTAACTTTACAGTCTCGGCTTTTAGTCTTCATAAAGCGAGTTTGAACCCTCGCTTTTTTTGATCTTCAATAAGCGAGTATGTGTCCTTCACCTTCTTAAATGAGTTTGTCCCCGCTTCGGCACAGATAAGCCAACTGAGTCTGTGTCCCTCAGCAAACTTACCTTCTTCAGTTATGTGAGCTTAATCAGTTTCTTATTTTGAATGCTCCTCATTTGTAAACTCAGCAGGTCAGTTTCTTGTTCTTCACTTGCAAGCTCATCAAGTCAGTTTCTCATTCTTCATTTGCAAGCTCATCAAGTCAGTTTCTCGGTTTCTCAGTTTTAGAACTATTCTATTACAGTGTTTGTCTGATTTACATATACAAGTATCAGACTCCATTAGATCCTATACATTTAATTCTAGACGTCTTTTTGATTTTCACTATAACAGCTGGTTATGACACTTCATCAAAGGGGCTTAAAAGAATAACTGAATAAGTAGTGAATCATCATCAAAACATAAATTTTATTTCCAAAAGAACAATTAGGTCGCAAAAGGTGAATTTTTGATAGAGGAAAAGTCGTCAATCTCACGGTTGCCTCAGGTACAAAAGCGTCCGCACACGTATTTTATTTTAAGGTTTTCCTCAAAAGAACCAAAATGACTCAATGGCCCTTAATTATAATTCTAGGGTATGACACAACTTAGAAAGATCTTTGACTCTAAGATACTCATTTTCAGCCTCTCGTCAAGATGATGACAGAGGAATATCATCACTTTTGCATGGCTTTGGCTGGACTCATCATTATCTTGAATAATAGTATTTCCAAGACCCATTGAATCTGGATGGATCTCAACATCCATTGTCCATGACACATAATTTCTTACAGATATATCCAACGGTACAAATATCTACCTCAAGATGTTAGCCATAACAGAAATAAATAAAAATAGATTGACAAAAATTACATCGAAACTCCATCATAGATTTCAAAGTAATATTCTAGATGTTTTTTTTCACTACATCAGAATAAACTCATACTCATAACGTGTTATATATAACGTATAATGCAGGAACAAAACAAAAGATGATGTGTATGAAAGGACAAATTTTATAATGCAACCGTTGTACGAAAATTATATCAAGTGGTATGCATTACAATATTTCATTTCTAATCCCTCACACACGATAAAAGTATATTATATAAATAAAAAAGTAATAATGAAATGCTCTGATTTATACTGTTTGGCACAATATTCCTACAACCGTTGCACTATGAAATCTCTCGTATGAAATATATCAAAGCTAACGGTAAGGCCAACAAAGAAAAGAAGTTGAATTCATACTATTACCACTGTCGCAAGATATTGATGCCTTTTAGACTAAATTACACATATTATATATACATCATAGAGAGTCGACTAAAGAGCCATGCCCTTAGGAATCACACTTTCAACCTCACTTGCGTTTTTATCTAAAATCCATAGTCTCTTCTGAGACTGCTCCCAAGACGGCAACATCTACTGGTCTAGGGAGAGAAAGAGATTCTTATGGTCCGAGGAGAACCTTTCCTTTCTTTAGGCTCTTGGTGATATTTAACTTCTGACTTGTGAGAATATACCATGCGATAAGGTTCTGACCCGTAACGGGAAATGGCTTATAAGAAGGACTCGTTAGATCATCTCTTCAATATTGGTGTCTAATTTAGGTACCTAAATAAAAACTATGTATTTCCACTCAAAAAATTAAAAATAAAAACTATATCATTTCATATGTGTTATATTTTTTATTTTTGACAAAATTTAAGAAAAGCAAAAGAAACAAACCCCTAAAATAAAATACTTGAACACCGAAATTAGACATCAATATTGGACAGGTGATCTGAACTCCGGATAAGCCTATCTTTTGACAATTGTGTAATGCGCCACTCAAAACATTTGTCGATTATATCCTATATTGAAAATATATTTTATCTAATAAAATCAACATATTACTTGATTGGGGCTGTCATTGGTAATTTTTAAGAGCGACTGCTAGTCATGTAATCAGGCTTTGTCGCAACCTTCTGAGGATTGTCAGTGCTAGGCTGCTTTGCACTTGATTGTTTGGCTATGTCATTTTCTTTTTTCTTGTCAATTCTTTTTTGTTAAGCGCTTTGATAATATGCTAACGCATTTCTTAGCTAGATATAGAGTTATGGCGTTGGATAGTGTCACTTGAGGTGTTACGTTTCCGCTTAATGTAATATCTGCTACGTTAGCAATCATTCATTGGTAATCTGTAATTGGCAATCATTCATCGGTAAAGTATCATGTGACTGCTTTCTCTTTCTCTTTCTCCCACTCAATCTCCACTGTGAGCTGTCTGTCTTTTATTTCCAGCTTCCAATAACTCGACAAAGCTGCACCCGTCCCCACTCCCACTGCCCTTACCCTTCTTTATCTAAATCAGTGATGCACACTCTTTATCGTCTACAGCTTCTTCATAAGAACGCTTTCACACCTTTCACCACTTTTTTACTCTCTTTCTTTCTTTCCCCCAAACCTCTATCTTCCCATCTATATATTAACAACCAAACATTCATTACCTCATTAAGCTTTTCCTCTGCTCCTTTTGATTACTTTCCAAAATCAACACTGAAAATTAATGGAGCTCTCAAGAAAAAAAAAATTCATGGGAATAATCGTTACTCTTCTTTTTCTTCTGGGTGTGTCAAAAGCATTAGCTGTGGGTACGAAGAAAACGTACATCGTTCACATGGCCAAGTCGGAAATCCCGGCGAGCTTTGTTGACGACCACACTAGCTGGTATAGCTCCTCACTTAAATCCGTTTCCGAATCGGCCCAGATGATTTACACCTACAACAATGTTATCCACGGTTTTGCGACTAGGCTTACTATTTCAGAAGCTGAAGCGCTTGAGAAACAACATGGGATCTTGTCTGTCATGCCGGAGTTGAAGTACGAGCTTCACACTACTAGGACGCCTTCTTTCTTAGGTTTGGATACGAGTACAAGCTTGTTTCCCGAGTCCAAAACGGCGAGTGATGTCGTTGTCGGCGTTCTGGACACTGGTTGCTGGCCAGAAAGCAAGAGCTACGATGACACCGGGATGGGGCCCTTACCGACATCTTGGAAAGGGGCATGTGAGACAGGAACCAACTTTACGGCATCGGATTGCAACAGGAAATTGATCGGCGCTAGGTTCTTTGCTGAAGGGTATGAGGCTACTATGGGCCCAGTTGATGAATCGAAGGAATCTAGATCTCCACGGGACGATGACGGCCACGGAACCCACACATCCACCACTGCTGCCGGAGCAACGGTCTCAGATGCGAGCCTTTATGGATATGCACCTGGGACAGCTCGTGGGATGGCCAGTCAAGCTAGAGTTGTCTGTTACAAAGTTTGCTGGATTGGGGGCTGCTTTAGCTCCGACATCTTAGCCGCCATGGATAAGGCAATTGACGACGGCGTTAATGTTCTTTCCATGTCTCTCGGTGGAGGTATGTCGGATTACTACAGAGATAGCGTTGCAATCGGAGCTTTTGCTGCCATGCAAAAGGGCATTCTAATCTCCTGCTCTGCCGGAAACGGAGGACCTACTCCCTATAGTTTGTCAAACGTAGCTCCCTGGATCACAACCGTCGGCGCCGGAACAATCGACAGGGACTTCCCGGCTTACGTCAGCCTTGGTAACGGCAAGAATTTCTCTGGGGTATCACTTTATAAAGGTTACCCCTTGCCTAATAAAATGCTTCCTTTAATATACGGTAAAAATGCAAGTAATTCAAGCAATGGTAATCTTTGTATGACCGATACTCTGATACCGGAATTGGTTAAGGGTAAAATTGTAGTTTGTGATCGTGGAGTGAATCCACGTGTACAGAAAGGATTGGTTGTGAAATCAGCTGGTGGTTTAGGGATGGTGTTGGCCAATACCGCCGCAAATGGGGAGGAGCTGGTGGCCGACACCCATTTGCTTCCAGCCACGACGGTGGGACAGAAATCAGGGGATGCGATAAAAAGCTACTTATCCTCGGATCCAAATCCAACGGTCACGATTCTATTCGAGGGTACAAAAGTAGGGATCGAGCCGTCACCGGTAGTGGCTGCTTTTAGCTCGAGAGGTCCAAATACAATCACAGCCGAAATATTGAAACCGGATGTGATCGCGCCAGGTGTCAACATCTTAGCAGGATGGACGGGTGCGGTGGGTCCCACCGGTTTAGCAGAGGATACGAGACGTGTTGGGTACAACATTATCTCGGGAACCTCAATGTCGTGTCCACACGTGAGTGGGTTAGCGGCTTTGCTGAAAGGCGCACACCCCGAATGGAGTCCCGCTGCTATCCGATCGGCGCTGATGACGACCGCTTACTCCGCTTACAAAAATGGACAGCCAATCAAAGACGTCGCCACCGGTGAGGCAGCGACTCCGTTAGACATCGGTTCTGGTCATGTGGACCCTGTTTCAGCACTCAATCCCGGTCTTGTTTACGATCTAGACGCCGAGGATTACATCGGATTCTTATGTGCTCTCAATTACACGCCCTCCCAAATTTACAGCGTAGCAAGAAGAAATTATAGCTGTGATTCCAATAAGAAATACAGTGTCAGCGATCTGAATTACCCTTCTTTTTCGGTTGTACTTCAAACACGAGTTGAAGGCAGACCTAAAGGTGAGAGCAATAGTGAAATCAGTGTGGTGAAAAGCTTCAGGACACTGACCAACGTTGGAGAAGCTTCGACGTATAAGGTTTCGGTGTCGACCACGAGTGAGGTGGTTAAGATATCGGTGGAGCCCGGGGTTTTGAGTTTTGGTCGGAACGAGAAGAAATCATATACGGTTACATTTACTGGGAAATCAATGCCGGTGAATACTAATGTGTTCGGGAGAATCGAGTGGTCCGATGGGAAGAATGTTGTCGGTAGTCCGGTAGCCGTTAGCTGGACATAGGTATAATTTCCTTCAATTCAAATTATGTTTTAAAGTGTTTTAAGTATGAATTAAGTATGAAGTTGTTTAGGTTCTTTACCTTCTGGGAAGAAATTGGAAGGTAGGTTATGGCTTATGCTTACTGTTTTAGATTTTTCATTGTATAGTTTTTCCTTTTTTTTTTTTTTTTTTTTTTTTTTTTTCTGCCTAATATCTTTGCCAATGTAATTTGAATATTAGATATAATGAATAAAAAGGAAAAGAAAAACATTTGAAATTTAGAAGAATTGATACAAAGGGAAAATGGAAAATTTATCCAGTGATTTCCTCTACTAGTGAATCGTTTATGCATGTAAAGATCTCAACCACACAATTTCCACACACGTGAGATCGCTGTATTCCACCTCGTGAACCGTGCTGGCCCAGAGATCTCTCACATAAGTAGCTTCCTATTGGAAGTTCCCTGTAGAACGACCCAGGGAATATATGTTATACAATTCTTATGATGGGACTCATGTCTGTATTGTTGGAAATGATAGACTATTTCTTTCTATTTAACATTTACTATCTTTTTTTTCAGCGTGTGAATGTGACGTGACAATGTGAGATTTTATTTCAACTTTTTTCCAAGACGAAACATTATTAGACTAAAAATTACATTATCTCATGGAAAATCGTATGTGCACTATATATTTGTGTAGCGTATTTTTCACTATATCTATTATCTCATTGATTAAAGTGATAAATTATTTATTGTGATGAGTCCCAACAAAGTAAATGATGTTGATTGTGTTCTGTAGGATATTGTGGTAAATTGAGTAGTAGATATATCACCACTCTTGTCTGATACATTATTATGACAAATTTCTTTTCCTAATCAAAACACATTATACAGGAAGGAGAATGTCTAATCAAAAAGACAGAAACAACCAATTGCTTAGCAAACCTAGCCACATTACTGACGGGTTAGTCTTATATGAGAAGGATTTTTGAGAAGTGGCTCACACGCCACTCTCTGACCACACAGTCACTTCCACTAAAACTGAATGGACCATGTAAGACTAACCCATTACTGACTTACAATATTTTATTTTCTACTGAAATAAGTGACATTAACCCTTTGAAAGACATTCATCAAGCACTGAATGTCTTTAACAATAATAGCAGCCTCGGATTCGGCTCATTAAGCTTATTTGAAATAAATACTGGCATGACAACAACAACATACAAGCAGCAGCAACATAAGCAGTTCACTGAGGCATTTTCACAAACACTTTTGTTTTGATTAGTTAGGATAGTTGTAACCGCTTTTTTAGTGAAATTGCACAGGCTCTAGGCTATATATACTTGGAATCGAAGCTATTTACATTTACTTCAGTTTTACAAGTGTAATCAACAATTCTCAATTCAAAAAAATGTTTCCCGCCTTCTTCCTCTTTTATATTTCTGTTCTTTCTTTTCTTCAAGTTCATCCATGGTGAACTTATGAATTTCTTCATGGTATCGGAGCCATTTCGTGCTTATCCGCTGTTGTAATATCCCAATATTTCAGTTAAGGGTAAAAGAGTAAAAGATTTTTTTAATATTTTAATTAATATTGAATTTCTTTTATTTTATAGATTTTTTTTTAAGAATTAATGGGAAATTAATATTTGGCTATTTAATTTCCTAATCTGAAACCCCACCCCTTAATTTCCCTTTATTTGGACGGTTCATCAGAAAAGAAAAGATGAGAAGTTCTGCCGCTAAAAAATATAATAATAATAGTTCGGGCACCGTAATTCAAATTCGGCGCGAAGCAAGGTTGATAATTTTGCAGACCGCAGAGAGAAAATTAATCGCCTCATCGCAGTTTTCTTTTGATCCTAAGATCATCGATTTGGTAAGTGATCATTTTTAGCTTGTGAGTTTTTGATTAGAGATCGTTTTTGATTTTAGTGCTTTTAGACGCCTTAAACTCAATTTTAGTGATCGTAGTTGGTGTCTTTAATTTGTAGAATTCAGTAGTGGAAGCAAGGATTCAAGGTGCTTTCTTTGATTCTTTTGAGTTTTGGATCTTTTCGAAGAATCATAGGTGAAAGGGTGTTCAACCGCTTTAATTATATTTTTGTTGATGCTCTATTTTATTTTATTTTTTTTATCGTTGATACGGATTTTGTTTACATAATATATATACATAGGTACCTTATAGGGTACTGTAGGTTGTTGCCGAATGAGAACAAAAAAAAAAATAAAGATAGAAGCATTATGTATAGATTGCTTTTGTTTCTATGATGATGCTAACAAAAGTAAAATTGAAGAAAAGAAAAGAAAAGGAAAAAAATAATGACACTGGTGTAAAGACAGTACTATTGTTATAGAGATAGTTTTGTACTGCTGCTGCGTACTATTATTATTTTTAGGAATAGAAAAGAAACAGAAAAAAAAAGATGCAAAGATAATATTATACTTTTATCATTTAAAACAATGTAATAATATATATTGAGTAGCCTAATAAAGTATTGTGTTATATTTTTACGTGTACTAATTGATACAATGCCAGTATGTATATCTTTTGGTACATTAATGGGAATGCCAAGAAAGCTAACTCCCGACTTCAGCGCTTTTAAAGATCAATCGCCACAACCGGTACTCATGGGAGAAGGTAGTAGCAGGAAATGCGGTTGTTTAGACTTCATGGGTCATTGGTTTAGTAGTCTTTGACACCTTTACAACGCGCAAGTAACAGAATCGGACGTTTGCGCTAAGTCCCCAAGAGCCTTATATGTGAATGAACTTAGGTGGTTAGATTAACTACGTAATAAACATAGGTGGTTAATTTTCATTGTTTCAATAATGCATTGGAATTGTGAACGTTTAACATTTGAGATGCCACTAGTCTTTTGACTTCCCGTTTTATCTTTTTTTTTTTTTAAATTTGGGATTGTAATAGTTTAAACAACATTTAATTCTGTTGTTTCTTTTGAGGATGTTCTTAGACTTGATCCGAAACTTTGATCGATCTGTTTTGTTTGTCGTTTGACATTCCCGAGTTGTCCTTTTAAGTCTTCCGCTTTGCTTGTGATATTAATGTATGATGACGTAGGCTTACGTATATATACTTCTTTGATTTATTAAAGAAAAATATATATATGCGTGCCGGGCGTTCTTTCCGGATAAGGACTCGGTGTCCGGAACGGGGCGTCACAGCTGTGATTTTGCGTTTTTTGTGATCTTGAGAGTATCACAACACTGTTTGTTCAGAATCTTGAAAATATTCTAATGTTAGAAGTTTAATTTCGTTCAAGAAGTTGCTGATATGGCTACTGCAAATCAAGCTGGTACTGCTAATACTCTGGAAGGCATAGGACTTGTGGTTAGTGCGTCTAGTCAGTTTTACTTACATCCCAATGAAAATCCTAGTGTAGTTCTTGTTTCTCCTCTATTAGAAGGCAATAACTACCATTCTTGGGCACGTTCCGTGACTATGATGCTAGAAACTAAGAATAAATTGGAGTACATTGATGGAAAACCAGATAGACCTGACTGAATAGTGAATTATACCAAGTTTGGAGTCAATGTAACACCACTTTGTTTTACTTGGATCATAAAGCATGTTATACCGGGTATAGATACCTGTTATGTGGATGAAAACCGCAACAGAAGTTTGGTTAGACTGGAAGGTAGGTTTTCCAATGTTGATTATTTTAGAGTATCAGGCCTTGTGGAGGAAGTAAGTATGATCAGACAAGGAAATCTATCTGTGACTTCTTATTTTACCAAATTGAAGGCTAAGTGGGATGAAATAGAAATCTTGAAACCTTTACCGGCTTGTGAATGTGGAAAACTATGTGTATGCAATATTAGTTCCAAGATGAATGTTTATGTTGAAGCAGATCATGTCATTAGATTCATGAAGGGACTCAATGACAGTTTTGCTCCTGTCAGATCTCAAGTTTTCTTGTCAACTCCCTTGCCAAATATGAAAATCAAGCCTTTACTATGGCTGTAAAATTTGAAAGTCAAATACAGTATGCTTTAGGGCATCCTCAAGAATCAAAATCTTTGGCTTTTGTTAATCAAGTACAGGGGCAGAATAGATCTGGTCAACAACTTGCTAGTAATCAGAACATATATTCTAATCAGTCTGCAAATTCAAGGTCTGGACCAAGTAACAAGAAGGTCCAGTGTTTATTCTGTGGCTTTAATGGTCATACAGTGGATAAATGCTACAAAAATCATGGTTTCCCATCAGGTTTTATCCTAACCAAGAGCCAATATGGTCAGTCAAAAAATGGCTACAGATCCTGAATCCATTCCAGTAGGGTCCTCAAATCAACAATCCCAGATAAGTCAATTGCAGGATCAAGTATCTCAATTGATGACGTTGATGGGGACTAAAAAAGGAGATACCACCATCCTATTGTCAATCAAGTCATTGGTTTCACCACAAATTTCAAACCAGATCCTACTAAAGTCCAAGGCCTATCTCGGTAATTGTTGAATTGTGGATTCAAGGTGCCACAAACCACATCATTTATAATAGTAGCCTTTTTTGTTAAAAACAAGTAAATGGACTTACAAGAACTTTGCCTAATGGTCAAGATATTCCTATAACATTTTGTAGGGCAAGTACATCTAAACAAACACTTGGTTCTCGCATAATGTATTATGTGTTCCTGGTTTTAAATATAACTTGATATCTATCAATAGGTGTTCTCGGTGAAATTTATGGTTTTTATCGCATTATTAGAGAACAATATCTTTCGTATTTTAGTAATTTTTAGAGAAAATTATATGTTTAAGGCGTGAATTTGAATAATGGGTTTGAAGTGTCAAAAGTGTAATTTGGGCGCTTTTATGTGTTAAATTTATTGAATTATTATTATTTGGGGATGACTACATGTTTCCATGTTTTATCTATTATGTAGATGCTTAATTTCGAGTGCATAAAGAGGATAAATGAGGCTCAATTCGAATTATAAGAGATAAATATGGAATTGGCTTGAAGAAGAATGGATAACTATGAAGAAATCCGATCTCAAAGATATTGGACGGGCGCCCATCGATCCGCATTTAGCGCCCAGGAGTGAATCAAGCGCCCATGAAGCGCCCAGAGTCATATTTTACATACAGAGTCTCCAGACGTAAGTTGAACGAGCGCCTCGAATCTCCGTCAAATAAATGAACGAAGGCCCACCCTTGGACGGGCGCCCAAAGGCCGACTTAACCCTAGCCGACCTAAAATCCTATAAATAGCAAGCGTGTATTAAACCCTGGGGACATCTCATACGCATTATTCCTCATAACACACCATACAACCAAGATATTCCACCCTTGGAGGAGCCGCACTAAACCCTAAAGAATTATGAGTTTCTTCCCTTCAATCGTATCTTGGATCATCACAAGCATGCAAGGCTAAGCACATCACGGTAGAGCAACGGGATGAAACCACATCAACGTCATCACAACCATGATTAGTTAGTTTTATTTTTATTTATGATTCGAACATCGTTTTATTTATCGATTGATTTTGGATTGATTGCTAAGCGTTTTATTAGATAGGGATGTCAATGAAACCATATGTTGCTTTGAATTTATATGGAAATATGATTCAATAGTAGAGTTTTTTCAATCGATACGATTAACGTTATTTTGAGGAATCATGTGATGTTAATTGGGTGTTTAATTTGGGAACAAATTTATGATCTTGTTATGAATGTTAATTTGTTTTGCTTGGAAAAGGAAACAAGAACCCTAGAATTCGATTTAAAGGAATTTAGTCGAATTGTGATTGATCATACCAATAAATCGTGTTTAGATCATAAGAATGGTTGTGTGATGGTTGTGTGGTGTATCCTTGTTGTTTTACCGCCCTTTTAATTATCCGGTAAGCTAATTAGTTCGTATTGTTTGTTATTGCTACGCTTAGTTACTTCCAGGATTTTAGTGTGTTTTCGTGATATTTTCTGCTTTCAAAGACGCATTTGGACGCTCGTCCACCCTTAGCTTAACGCCGTCGCTTCTAAGTTTTTCTATTTTTCGTGATTTTACCCTAATCGTTCTTCGCTTTTACATTATAGATAGTATAAACCTTAGTTTTAAGTAATAATTCGTGACATAACCGACTTTAGAGTTATATCTTAATCGATAACCGCACGATTCCTTAGACGACTCGGCAACACCTTATACTACGACCTTATACTTGGGGTGTTCCGATAATATAAATTTAAAACACGCTTTCAACGAACAAGTTTTTGGCGCCGTTGCCGGGAATCGTAACGGTTGTCGGATTCTATTTAGACAATTTTTCGTGTCAAAAAGGGTCGTTAGGCACGCGCGTAGTATTTTGACCGTAACTTTCGCTCGAGTGTCCGTTTGGAACGCAGACCCCAATTCGAAAGCTCGCTCCGACGCCGACGACGTGGTGAACGCCGAGGCCGTTCGAAGGCGCTTTCGAGGTCAAAATCCACCTGCTTTCCCCTCCTTTTTGGCCTAGAAGATTTCAACACGCTTTTTTTTTTTACCGCCTTAGTGTTTTTCTTGTTTTTAAATTTTTCGTAGGTATAGTTTCTCTAGTTAGTAACTTTCTTAGGTTTTAGATTAGTTTTGTTTTCCTTAGTCTCGCTTTGTTTATCTTCGTTTTCGTTGTTTTTCTCGCTCGATCCTCGCTTGTCGTCACTTTTGAACGAACGCCCAATTATACTGACGCCGCCCATTCTCAAAATTTCCTTTATCTCATTTTATTGGTCAAACGAAGGCCTGGTCATCCAAACGCCCGCTTGTTTAGTAAAACGCTCGAATCGCTTTTAGTACACCGCACGAAGCGCCTATTGTACTGCACGCCCGTCCTGGAACTTCTTGCATGCACGCCGCTCACGATTCCAACGCCCGTCCGTCTATCTTTCTTGTTCTTCTCCTTTCTTCTCTTAGCTTGAATTCCAAGGTTAACTCTTTCACAACCTCGACTTTTAGTCGTTGTTGACTCTCTTCGTTGTCCTCCTGGTTTATGCAAACCGAAGCAAGAAAGGACCTCTCCTCTTTGATCCAGAACCGAACGGTCCATCCTAAGAAGAAGGCTTTTTCCCGATCTAGACATCATGGTCGACCCGGTTCAAAATCCGAATCTAGTTCCTCCTAATCCAGCCCTCCCAAATCAAAATCCGGACCTCAAGCAAATTTGAATCGGCTCCTTCAACAAATACAAGCTTGTTACAACAACAACAGAATCAACAAGTCGGGCTACAAAACCAATTGCAACAACTCCATCAAGCCCAAAGAAGCCCGGCCTAAATCAAGACCCCTATGCCCCTTATCTTAACCAAGACTTCCGGAGGGCATAGACCTATTCGACCTCCGGATATGGGCCAAGTGCATTTTTCGAAAAATGGAGTGGTTGGACCTGGTCCAAAATAGCTCTTTTCATGGCAATCGCCAAGAAGATCCTCATGACTTCTTGTCCACTTTTGTTCAAATTTGCAAGGTGCCACTATCCGGTGTTGATTCCGAGATTGTTAAGTCGAAACTTTTCCCGCTTGCTTTAAAAGGTGAAGCAAACAGATGGTTCAAATCCTTACCCCATCACTCTCTCCATACCTGGCCGATGTTAAAAGAGCCTTCGCTCAAATTGTTTCACCTGGAACGATAATGGGCCTTAAATGTGATATAGCTAATTTTGAGCAATTAGAAGGAGAAAGCGTAGAAAGGCACCGGGAAAGGTTGAATTTGTTAATGAGGAAATGCCCTAACCATGGATACACTCGACATGAGCTCCTAGAATTATTCTATCAGGGTGTTACTCAACCCAATAGAGATTATCTAGACTCCACACTCATGGATCTTTTAGGCGGAGGAGATGATGCCGCCTATAGGGTAGTCAAACAATTGCCAAGAACAACATGTGGTCAACCTCTGGAAGACCCATGTTGAGGAAGATAAGAGGAAATCATTTGCAAGCGATCCGTGATTACGTGGTTGGTTGCTCAAGTGGAAATGATAAACCAACAGATGGCTAATTTACAAATGCAAGAGAATGGATCGGATCGGATATGAGTCTTCCGGGAACGCAGGCGAGCAATGAGAACGGAGATGAAGTAAATGCGATAGGCAACCAGAATCAAACTTTTCGTAATTTCAATCAAAATTCTGGTCAATCAAGCTATAATCCAAACCGTAACTTTTCTGGAAATCCGCGAAAACAGCTTATTATATCGCACCCGGCGATCCAATTCCAACGATCCTTCAACTCCAACAATCAAAAGCCCCAAGGCAATTGGGCTTAAACGCGAAAATCCACACCCACCTCTATCTCTCAAAAGAAATTCGATGAGCTAGTAGATATGGTGCAAGCACTAGCCACCGGTCAAAAGGCGATAGAGAGACAGATTGGCCAGATGGCTGATCAACAAGCAAGCAGGCCCCAAGGAAGACTGCCGAGTTACACAGATAAAAATCCTAAGGCAGAAGTAAGTGCCTGCAGTAATGCCATCACACCGCAGTGGAATTATGGACAAGAGGAGGAGTTGAATGCAGTTACACTTAGAAGCGGAAAGAAAGTTGGACCCGAGAAGTCGCGGGAAACGAGTAGCCCCTCCTGACGCCATGAGTTTAGGAGGATAAGCAAAGAGACAAATACCGAAGCGTTAGTAGTGAGCGAGAGCTGAATGATAACGATTCTTCGGGAGGAAGTGATGAGGATGTTGAAAAGAATAGTCAGATGGCCGAACCCCTGACTAAAAAGAAAGCTGAAAAGTTTGTCAGATGGAAGGATAAGGAGGATGAAGCCATTAAAAATCAAATTCCAATCAATCATCCAAAACCCTTCCTTATCCAAAGAAAGAAAAATGAGAATACTTTGAACTCGATAAAACTTACGATGGAGTGAGGAGGAGTCGCCAGAGAAACCATGGTGACTATGCCTCTTGCCGAAGTGTTAATCGAGATGCCTAAATGCTCCAAGTTTCTTAAGGACGCTGTGGAAGTAAGAAGAAGGTTCGAAAGGAATGGCAGATGAAGTGCTAAACGAAGAATGCTCGGCAATTTCTCGAGCATTGCAATAAAACGTGGTGATTTCGGATGACCTTCGATCTCTTGCATGATCGAAGGCCACACGCTCCACAATGTCTTATGCGACTGGTGCCTCTGTTAATGTGATGCCTTTGAACATCCGCAAAAGTCTCGGGCTGGACAAAAGGCTAAGGGGCGCCCGCCTCTCTTGGTTGGTGGACAAATCTAGCCGTTTAGCAACCGGTTGCGTTAACAATGTCCTTACCCATGTTAAACAATTGGTGTTTCCAACCGATCGGGTTATATTGGACTACCAATCGACAAGGAAATGCCCCCGATCCTAGGCCGGCCTTTCTTGGACACCGCCGCCACCATTGACTTCCACATCGCCAAATTACCTTGAGAATAGTGAGACACTTCCATTTCCATCGAGCGAGGTAAAGTTTCAAGAATCCCCAATTCAGGGAATTTCATTCATTGAAGCAATTTATGGGGATGAATCGACTCGATGAAGAGCTCTCGCAGAGATGTAAGCCCTGGATGTCATAAATCACGAAGAAGAAGAAAACAACTGTTCAAGAGCCATAGTCATCGTAGAGTTTGTCTCAACAACTTGCGACATCCGAGCCTATAAGTGAGCAGTAAAATTTGGGACATTCCAGTGGATGAGCGGTGGTGATCCAAGGAGCTCAATCAGTGAGACTTTAACCTTGCGAAGAGGAAGTTTTAATGGGAAGTTGGGATGAAATCGATTCGGAAAGAAGCTACCCATTGGGAGTTGGATGATTGGGAGCAACTTGAGATGAACTTGAAGAAGAAGAGCTTAAGAAGATGATTGCACATCGCAGCGGAAAACGGAAGTCGGCGGTGAGATCCCTTTGATGACGTTATTCAATACCTTCGGGATAACACCCCAGGAAGATGAAGTGTTCTTCAATCAACCGGTCCTCACTCAAAAAGAAAGAGGTGGTCCGTTAAAATCGAGTATCGACCAACCACTGCCGACTTAGAGTTGAAACCACTTCCGCAAAGATCTAAAATACATCTTTCTCGAAGGCGGCGATAAGTTGCCTCTAATCATCTCATCTAAACTCGAGCCACGAGCAAGAGGCGCGAATTGATCAAAAGTTTCGAGAAACATATCCTCGCGTTCGGATGGCGGTGGGGATATCGGAGGATCACCGTATGTATGCATGCATAAGATCCGAACGGAGGAAGGAGCGAAAAAGGTCGACAACCGCAAGAAGGCTGAATCCGCATACGCAGGAGGTTGTCAAAAAGGAGATCATCAAATGGCTTGATATGGGGATTATTTATGCCATCGCCGACGCGGTGAGTGGGTTAGCCCTACTCAAGTTGTGCCAAAGAAGGGGGGTATTACCGTAGAAAAAAATGAAAAAGGGGAGGAAATTGCTTTACGCCTTGTGACTGGTTATAGGGTTTGCATTGATTATCGCAGATTGAACGAAGTCACTGCAAAAGATCATTTCCCCTTACCCTTCATTGACCAGCTAATTGAAAGACTGAGTGGTCACAAATATTATTGTTTTCTCGATGGATATTCTGGGTACTTCCAGATAGCCATCGATCCTAATGACCAGGAAAAGACCACGTTTACGTGTCCATCTGGTACTTTTGCCTTCCGCAGAATGCCATTCGGCCTATGCAATGCACCCGCGACTTTTCAACGGTGCATGTTAGCCATTTTTGATGGACTAGTGGAACAATGCATGGAGGTCTTCATGGATGACTTCTCGCCTATGGCGCACGCTTTGATGAGATTTTAAAGAATCTAGATATGGTACTCCAAATGATGTGTTGAGAAAAATTTGGTGCTTAACTGGGAGAAATGCCATTTTCTAGTTGACGAAGGGATTGTTTTGGGACACAAGTTGTCCAGTGAAGGTATTCAGGTGGATAGGGCTAAAGTAGAGGCCATTGAGAAAATGTCATATCCAAAGACAGTTAAGGAGGTACGAGGATTCCTGGGACATGTAGGCTTCTATCGGCGCGCTTTATTAAAGATTTTTCGACTATAGCAAAGCCGCTTATCCAACTCGCCAAAAGAGGAAGAAGAGTTCGTTTTTGATGATGCGTGTAAGGAAGCTTTCAAATGCTTAAAGGATAAGTTAACCAAAGGTGCCCCATTTTGATCGCTACCGATCGACTAAACCTTTCGAACTCATGTGCGATGCCTCTAACTACGCTTATAAAGCGCAGCTTCTAGTAGCGAGAGGATTGATAAGAAGTTCGCACCAATCTACTATGCGAGCCGAACTTTGAACCCACCAGTGTAACTACACTACTACAGAGAAAGAATTCTAGCAATCGTTTCGCTTATGGATAAGTTTCAAGTTACCTTCTTGGGTCTCGAGTCGTGGTTTGACAGATCATGCAAAGATTACGCTACCTCATGGAAAAACAGATGCTAAACCAAGATTACTGAGATGGATCCTGATTCTCCAGGAATTTGACCTTGAAATTAAGGATAAGAAAGGTAGCGAAAATGTTGTAGCTGATCACTTATCTCGCTTAGTGAACGAGGGTGACGAATCCTAAGGAAATAGGCATTGACTTTCCGACTGAGCAGTTAATGAGACTAGAGAATGTGAGGCCGTGGTATGCTGATTACGTCAATTACTTAGCGACTGGGCATTTAGAAGAGATGACGTATCAAGAAAAGAAGAAGTTTTTCAGTGACTTGAAGTATCTCGTATGGGAGGATCCACATTTGTTTAAAGTCCGCAAAGACGGGTTGCTTAGAAGGTGTGTTCGGAACATGAACAATCTGGATATCTTAGAGCAATGTCATAGTGGTCCTATTTGGTGGACACTACGGAGCACCAAAGATCGCTATAAAATCCTTCGTTGGATTTTACCGCCGACTGCTCAAAGACGCCAAACCTTTTGCAAAGGCTGTGACAGATGTCAAAGAGTAGGGAGGCTCAGTAATAGGATGGAGATGCCTTTAAGGCCTATCTTGGAATGTGAAGTCTTCGACGTGTGGGGCATCGATTTCATGGGACCTTTTCCATCATCGTGCGGTAATAAATATATCCTAGTCTGCGTTGACTATGTTTCCAAGTGGGTAGAGGCTATAGCCACCCAAACCAATGATCACAAAGTTGTAAAGAAATTCTTGCAAAAGAATATCTTTACTAGATTTGGCTGTCCTAGAGCCCTTATCAGTGATGAAGGATCGCATTTTTGTAATGCACCGCTGGATAAAATTCTTGAAAGATATGGTGTCAAGCATAAGATTGGTACTCCATACCACCCCCAAACCAGTGGCCAAGTCGAGGTAAGCAACAGAGGTCTAAAGCGGATTTTGGAGAAAACGGTGAATTCTAATAGATCCAATTGAGTCCGAAGTTGGACGACGACTCGGGCTTATCGATCGCGCTCAAGACCCCTATGGGTAAGTCGCTTTTCAAATGGTTTATGGCAAGGCATGCCATCTACCCGTCGAAATGAGCACAAAGCTTATCGGGCTATTAAATACTTAAACTTCGATAGCCGACTTTGTGGCGAGAAAAGATTATCTGAATCGCATGAGCTCGATGAATTCGCACTCGTGGCCTACGAGAATGCCAAGTCGAGCAAGGAAAGAACGAAAAGCGCTCCATGATGCTAAAATAAAGGACAGAGATTTCAAGGTAGGAGAGATGGCTTTACTTTACAACACCAGGTTACATCTGCTTGTGGCAAGCTTAAGTCCAGATGGTCCGTCCCTTTGAAATTGTCGGGTTCATCCGGGAGGAGCGATTTCCTTGAAAGTGGTACAGCGGTCAACCTTTTAAAGTGAACGGTCACGATTGAAAAGTATTTTGGCCAACCTTATGAAGTACCGAGGTCATATACTTTCAAAAGTTGGTTGACGTGTTCGATGTCTTTGAATTGTGACGAGATTCCATCCGAATTCTTTGCTTCGAATGATGACATTCTTACCCTTAAAGAAGCTTCTACCACGATTCCTAAACCTATCATTCCGCTGGTGCCACATGTAGGAAAAGTTGAGACAAAGACGAAAGTCAGTGCTGTCTGGAGAGCCAAGTTAAAAAACTTGGTAGGGCATTTCACTTGTGGAGGTTGTGGTAAAACCTCGGTCCTTCACTCTGATTCTGATGCTGAGGTGGCGGTAGTCAAACCAAAGTGGCCCGATCCGGGTTGATCTTGAACTTTGTGTCAAGCTATTGACATTAAAAGAGCGCTCCTAGGAGGCAACCTAGTTTTCTTTGTTTGTTTCCTTTTCTTAGGTTGTTTTGTTTTATTGTTTTAGAAATAATACTTTAGTTGATTTTGTGTTGATGGTTATTCCTCTTACGTTCATTGTGAGTGTTTTGTGTTATGTGTCGCTCATATACCCCGTGTACCCCGAGATTATATGGTATGTCGAAAGTGTTGAGATATTTTTGAGCGAGTTCACAAGCTTTTATGTCCAGTGTTGTCTATTCGAGTTGTTGCGGTATGTTCATGCTCCGGCCTGACCTCTGCCAACTTTCATCCGACAACCACTTCATAACCAGCTAAGTTTTCTTTTCTTTTATATTGGCACATTCTGAGGACATAATGTGATTTAAGTGTGGGGGGGTAAATTGGGTATGTTTTTATGCTATATCCTTTGAAATATGAGTGAATGTTGAATTTCTGCGAAATTTAAATTTTTTGTGAGTCTCGAGCATATAATTGGAACTAGATGCTTGCTAGTTGTAGTTTTCTAACGATGATAGTATGTGACTTAGTGAGATAATTATAGCGTGTCTTTACTTTTATGGAGATAGTATTCGTTTTTCACGTTCACGAGAGCCATTGATTTTGAAACAAGATTTTTGAACTATATCCTTTCATTATTTTGATGATTTATCTTAGGAAGGCCAAGATATAGTGACACCTTAGTTAGACCGCGTCCGTGAATATCATAAAGTTTGAATGTGATAAGTGAGATGTAACTTATGTCCGAAAAAATGAATAAGTAGTGAATCATAATAAATACGTTTGTCGTAAAGTGGTTAATGATTTGAGTGAGGTAGGTATACCACGATGTCCTATACCACTATGATGACCGTAAGCTCACGACGATCGGTTTATAGCTACCTTATGATTTGAGTAGGTAGGGATTATCGCGAAATGTCCCGCTCTACTATGATGGGTAAAAGCTTACTCTGATTTGCGTTAATTTGAAAATTTTGAAAAATGATGAATAAGAATAAAAATAGAGTGAAGCCTTTGTTATCATGGATCTTATACCCAGTAGAACCGCATGATATGTTGTAGGATTATCCTACTTGAGCGCGTGGGAAGGCTTAAGTGAAGTCACATCGTCTGCATACTAGGATAGTCATTGAAATTTTTGAGAGGATATTCTTTTGAAAGGCTTGTTAAATTTGAGAAGGGCTTGTCACACATACACCGAATCTATCTCTCGTGATGGTATTGTTGGCTATAGTTGTTGTATCTTTTGTTACGTGAGTTAGAGATCTATGTGGAGTGCATGAAAGTTGAGCTATAGTTTTGATTGTTTTGTCCGGGACGAACAAAAGTTCAAGTGTGGGGAGTTGTTCTCGTGAAATTTATGGTTTTTATCGCATTATTAGAGAACAATATCTTTCGTATTTTAGTAATTTTTAGAGAAAATTATATGTTTAAGGCGTGAATTTGAATAATGGGTTTGAAGTGTCAAAAGTGTAATTTGGGCGCTTTTATGTGTTAAATTTATTGAATTATTATTATTTGGGGATGACTACATGTTTCCATGTTTTATCTATTATGTAGATGCTTAATTTCGAGTGCATAAAGAGGATAAATGAGGCTCAATTCGAATTATAAGAGATAAATATGGAATTGGCTTGAAGAAGAATGGATAACTATGAAGAAATCCGATCTCAAAGATATTGGACGCGCCCACTCGATCCGCATTTAGCGTCGAGTGAATCAAGGCGTCCATGAAGCGCCCAGAGTCATATTTACATACAGAGTCTCCAGACGTAAGCTAAACGAAGCGTCTCGAATCTCCGCCCAAATAAATGAACGAAGGCCCACCCCTTGGACGGGCGCCCAAAGGCCGACTTAACTAACCTAGCCGACCTAAAATCCTATAAATATAGCGTGTATTAAACCCTGGGGACATCTCATACGCATTATTCCTCATAACACACCATACATGACGCATATTCCACCCTTGGAGGAGCCGCACTAAACCCTAAAGAATTATGAGTTTCTTCCCTTCAATCGTATCTTGGATCATCACAAGCATGCAAGGCTAAGCACATCGCGGTAGAGCAACGGGATGAAACCACATCAACGTCATCACAACCATGATTAGTTAGTTTTATTTTTATTTATGATTCGAACATCGTTTTATTTATCGATTGATTTTGGATTGATTGCTAACCGTTTTATTAGATAGGGATGTCAATGAAACCATATGTTGCTTTGAATTTATATGGAAATATGATTCAATAGTAGAGTTTTTTCAATCGATACGATTAACGTTATTTTGAGGAATCATGTGATGTTAATTGGGTGTTTAATTTGGGAACAAATTTATGATCTTGTTATGAATGTTAATTTGTTTTGCTTGGAAAAGGAAACAAGAACCCTAGAATTCGATTTAAAGGAATTTAGTCGAATTGTGATTGATCATACCAATAAATCGTGTTTAGATCATAAGAATGGTTGTGTGATGGTTGTGTGGTGTATCCTTGTTGTTTTACCGTCCTTTTAATTATCTGGTAAGCTAATTAGTTCGTATTGTTTGTTATTGCTACGTTTAGTTACTTCCAGGATTTTAGTGTGTTTTTCGTGATATTTTTTTGTTTCAAAGACGTACTTTGACGCCGTCACCCTTAGCTAACAGCTCGTCAGCTTCTAAGTTTTTCTATTTTTCGTGATTTTACCCACTTTGTTCTTCGCTTTTACATTATAGATAGTATAAACCTTAGTTTTAAGTAATAATTCGTGACATAACCGACTTAGGAGTTATATCTTAATCGACAAACCGCATCGATTCCCTTAGGACGACTCGGCAACACCTTATACTACGTACCTTATACTTGGGGTGTTCCGATAATATAAATTTAAAACACGTTTTCAACGAACAATAGGCTTACCAACAATTCCAGAATTTATGTTGTTTTTGTGGCTAACAAATGTTTGGTGCAGGACAAATCCAATGGGAAGATGATTGGATCAGCTGAGAAAGATAGAGGTCTTTATGTTCTAAGATCAGAATCTGCTACTCACATTGCATTGAATGTCTGCACTCAAGCTCCCTTGTCAGATAAGATAGATGAAGACATGCTATGGCACTATAGATTAGGTCATATATATAGTAATAGAGCTATGTTGTTACATAATTCTTGTAATAAAATCCAAGTACCTAAAGACTCTATTTGTTATGTGTGTCCCTTAGCTAAACAAAAGAAACTACCTTTCCATTGAGCTCTACTTCTGTGAATTCTATTTTTGATCTGGTACACATGGATATCTGGGGTCCTTATAGACACCAGACTATCCATGGTCAGTCTTATTTCCTTACTATTGTTGATGATTTTAGTAGGTATACTTGGATTTACTTATTAAGATCTAAAGAGGAGGTGAGAGGTATCATATATGCTTTCTATTTCTTTGTTTTGAATCAATTTAACAAGTCTATAAAGACCATTAGGTCTGATAATGGACAAGAATTTAGGTATATTGAATTTTATAATGCAAAGGGAATCATTCATGAGACAAGTCGTGTTGACACACCACAACAAAATGGTGTTGTGGAGAGGAAACATCAACACATCATGAATGTTGCTAGGGCAATAAAACTACAGTCTTATGTTCCTATAAGTTTGTAGGGATATTGTGTCCTACGTGCTGTCAGATTAATCAACATGTTGCCTACACCTATTCTTCATAATAAGAATCATTTCTTTGTTTTGTATCAAAAATAGCCTAATTATGACATTTTGAAGGTTTTTGGATGTCTTGTCTTTGCTTCTACCCTTCCTGTCTCAAGGACAAAATTTGAAGCCAGAGCAAGGACCTGTGCAAATCTAGGACATGTTGACAATCAAAAAGGATATACTCTTATAGACATATCCACACAGGAAGTTTTTGTTTCTAGAAATGTAGTTTTTCATGAGCTACACTTTCCTTATCTCAAACTGCACAACACAGCAGCACAGAACAATTGTTCTTTTCCCATATCTTATATATCCGATAACAGTATTTTTCCTCTGTCGTTTGCTCCCATTATAGCCAGACAGCATGGAGTTCCCTACTCAGATTCTCACACTCACCATGAGGAAGGATCAATATCTCTTGCTGGCATTGACACCAATCATTCAAGTGATCCTGTTCAATCTGAGGAAGCATCAACAAATCATAGTTCTGATTCTGACTCTGGCACTTCTGTTGTTCAATCCAATCATGTTCCTACCAGAAGATCAACTAGAGAAAATAGGACACCAACTTTTCTAAATCAGTACATATGCAATCAAACCTCTCAGACCACACCCAATCCCTTGGACAACCAAATCAGTTTCAACCAAATTTCAGACAAATATAAGTCTTATGTTATGGTTGTGGATAAAAATTCCAAAACCTACCACATACAATCAGGATGTACAAAAGAATGAGTGGCAGGAAGCCATGGAGAAAGAAATTGATGCATTAGTTAGTACCAACACTTGGCAAATAGTAGATTGAAGGATGCAGGTTCTTAGATCTAACTATGTCAGATCTATACGCAGCGGATGGATCACGATTTACATAACATAACGCATAATTAAAGGACTTAAACAAACTACAAGGGGGTTAAAATCAAGTTACCAATATTAGGAAGAGACGCTTGATCTTCCGATGTGTTCTCCAAACGGCGGTTGGTGGACACCCTTCTTGATACTCAAGCCTCCTTGATATGCAACACTCAAGAAAAACTTAGAGTTTTTCTTCTACAAACCCTAGACAAGAAAGAACAAATTTTCTCTCTTTATTTGTGGTGTGAAACTCTAAAATTGCCAATCCAATTTCCCTTGGAATAACTCTCCTTTTATAGGAGAGTAAAATCCTGGCCTCAAGTTTTAATTAATTAAATAAATAATTAATTAAACAAAATAAAAGATATTTTCCTTAATGATTAATTGTGACATGTATTGACCAATAGGAAATCAAATAACAAGTCATCCAACCAATCATATAACAAGAATATCTTTTATTTTCCATATCACAAAAATAATTCTTATGATAATAAAAAGGGTGAGGCGCCATTTCTCTAGGGTTTCCAAGCCCACATAAAATGTCTTTTATGTGTATTATATTATTTAGCCCAACTAAACAATATACATGCATATCAATTAATTAGCCTCACCAATTAATTATATCCGAGGCCCAAATATCAAGATTATTTGTCCGAATTATAGAAGCCACATCGGGGACCATGGACCTATAACTGTAGCTCACAATAATTAATTATTCATCGAATGTAATAAACACATTAATTATTAATTCCGGGATTACGCCACCATAAACCCAAATCGAACTCTACCGATTATAGATGTATACTTATACTCAACCCATCGAGTGAATAAGTGTCCATTGATATAATCACTACATACGGATTAACCCTCCATAGATCGCCCATTCTCGAGTAGGAAGTCTCCGTGAACTGGACTCGTAATATCTTATCCTTATTTACCATTAACCCTCGATGATCAATTAGTACACATATCGACTAGTAGCTAATTAGTCAAATGTGAACTCGGCCGATCGATCACTTTCTTAAGGCTAACAAATAAGGATCGCTCTCTACTTCCCGCAGGAAGGAATGGATTCCATGTCCTGTGAAGATCGAACTACTCACTCATCCGGAGATAGTGCCAATGAGAAGTGGCTTGGAACACATATTTAAGTGAACCGTAAATTAACACATCAAACACTACCCGGGACAAGCAAAGACTCGTGATCACCTCAGATTAAGGTTGATCCATATATGATCATCTAATGATTTAATGAGATTCCTTGATTACGGAATTATATCGAGAAATTCAGATTAAATCGGTCCAAATTTCTATATGAATGCCATCATATATAAATGCCCCACGTGAGGTACCCTCTACCGGCAAATCACCTGGATAAGACTATCACACCCTAAGGTGTTCGGGCGCATTATTGGTGTTTTAATCAAGAGACCCTAAACTCGATTAAGTTCACCACGGACTAATCAGATTTAAGTATATCACCACTAACTCAATCCTCTCGTGCATTCCATACATCGAGTTAAGTGGTTACATACCGATATACTTAGGGTTTCATGATAGTGTATATTATATAAGCACAAAGCAAATAAGAAGCATAATAAAATCATCATTTATTAATTAAAACAATTACAAAAATTGTCTTTCGGCACTACACCTAACAATCTCCCACTTGCACGAATGACAAGTAATAATTGTTTTTAGAGCACACCCTTAACTATTACAAACTAGAACTACATCTCCCACTTGCTCTAAAGCAAATGACTCATGTCTCGAATACCCATATTTTCCAAGTGCTCGTTAAAGACCTCAATGGAAAGCGTCTTTGTAAACGGATCGCAAGGTTGTCGGTGAGGGATTTTCGTGACGGAAATGTCTCCTCTTTGAGCAATCTCTCCGATCAAGTGATACTTTCTCTCTATATGCTTTGACTTTTGGTGACTTCGGGGTTCTCTGGAATTCGACACGGCCCCGTTGTTGTCACAGTAGAGACGTATCGGACTTTCTGGATTTGGGATTACTCCTAAATCTCCCAGGAACTTCTTGAGCCATACCGCTTCCTTAGCTGCCTCTGCAGGTCGCTATGTATTCGGCTTCCATAGTTGAGTCGGGTCGCATCGATTGCTTGACGCTTCCGACTATTGCTCCGCCCCGCAGTAAACACCGAGCCTGATGTCGATTTACGATCATCCTTATCTGACTGAAAGTCAGAATCAGTGTACCCTGCTATATCCAGGTTCGCACCCGAATATACAAGCATATAATTCCTCGTTCTCTTAAGATACTTGAGGAGATTCTTCACTGCCGTCCAATGTTCCATACCTGGATTGGACTGAAAACGGCTGACCAAACCCACGCCATAACAGATGTCTGGTCTAGTACACAACATAGCGTACATCAGACTACCAACAGCCGAAGCATATGGTATTCGTCCCATACTCTCAATTTCCTCAGGAGTCTGTGGAGACTGCTTCTTAGAGAGTTGAATGCCGTGACGGGTAGGTAGGAAACCCTTCTTCGCATTCATCATGTCAGAACGCAACAACATCTTATCTATGTAAGATGCTTGGGACAAAGTTAACATCTTATTCTTGCGATCCCGTATAACTTGGATCCCTGAATATAACTCGCCTCTCCCAAATCTTTCATTTGGAATTGCGTGGATAACCAATTTTCACATCCGACAACATCCCCTTATTGGGTCCAATTAGCAGAATGTCATCAACATATAATACTAAGAACACCACCTGATCTTTGACGACCTTCTTGTATACACAAGGCTCATCAAAGTTTTGTTCGAAACCATATGACTTGACTGTTTCATCAAATCTATGATTCCAAGACCGAGATGCTTGCTTTAACCCATAAATGGATTTGAGCAACTTGCACACTTTGTGCTCTTGGCCTTTCTCGACAAATCCTTCTGGTTGCTGCATATATATTTCTTCGTCAAGATAGCCGTTTAGGAAGGCTGTCTTGACATCCATCTGCCAGACCTCATAATCTAGACATGCAGCAATTGAGAGGAGGATCCGAATGGATTTCAGCATTGCCACAGGGGAGAAGGTTTCTTCATAATCGATTCCCTCTCTCTGTGTGTAGCCTTTCGCCACTAGCCGAGCTTTAAAGGTTTCAACCTTTCCATCCACTCCTCGCTTTCTCTTGTAGATCCATTTACTGCCTATGGGTTGTACACCCTCAGGGCAATCCACAAGTCTCCAGACTGAGTTGGAGTACATCGACTCCATCTCCTGATTCATCGCCTCAACCCACATGTCCTTATCAGAATCATTCATTGCCCTGCGATAGGACAATGGATCATCCTCCACTCCATCAGAGATGGCGATATTTGCCTCTGGTTGCATGCCGTACCGCACTGGTGGCCGAACCACTCTGGTGGTACGTCTGAGTGGTCTAGGACTGTCAGGGTCGACAGGTGTATCAGTGGTGTTGTTTGTGACACTAGGTGTCACCCGTGGTCTGACTTCATCAGAAAGTAACTCCTCGAGTACAACTTTGCTCCGAGGCTTGAAGTCCTTCATGTACTGATCCTCGAGAAAAGTGGCATTAGTCGAAACTATAACCTTCTGATCTTCTGGATCATAGAAGAAACCTCCTCGTGTCCCTTTTGCATACCCTACAAACAGACATACTTTCGTACGTGCTTGCAATTTGCTAGTCTTGTCAACGCCACATGTGCCGGACACCCCATATACGGTAGTGACGCAAACTAGGTTTACTCCCACTCCATAACTCAAGAGGCGTTTTCTCGACAGACTTTGACGGCACCACATTTAGAATGTGGACCGCTGTTTCTAAGGCATGTCCCCAAAAAGAAACTGGCAGTGACGCATAGCTCATCATGGATCTGACCATGTCTATTAAAGTCCTGTTTCTCCGCCAAAGAACTCCGCTTTGCCTTTGGCGCTCGGGCGCAGAACGTTGGGAACAAATCCCATGTTCCAAAAGATAGTCAGTGAAATCAGTATCCATGTACTCACCTCCGCGATCAGAGCGAAGGCATTTCAAAGACTTGCCCAACTGCCTTTCGGCTTCTACCTGGAATTCCTTAAACTTTCCAAAAGCTTCAGATTTCCTGTGCAGTAGATAAACATATCCGAATCTTGAGTAGTCGTCAATGAAAGTCACAAAATACTCAAATCCGCCTCTAGCCTGTACATTCATCGGACCACACAGATCTGAATGTATCAATTCTAGAGGTTCTTTGGCCCTATTACCCTTTGACGTGAAGGGACGCTTAGTCATTTTTCCCTCCAGGCAAGATTCGCAGATCGCGGCAATGAGTCAACAGATAACTCACTTAATGGACCGTCTTTGGCCGCTTTTGATTCTTTCCAAGGAAATATGACTAGCCTAAGGTGCCAAAGATATGTTTTATCTTCATGAGAAACTTTTACGCTTTTTAGCGTAACTTTGATGTGCTATTCTAAACATTTCAAGATTAAGCAGTGGAGTATCGGTTGGTTTAATGACATACAGTCCGTTTTCTAACATTGCAGAACATAAGTCACGTCCATTTTTGAAATAACAATCGTATTATACTCAATAGATAAAGAATACAATTGTTCTTGCAAAAGCAGACATTGAAATTAAATTTCTTCTAAAATGAGGAATATAAAAGACATGGTCCAACTTTAGGACTTTATTTCCAAACATTAAACTAACTACTCCCACTGCTTCTTGCTGAAACCACCGCCCCGTTGCCAACTCTCATCACTTGTGCCCTTCCTCTAGCTCCTCATATGAACTAAGGATCTCGCAAAGAAGAACAAACATGGTTAGTAGCTCCGAGAATCCAAAGATTCAAGTTGATACATCTTTAGCTACCTTTGGCAGGATTCCAAAACAAGTAAATTACCTGCCTTATCCTCGCGCTTGTTTGCTCGGCCCTTTCCTTCCTTCACCTCTTTGAGATGTTTCGGCAATGCTTGCGCCAATGCCCTAATTCTCCACAAAGTGAAAGCACTTACCTTTAGGTTTGGAAGGAGTTGCCTTTTTTCCTTTCTTCTTCATGGGTTTTGATTGTTCTTTCTGGCTTGGCTTTCGGCTTTCCCTTTGTCCCTTTGTTTGACGACTTAGCCTCACCCAAATTGGCTTCACTTTTTTTTCCCTTCTCGGCCCGGTTGTTAGACTGAAACCTCGAATATCTGCAGCTCATTTATCAACGCGTCAAGTCAAACTTAAGCTTGTTCATGACGTAGTTGGTCTTGAATCGGAGGAAATCAGTGATGATGATTCGAGAATCATGCTCACCCGAAGTCACTTCGTCGAACTTGGAACCGTGAGTCTCAAAGATCGTGAAGTAATTGATCATGTTCATTACATGACCCGTCATCGACCGACCCTTCCTCATCTTCGCGTTAATGACCATCCCGAAATTTCGTGTCGGGCCCGATCGGAAGGTGAGCCGAACATGGAAACAAGGTTCGTGATCATTTCTTTTGCAGTGCCAAGGTTCTCACATTTGGTCCTTATGATCTCCGACATTGAGGCTAACATGATGCCTCGCGCCTTATTATCCGCCTCGACCCACTTACGCGATTTTCTTTTTCGGTTTTAGTAGATCGAGCGGTAAGTGCTTTGGAATAGCCGAAGTCAAGGTGTGTTGAACATTCTCAAAGCGAGAACAACGCTGAGGTTACTTTTCCACTTTGAAAAATTGTTTCGGTCAACTTATCATTTAACAAGAAAGAAATCTGAGACGACATGATCTTTGTAAAGTAAAATGACAGAGAAATTAAATTCAAGCTCATACACTACTAATAAATTTTAGGAACTATAAACTAATTACTTATAGTCTATCCTACCGTTCCAAGGACTTAGTCTCACACCTCAGTGCCGCCTTAGGGTAGGTCAAAGAGGTGACGACTAAATTGAGATCTTTCTCTCTCGATGATTAAAGTGGAATCAAACATCCAACTTTAATCCCCGATTACCTTTCTTTTCCAGCCAAGGTATTACCAAAAAATACCCATAATGAGTGTGACCTACTATTTCAGATTTTCAGGTAGACCCCGAGTATGCCGCCTTAGGGTCGGTCAGTGACCCGGCGAGTACCCAAAATCCTATCCTTTCGGAGACCAAGCCTTGAATTTTGATAGCGGTGAAGGCCTTCCTTAGGGAGGCCGGTCCAGAAGCCGCACGAGGCGTCACCATTCTCTCACGTTGCTTGTGTCAATAGTAGAGGCCGTGGGGTTGGCTGTCGCCTTCCCCGCTCCCACTCAATATTTTGAAAAAGTGGTGGGTTTACTGATCACGTTTTTGGACTTGATGTTACATTAAGGAATGATAAATCACAGGCCCGAATGTTGTCGGTTATGTGGGCTAGCCCACCCGACCTATTCGTTAGAACATATGTGGCCGTCGGACGGGTCAAGGCTAGAAGAGCTCCGTTGAGCCGCAGTGGCTCTTTGGATGGCTCAAGATGTTGCGGACTTCGTGCAAACGCCACACGTGGAGGGTGAAGTCGATTGAGCCGTAGCTACTGTTGACCACCCAACCGTGGTTAAACCACTTTCGAACCTGTTTGCCCGTGATTATCCAGTCCTTAAACATCAAACTTTCACGTAGACACTACGGAACAAAAACGTAATCTCGTCTTAGGTAAGGTGGAATTCACCGAGAATCCAACACCTTAACCACGAGGTTTCGGGATTTTACTCCTTATGCTTTCGCAGAGTGGGATTCACCGAGAATCCATCACCCAACCTCGACGATTGAAAAAACCCGTGTTCCTCGGTTTTTACCCTAATTAGTTTCTAATTAATATCAAACAATTAATTAAAACTAATCGTGTGTTTTATACATGCCTAACTAATTCCTCGAATTAATTTCTACATGTATGCATATGGAGTGGAATTCATGATATGATGCATGTCATGGCAATTTTCCAGTTCTACTCATACAATCTAAACATGTATAGTGCGGAAAATAAACATCAAGATGGACCGTTGGCACCCCCGTATCTAACCTATTAGAAAATAAATAAACTAAAACCCTAACTAGGGTTTACTACTTTCTAACAAAATCTGCAGCTGATCAAAATTTTCGACGATCGGCAAACCAAACGAACTCGGATCGGGACGAAACTTTCCAGATCTGATCTTCATTCTGCGGACTTCAAGATGGACGGTTGGATCGGAGCTTTGACTTGTCAATCTTCTCCAGCGAGCCGCCCAACTTGCTGCTGAATCTGACTTTTACAGCAGCGCATCAATGACTTCCCACTGACGATCGGGAATCGAGATGAAACCCGATCGACCTGAAATTTTTATTCCACGTACAAAACTCCATATTTATAAATCTGACCGGTTGGATTTGTGTTTCAACGGTTGAAACTCTCCCAGAAATTCGAGGAAGTCACAGATAGGGTTTCTGTGAATCCTGCGTTTTTCTGTTACAACAGCTTCTTTGCAGCAATGAACGGACATCCAAACGGACTCTGATCGACGCCAAATTTTGTGGGATTGTTCACCAACTTCCAATCTTGATTTTGACCGGAGGGATCTTCTTTTTAACGGCTCGATCAACGGGAAAAACGAAAAATCTAAACAGCTACTAAACAGATCTATTTTCTGGAAATTAAAATTGCAATAAAAATAAATTACATAATTTCTATACTCACATGAACGAATTTTCATCGCTCATATGTAGTTTCTAATAGATCTAACGGGTAAACGATGCCAACCCCAGTCCATCTCTTCAACCATAACAATTTTAATCACATCAATGCATAAAATAAGTAAAAAAAAAAAATACCTACATGCAATTCCACTCCTTTAAATCGTTTAACTACGATTATGACTATATAAATCGTGGAACCTGGCTCTGCTACCACATTAAGGATGCAGGTTCTTAGATCTAACTATGTCGATCTATACGCAATGGATGGATCATTTATTTACATAACATAACGCATAATTAAAGGACTTAAACAAACTACAAGGGGTTAAAATCAAGTTACCAATATTAGGAAGAGACGCCTGATCTTCCGATGTGTTCTCCAAACGGCAAGGGTTGGTGGACACCCTTCTTGATACTCAAGCCTCCTTGATATGCAACACTCAAGAAAAACTTAGAGTTTTTCTTCTACAAAACCCTAGACAAGAAAGAACAAATTTTCTCTCTTTATTTGTGGTGTGAAACTCTAAAATTGCCAATCCAATTTCTTGGAATAACTCTCCTTTTATAGGAGAGTAAATCCTTGGCCTCCAAGTTTTAATTAATTAAATAAATAATTAATTAAACAAAATAAAAGATATTTTCCTTAATGATTAATTGTGACATGTATTGACCAATAGAAATCAAATAACAAGTCATCCAACCAATCATATAACAAGAATATCTTTTATTTTCCATATCACAAAAATAATTCTTATGATAATAAAAAGGGTGAGGCGCCATTCTCTAGGGTTTCAAGTTCACATAAAATCTTTTATGTGTATTATATTATTTAAGCCCAACTAAACAATATACATGCATATCAATTAATTAGCCTAACCAATTAATTATATCGAGGCCCAAATATCAAGATTATTTGTCC